>VXBO01003709.1:342589-524057 GCA_013400135.1 Rhinoptilus africanus | reverse complement strand
CGGTGCGGGGATGCAGCCGGGGTGTCACTTAGGGGAACATACCCTTAATGAGCGCGTAGCTCATTAGGGTGGTGTGTGTGTTTTCGCCCGCGGGTGGCTGAAGGCAGGGCACAGCCTGCCCGCGCTGCCCTTGCCCAAGTTAGGGACAGTTGAGTGATGCTGGCGGTCTTAGGTTTGACGGGAAGCCCTGGGACAAATGCGGTCTTAAACCGAGTTGCAGGAACGGGTGCGTAATTCCAGCACGGAGCTCAGTGCTACCTCATAGGATTGGGAAGCACTGGGAGACACTGACTTTCCACTCCTCTTTGGTCCTTCATTCCCACCTCCCCGTCTCAGTGGCAGCCGGAGGACTCTGGGCTAGTGCGAAAGCTGGCTGGAGCTAGGAAATAGGTAGTACTCGTGACTTGTTAATCATTTTGCTATGTATGAAATTCTGATTAAAAAATGTATTGGAATAAATTAGGGGAGGCTGAGATCTATGGAGTGATTACTTGGGTGTCTAATATGTGATTAGAGCATCTTTTTTCCTTCCTGTATTATTAAAATGCTTCTGTCAATTTCAATGACACTTCAATGCTGCGATACAAATTATTGAACAAGGGCAAACGAGACCTCCTTCACCTTAGCCATAAGAGCCCGATCCCCCAGAGACCAATTTCTTCCCACTCCTCCTGGTTTGGCAGCAGTTGGAGCCCCTCTGCCGAGTCCTTGCTCCTGTCCCAGCGCAATACCCAGCTGCCCTTCCCCTAGCAAAAGCTGCCTTTTTCAGGTAGGGTGTTGCTTATTGGATTGCACAGAAAGGTTGTCCTTGCTGCTTCCCGATGAGCCCACATGGATGAGACAGTCCCCTGGGGTTTTGAAGGAGCGAGTGACCTTGGAAAGCGCTGTGGTTTTCTCTCCCAGCTTTTGCCTCAATTGCCCTTGTATGCCACGTGCTCTTTGATTTGGGGACCAATTTGTGCACAGGTGCTGGGAAGTGTCTTAAAACCTGATCATCACCCCCTTGGTACTTACTGTGTACATTTGGTATTGGCAATGAACGTCCTATGCTAGCACCTCTCTACTACTTGAGGTGAAACGTGATTTAGGACTGGGTGGGGAATGGGACTTTTTATTTCCTTCCAGGCCCTGGAATGGTGGAGGTGGAAAAGGAATGTGACATACCCATGGGGACTTGGCTCACCTCTGCTTTGGTTACAGGCAGATTAGTCCTCCTCCCACTTAGGCTGCGGGAACACTTGCTGCCCCAGAATCACGTTTCCCATGGAGGAAAAAGCCGTTTCCTTCTTGAACAGTAGAGCAACTCAAAAATGAATTTATTTTTTTTTAAAGGGATTCTTCCAACAGGAGTTTAATCCGTAGCCTTTTTGTTATTGTTATTCTTGCATTAATGATCCAGTTATGCTTTCCAGTATATTAAAGGCAATATTCTGAGTCCTTAAACAAATACAGTGCTTGTCATCTTTAATGATAACTGTCTTTGGGATCTGGCCCTCCATAATCTCATGCAATGCTGACTGTAATTTGCCTTAAGGGAAACAAGATATACTGCTGTTCTAAATGGCCTTTTTGGCTTCGCTGGCTGCTCTTGACCAAAGTAGAATTCAGTGAATCCTACTCGATGTCTGTCCAGTGATTCATCTAGTCTTGCTTGAAAGAGGACAGACAGGAAAAAAACCCACACATTACTATCAGAGGTGATTATGCTATGTTGTCATTCAGTGGCCAGGAACATCGGAAAAACCTTGTGAGGCATCGTTTGAAAGGATCGTTGCGTATAACGGAGGGAAAAAACACGTTTGTCTGGTACTGGAGCTCTGTTTCTCAGATAAAGTTCTCCTGCTGTAGTAAGGAGTGTGGTATAAATAGCAATGCTAGGCTTTAGCCACTGAATTCAAAGTTATGGTTTCCACAGCAACCAGCACTCAGGCCGTCGTTTACGTATGTAATATTTCCCCCTTTTTTAAAAAAAATAAATGTATCTGGCTTCTGGTGGTGTGCTGTGCCCAATCCTCCTCCACAAACACCCTGCACTCATTCCTCCTCCTCTGCTTTTGAGCATCCCTTTCCTTCTCCCAGTGGCCATTGTCTTGCTCCATCCCAGCCTCCCTGCTGCTTTCTCCTGGGCCAGCGGCTGAGGGCACTGTCCACCAGATCCCGGCCTGTCCACCAGATCCCGGCCTGTCCACCAGATCCTGGCCTGTCCACCATGTTCATTTGTCTTTTGGGTCCTCCTTTTCGTACCAGTGCTTGCTTCCAGATGTGCCTGTAGTGTTTTAGGCACTGTCCAAACATGGGAAGAAACAGCCCTGCTTTTGAATCCCTGGCATATCCCTCAAATACCTACCTGTGTTTCCCATCTCTCCCTTATCTGAAGGGTGGTTGTCTCATTGGTAGGTCCACGCGCTCTTCTGGCTGTTGCTCAGGCCTTTCTCTTGAGGCTTAAAGGGAATGCAGCCAGAGAACCGTACCCTGTGTGGAGGGCTCCGGGATGTGCTCTCCCTATATGAAGATTAGGATGCAACGCCTGTTCTTAAAAATGTTTGTCACATGAATGTGCAGTGTTGCTGAAGTGTTTTCATTTATAGCCACGGGGTTGATGTATCTGCACGGTTGTGTCCAAGTTACAGTTTCCAGAGCAACTGGAGCTTTGTATCTTGGAAGACTGTTAACCAAAGCATGAAACATCACATCAAATTTTCCTTTTGTAAATTCTGTAATTGTAATTTTTGCTACTGTTAAAAATACAGCTGTGCTTACCTGAGAACATGTTTAAAAACCTTAAACGACCAAGCAGATCTTCAGATATGTACCTCTGCAATGAGAACAAGAATTGGAAATTTCAGCCCCCAAAGTAATTATCTTCACAGTTAAAGCATAAGGCACTTCAGTAAAAAAAAAAAAAGAAAAAAGAAAAAAAGGACTGCCATCTCATCTGTATCTCTAACCAGAACTAATGACAAAAGTGCACTCTGGCAAAACTGAATAAAAAGGCTGATGTCAGCTGAAAGCGAACATCAAATGAAGGATTCCCATGGCTGGCAAATTCTTCCTAAGAAGGAAGGGGTCTTGGGATCCCCCATATGTGGAAGTAGTTGGGCAGGCCATGGTGCTGGAGGTTCATCTAATGTTTGGTTTTGTTTTTTCTTTCTTTTCCCCTCTTATTTGGCGGCTGCTCCTTGTGAAAATGGGTCCTTCTTGCAGTGTTTCACAGATGCTTTTCCTCTGAGC
Organism: Rhinoptilus africanus; assembly: GCA_013400135.1. Lineage (NCBI taxonomy): Eukaryota > Metazoa > Chordata > Aves > Charadriiformes > Glareolidae > Rhinoptilus > Rhinoptilus africanus. Next base: position 520,826 of record VXBO01003709.1, on the reverse strand, counting down.
AGTAATGCCAAAGACCTTCAGCATCAAAACAGGTCACTTTCCCATTATAACTCAATTTAAGCCAATGTTACTTTCAAAAAAGTTGATGTATCTGCATTGTAGGCTTTCTCATTGCTCTGTGAAGAATTTCGTCAATAATAGGCATGTCATTCCCTTATAAATTGCCCTACTGGATACTCAGATTGGTTTGAGCAATGATGCTATAAAATGGTTTGTAGGTTACCTGGGGAATCTCAGCCAGGAGGCTTTAAGTGTTGGCTTGTGTAAAAAGGAATTACAAAAAGAATGTCTTGAGGGTCTTCTTTTCTATTTTTGTTAGTAACCTTCCAGCTCAATGCTTTTCTTTTTATATATTTTTTTAAATATGTGTGTGTGTGTAATGTTCCATTGATGTTGCCGCCTGTAATAGCATTGTCAGCAGCCTATGGCTTTTGCTTAATAAAATGGAGGAACGATTCTTCTCCTATGAGATGGTTTTTAAATGAAACTTAAACCCAAACTTTGTGATCTTTGGTGCAGTGCCCAGATTATAGGAACAAAATGATTGAAACAGCAGCTGGCAATGGCTTGAAGTGAGTTGAAATACCTTGAACTTCTCACTGGGTCTCTTTGCTCAAAGGCAAGGTGTTTTTTTTTTTTCTCTGTAGTCAGCTCAATCTTTGCGATACGGCACAGACCAAGAAAGGATTTTACCTTGTTTGCACAGGAGCAAGCTGTTGCTCGGTAGCTGTTCCCCACCTCCATGGCAGGCGGTGGGGCATGCTGGGTGGTGAGGCAGAGAAAGCTGGTAACAAGCTGGGAGAAGAGCCAGGTTCTTTGCGGAAATAAGAATTGCCTGTTTATTTTCCTGCGTGCTCAGAAAGTGCCAGTGTATGCCGTGCTATCAACTTAATTGGCTAAATCTTTCTTAGTGAAGGTACCGATGCTGGGGTTCAACATTGTATAAATGCATCTGTCTTGGCAGCAGGACACCTAGTTATACTTTTCTCTAGTGCACAATATAAATACACCTCTTTCTTGACCTTCTCTGTTAATTTCAGTGGATAAAGCCAAGTCTTGTGAGGAACCAGGCATTTGAGAGTTGGAACAAGATACCTAATCCATTAACGTTAAGGCAGACTTGTTTTAAGAGTTCCTTCCCTTGAAAGAGCAGGCAGTGAGTAAGGGTGGTGAGAAGGGCTTGTATTCTTCACCAGGTGTCCTGATGCGTCACCACAGCCCTTCAGTTCACCCGGGGACCTACAGCTGTTGTGCCTGACCTGCTGATTCTGTGGTAGCCATTGCTGGGGAAACGATCTAATAAGGCTGCAGTGGGCTGGAGTGTCCTTCCCACCCTACATATCTTCCACATGGGAGGTCTTCCTTGGAGCTTGGGTAGACCCTTGGCTTTGAAAAGCAAGATAGAGGAGGAGAAGGTAAAGATGAAAGAAGAAAGGCAAGAGGTTATTGTCTGTACCTAAGTGATGAGGAGAGATGGTCTGGTCCAGAGCATTGGATGTCATGCCTATGGAGGCATGGTTCATGAAGTCTTCTGTTTGTCTCTAGATGCTGTTTTTTGTTTTCAGAAAACCATTAAAAAAAGTTTTGCTCTTTCAAACTAGGGAAAGCACAAACTTTTGACTGGGGCTTTGTGCTTGTTGAAAACAATCATTTTGCTCTATGGTTAGGAAACGTTTCTTCTAGTAGCAGCAAATCTCTATTTTGAGTTTTGCAGCCCAGGCCGCTGTAATATAATACTTGCAGCAGCCTGGTCACAGTTATGTTGTGCATGAGAGAATTCTCTACTGCTTCACATTATTCAGCATGGCTTTATATAAAGTCTTAATTGTTTTCCCCCTTCATATGCTCTGTTCCTAAGATTAGTACAGTATTCCTCCTCATGGATAAATAATTTAAACACCTGGACTGATTAAATGCATGCATCTGAGCTCAGAACAATCACGACTTTTTTTAAATTTTTATTCAAAGACTGACTTTTCTGAAGAAGATTCAAAGCAACTGAAAATAGCTTCATCACAGAAACATCAAGCATAACTTGAAAATTATCACTATCACGTCATGGACTCTGGCAGTATATATTTGCCTTCCCATTAGCGACGTCTCATTCAACAATCAAGGGTTTATTGACAACTCGTTTACTTTGCCTAATTGTATGACTTACTGGAGGGCAGGACCTTCCCTTTGTAGAATGATGGCAAAGATGTCAATGCAAACTGTGTCTCTGTTGCTCAGTAACTTGATTGCTCTCTTGGAGGGTGTTCTGTGAAGACAAAGTTGACTGCAGGTTTCAGGCAACGTCCAATGTTGGATTTGACCATGTATTACCTGCAATGCGCCCCTCACTTGGCATGGCATGGGAAGATGCCAGCATCCTTTGTGCCAAGTGTGATGCCCCTGTGGCAAGGCTCATGGGGGGTGGGTGGGTGGCTGCTCCAGAAGGTCCAGGCTCAGCTCGGTGGTGCTGGGAGCAGCAACTCAGTAGTGGCAACAGCCAGTGCTGGTGTGAAGAGCTGTTAGAGAAGCTGAGGAGCCAGGACCTGTCAAGCTCCCCCTCTGCCATGACTGTTCCTGCTGTTGTGGGCTCATCTGAGAGTTCATGCCAAACCTCTGCTCTGGTAGGGACAGATATGTCTCCTACTGGGGAGGGTGGAGGGGCTGCAGCAATGCTTCCCTACGTGGAAAATGTTCTTCCTGCTAATTTTATTTCTAAAATGTCTTTTTAAAGAGGAAAAGCTCTCCTCCTTTCCCCATGTAAAGCTGTACGTGCTCTACAGCTGCCTCTGGAGAACTGCAACTCAAACCAGCTACCTAAGGAAAGAAGTCTTTTTTCCCTGATGTGAGAGCCGTCTCATCCTGCATCGATATCAGTCAGTGCTCTGCCGTTTCATCTCAGACTGGCTGACAATAGCACTCTCAGATGACTGGAGTTTCCTCCCCCTTTGTTGTAAAAAATACTCTTAGGAACTACCTTTACAGAGCAACTGCATATCTCTAGGCTAAAGTTAAACCACAGCTGGAAAACATCTCTCATCTCTCACTCAGAACATCTTCTATCTAGAGATTTAAAACCTCATGCCAGAAAGCTGTGGCCTAATACTTCCATGATTTCCTGCTATACCAGTGCTACTCTACAGGAACATGAATATGTTGATTGCCTGTATCTTGTCCTGTGTTATTCGCAGAGGAAAGCATGGAGAAAACTACTGATGTTCTGAAAGTTTGACTTTGTGTTTTGATTCCCCTCTCCTCTTATTTCTTTTTTTTTTTTTTTTTTTTTTTTAAATACAGTATCCTGGCTTTTCACCCTCCCTGATAAGCAATGCTCAGTCAGGCACCAGGCTTTCTGCAAGCCATGGCAATTCCTCCTTGGATCCAGTTACTGCTTGTCTGTCGGGCCCATCTATTATTGTAGCAGTGGGCAGTTTTTGTTGTTACGAATTATCTCTTACCCTAGTCTATCACAGTTCCCTTTGCTTCTTCTAAAGCAAACCCTATGCCCACCTTTATCTCTTGGCATGGTTTGGAAGAGATGTGGGTTTCCTCATTAACCCCAGGCAGGCTTCCCAACTGCTTCCCATCCGACTTCAGCTCTTGCCATCCTGATATCAAAACAGGCCCCTCTCTCTCCTGTTTGCCACCTCCTTCCACTCCTGCACCACTTTGATCTTCTGGGGGCTTTGAAAGTTTACTGTCCTGCTGTCAGTTGTTCCTTCACAATGAATGGCCTCGCAGATGGGCCCGGCTCTCTGTGCTGGATCCCACCGCTCTCCTCTGCCGTCGCTTTCCCTGTGACTTGCTGCCCTTAGTCACCAGCGAAGCCTTGGGCAAAAAGCAGCTCCCTCTGTGTCCTGGCCAGCGCTTCAGCAGGGCTTTGTTCATCTCCTCAGCTCAGTTTGCTTATCAAAAACATGTCTTAAAACCTTGAGAGTACTGCTTCCCAATCACCCGCCAAGTCCCTGCAGAGTTTTGGTGCTGTTTGAAACTTTTATGCAAGCCTTAATTTATGCCCTATCTGCATTTCTGTCCACACATGCATACCTTGCAGGAGGCCTCCATTTGTACATTGTTCCTTCATCATGGACCTTCCCCAGAGTTTGGGTAGATGCCGGTGTGACACAAATGCAGAGGTGCTTTTAAAACTGTTCTCCACTGACTGTGACAGGTGATCTGGAGAACCACAGTAAAACCAAAAATATGCAGCGAGGAATGACTTTGGTTAATTTTTCTGCTTACTATCATGGTTTTTTTATCATCATGCTTTTAAGAGATGATGGTGGGTTTTGATCCAGAGGATTTGATATCTGCTGTGCTGGGAGATGGAGAGCTGTTATGGTGACAAAGCAGCGTGACAGCTAGTGATACTTAACTTGTTCCAGCTTGGGAACAAAAAGAGGTTAAGCATGTTCCCTGAAGAGACTTGGCTTCCCTGCCGTATTAGCTGAGACTGAGTGAGGGAGGAAAAATGCAAAAAAATGCAGAAAGTGCGGAAACTGGATGATGCGAGAAATGTTTTGGGTTGAGGCTGTTGCATCCCCACCTTGTTGCTAGTTCTGCTGAAGTCACTTCTTGGCTGCTCAGATACAGCTGAAGCAAAAGAGCCCCGAAAGGATTTCTGCCACCGTGACTGCCTCCAGTGCCTGAGCTATCTCTTTCCAGATGAAACAAAGATTTTTTTTCAGCCTGGTGCTGTCTTATGTTGTCGTGCATCCCCCTACATCTGTGAGAGCTGGGACAGGTGAGACACAAGCTAGCTGCAGTGATTTCAAAAGCAGGAAGAAACTCCAGGAGCAGTCGAGGCCAGGCAGATGTTGTGTCTGTTGTTAAGCCCCTAGGACAGCCTCCCCAGAGCCTGGCTGGTACTGACACCTGCTTGTCCCCGGGGCGAGGGGCGCAGGATGCTTTTGGGACGCACTGATTGATTTGGGCCATGCAGGTCCAAGTTACGTAGCATTTTGGACAGCTGTTTTGGCAGGATTTTCTCCCTAAAACTAACCAAGAAGAAAGATTGTCAGCATTAAGTGACTTTTTTACAGCTATTTGTCTTGTTTTGCTTGTAGACATTAGTGGATCTGTGTTAAAAAAAAAAAAAAATTGCAAGACCTTTTAGTTTGGGGGGGGTGGTGTTGAATTATAGCGTGGTCATATGGAGTGCAGGAAGAGAAGACCTCTTTTGAAGACTCAGCATGTGATGGTGAGAAAGCCTGTTGCTCTCCCACGCCAGAGGAGGACAAATGTAACTTCCATTCACTCTATGCTATGTGTGGGGCACATGTTTGAGAAAAATTGAACATAAGTCCCCATGTGTTAAAAATATACCTGTTGTGTTTAAGAAAAATTCGATGTGAGTCCCGCTACGTTTGCTTGTTGCTAGTAAAATATATTTCATCACTTGGTCATCATTGTCTCCTGGGAAAGTCGCACCAGTTGTATTAACTTAATGGCAGATCTGCTAATGAAGTCAGTGGGTTTGGGATTTCGCCCCATGACTCAGAAAACTTTGTTTATTCTGTTGCTATAGGCTGTGTGGTTATAAAAACGTGAGTGCTTCGTGCTGTCAGTTTGCAAAAGTGTAGTTGTAAGGAAAGAAACTTGAGCTGACAGAATTACTTGCCAAAATAATTAAGTGCATAGCTAAATTAATATAAAAAGACCAGACAAGTAAATTGCTTTTGTACAAATAGCCTTTTTTCTTCTTTGAGGCTTGCTGAAGTACAAAGATCCCACTGTGAAAATAAGGTGAGCAATTAGTATTAATTGATTTGGTTTTTAATATTGGTTGGGATGAACTTGCTGAGGATTAGTGTGGAAATGTATGCAATTTCAGGAGAAATTGATTGCATTTCATCTCTTCCATGTGCAGCTTTCCCTTGAACTGCTAATGAAATTTCAATAACTAATGAACAGGATGTTTCATTAGATGTGTGTTCAGCTCAGAATAGTTAACAAATGTCTTTTTGGGATCCCTTTTCTTTCCTAGCTCCCTCCTTTGCTGGGTATACAGTCTTGGATTTTACTCTCTGTTTTTTAAAGATGTGAGTGAAGAAAGTAAGACTTTTGTGCCAACTCCTATATTCCTCTTTGGAGAGTATTTTGCATGGCAAGGCTGGGGTTTTTTGTATGTTTTGCCTTTGGTAGCAATTACTGCTGCTTGCAGTTGTGGCTTCCAGTTCAGAACAAAGCTGTTTTGTATGTCTAGCCAGTAATAATTGTTGACAGTTGATAATGTTGGAGACCTCTCATTGTGGCTGGGATCTGAATTATACCAACTGCTACTGAACCCAAATTATAGGTTTTTAATTTTAGCTTCAGGGCTCCCATGCTGGAATATTCTCTTTCCTCTGGTAATAACCCCCCCCCTCAAAAAAAAAGCCAGTGTTAGAGGTCTTTCGTAAACCTACCAAGTGAGACACAGAACTGAAGTGTTGCAAAGACTGCCTGATTTTCTATGTCCTGGTAACACCTAGTTATCGCATCCCAGGGGGGTTTAAACTTACTGTGTGTTTAAATCTGCGATATATATCGAGTATATTGATATATTGAATATATTGAGTAAGAGGGGAATTGCTGGGACAGTGTGTATCCAGTTACTGATGCAGCTCATGGACCACAAGCCACTTAAAACCCAGCCTGAGCAGCTGGAAACGGAGGGTGGCTTCTGTGACAGGCGGGGGGGGGGCTCGATGATGAGACCCCAGTGTGGGGGAGCTCTCGGTGCCTGCACCAGTGATGGCAGGTTGCTGCTGAATCTTTCTTACTTGTTGCTTTGAATGAAGTAACTGGTGTTACCTGGGCGTTTGTCCATTTATTTTCTTGGTAAAATTTTCATGAGTAGGATGGTATGAAAATGAATGTGTCATTAACAAATGTCCAGGAATGCTGTTTGCTCAGAAGTGATTAGGAGATTAAGTAATGGATTAATTGTAGTTATTCCACCGGAACCCTCCTAATGTGCCTAGACACAAGGCATGTGTCCTCTCTGAAAGAGTTGTGTCTGGGGCTTGCTCACAGCAGGGTGTGAGCAGGGGTGTGCGCTTTGTTTTACTTTGGAGAGTTATTTGTTGGCAATTCATGTTTTCATCCTTGTTTCCCAGATTAAAACTGTTTGGCTTTCAACTTTGAATTGGCCTGAAATTTTTACTTTTCTTCTGTATGTGGAAATTGTTTGGCAAAATATGATATTAGGAAAATGTTCTTTTGGCATCATAGGAAGGCTTAAGAAGCTTGTGAAAACGACAGAGCAGTTTTTCTGTGGTCACTTGTGAGTGTCTGGCGATACCTGCTGGGGAATGAGTTGAAGGTAGGCTGAAACTACGTGAACAAAGCGGTTCTTCATGCAGCCTTCTCTTCCCATGGGGTCTTGTGAATACATTCTCACATTGTATTTGATTTTTTTTCTTCCATGAAATACATCTGTGGAAAGATAGTAAATAGTGGCAGACCCTTTTGTCCCAGGGATGAGTAGAAGACCTGGGCAGGTGCTACTGACACTTCTCTGAAGTGCTCTCCCAGCTTCCAGCATCATGCAATTTGGGGATTTCGCAGGCTAGCAGCAGCCTCTTTGTGTTTAACGATATTTTCCAGAGGAAACCAAGCAATGTGTTATTTTGCCCTTCCTATGAGTGGCAGTGGCTGCGAGACTTTTGGGTAGTGCAAGTCCCAAAGGTGGCCCTGACTGGCATGGCCATGGAGCTCACCTAGGTGGACCCGTGGTCAGGTTCCACCTGGTTGCTGCTATCCATCTGCAGTGCAACCATAAACTAAGAATGGGGAGCAAATGATGTTTTAAACATGAGCAAAGGTTTATTTTGCTCTTACCTTGGGCTTTTATGTTTCAACTAGTTATGTGAGCAGTGGTGCTTGGGTTAAACACCTGCATAGCAGCTTGTGGTGGTGTTGACATGAAATTCCCTACATGAGAGCATCTGCAAGGAGGATGCCTCATTGCAGATGCTCCACCGTAAATGTTTTCGCGTCCTAGTGAGTGTATTTCAGGGCATCAGAGTCTGTGTCCTCCAATTCATAGGTACCCAAACGCTCATTCTCCTCTCTTGCTTAATTTCTGATGGTGTGCACCAGTTTTTGGGATGACTGCATTTCTTTCTGGATAATGTGAAGTTGAAATTTGGCAGTGTTTTCATTGTACGTATCATCCATATTGGATGTATGCTATGTGCGAGGCTTGTGATGAGTCAAGGAAAGGCCTGGATGGTACTGACCAGCAGTCATCAGTCTGGGTGATGACCGAATCCGTGGTGTGGGTGGGGTTTTTTGTTTGCCTTTTTTTGTGCCTCGGGTCAAGGATGAATTAATTTCAATGTTAGAAGCTTGGGCATAGCTGCAGCGGGCCATTCACGGTTTTCTGAAGACAGTCAGTGAAGCATGTGACTGTGGAGGTACTTAGTGGTTCACTAATTGTATTACTCACTTCAGCTTGCTTGGGCCATCTGTGGTTAACGCACTGCGCACGGTGTTAAGGTCTGATGGCTGTAGATGCTGCTTTACTCGCTTCTCTCCTGCCAATGCTCAGAAGAAGACCTGGGCTTCAGCTGTCTGCCTGACCCCTACAAACAGACACCCTTTGACAGCGAGGTGTGGGACAAGTTTCCACACATAGAGTCTGTAGGTGCTCCAAGCTTGGAGGAAGAAGCCGGCTATGGAAACATTTGCAAAATGCTTGGAAGTGTTAAGACTTCAGACAAAGACTGGTGGTTTACTAAGGAAACTCAGTATCTTTTCTGTATTTGTCTGCTAGCAGTCGCTCTGTCTTGTGTGTAAGCATGCCTGGCCCCTGCCAGCTGTGAAAAAGTGGGGGGAACAAAGGGAACAAAATCCAGCAAAGAAACATTGGAAAGCTGCTATGGGAGCCCTCTGGTAAAAATGGCTGTGAGTAAGTGCAATTAGTGGCAGCTGGGATGTGTGTGTGTGGTAGGTGATTTTCTTGGAAGTTGTGGCTTTACAATATATAAATAAGGTCTTCTGAAATGACAGAAACATCCCTTGCTGCACCTTGGTTTCCATCTAGGTTAAATTAGAAAACACGGTCTGTCTTTTAACAAAGCAGACCTTGTTAAAACAAAAGTGGCGAGTACAGGCGCCCTTGAATTAAACCAAGAAGAAAAACATACCTGTTTGCTGTCTGGATGCAGTTGTGAAGCCAAGTGCCTGACTTAACTGAGGGATCCCACACATCGTCCCCTTCCCTTGCCTTTTCTCCCCATTGAGGGGTGGGATCTGCCCTGGTGTCTCCACCTATGGCCATGTCCAGGGGGGTGAAAGAAGGTAGGGTACAGTGAGGAGGCATCTGGAGAATGTGACGAATTGGAGGTGGGTGGAAAAAGTGCTAGTAAGTCTGGCCAACAGAGAGTAGGTCTCATTTATGTGGTGGTTTGGGTTTTTTTCTTCTGTCTTTTTTGTTGTGTGTGTTTGTTGTTTTTTTTTTTAAAAAAACCCACAAACAAACAAAGAGTGCCAAAAGACACTCTCCCTCCCACCTTCCTTTCCCTTCCTGGGAAATAAGAAAAAACAGCCTTCAGAAGGGACCCCCCAGGGTATGATAGATAAGCTGTCTGCATTTTTGTGGTGGGGAGAGGTTCCTTTCTTTTAGCCCCTTCCCCATGTAGGCCCTTATCTAGTCCCCATCTGAGCCCTGGTGCTCTCTGGTTTTGCTGGCATTTTCAAAGAGAACTAAACTCTTGGTCAAGTCCCTCAAAGCCTCCTTGGCAGATGGAGGTGACTGCGGCTGCTGCAAGTGGGGTCCCAAAATGCTGGAGGGCTTCTCCCGTCTTCCCTGGTTGTGTACAGATCTGCGAAGGGCAGATGTGTCAGGACAAGCACAGCCAGCTGCTGGAAGGAAAAACAAGTCTTCTGCAAGTATTCTTCCTCCTGCTGGACACCCGAAACACCAGCTAGGTGGGCTTATGTGCTAGCTTACTTGTTGCTGAGCTTTTGTAGCTGTTTCTGGCCCTGGCCCTTCTAGTTTGTTTTCTTGATCTGGCCTTCACTTTCTGTGGGCTCAGACGTGAAATATGGGCTTGCCAGGGTAATATCTACTCTTTCTTTGTCTAGGATTATTCCATTCAAATGGAGTAGTTTTACAAGTTTAATGACTTTTTTTTTTTGTCAGCACTTTGCCTGTTGCCTCCTTTTGTCCTGCAGTGGGAGCAGGAGAGGCAGCAGCAGAGACTACTGAACCTCGGGCTTAAAAACAAACTTTCAGCTTGGTGTGGCTGTAGAAGCAAATCCTTAATTTTTCTCCCGAGTACCCAAATTGTCTTGAAATATGGAAGGAGGAGAAAAGAAATTATGCTTCAGGTTGCTCCTTGTACTGGAAGTGTGGGAGGACGTCCTTGGGCCTTACCTGACCTCTTTGTTCAATCCTGGGGTGGGATGGTGGAATAAAAAAAGGGTATCAGTGGAGCTCTGTACCAGAAATGGAGAACACCGTTTTTCTAGAGTGATTTGAGCTGTGCCCTGTTTGCATGCTGTAAGGGTCCACAGCAGTAATGAAAGCACGGTTTTGCTGCCGGTAGAGAGAGCCCTCAGGATCGAGGCCAGCTGAAATCCTAACTGAGGTCCATGGATGAGGTGGGAGCACCCTAATGGGAATCATCATGTAGCAGGATTGGGAATGGCGGCACGCGAAATGCCTCTGGAGATTTGCCTGCTGCAGATGCTCGAGGTCTCTGGAGTCAGTGAGCAGCCGAATCTCAGTTTGCCAGGAAGTAATTTATTCCTTCTTTTGGTGGACAGGAGAGGGAAGGGCTCATACATGGTGCCTCCTGGCAAGTGCAAGAGGCAGTGAGCAGCAGCATAATGCGAGCGTCTTGGGCTTGGGATCCCGCTTGGCGACTTTCACAGCCCAAGGGCTGTACTCCACGACAGCCAGCAGAAGCAGCAGCCCCGGGGCGGGGGGAGCTCCCGAGGCTTTGATTTGATGGTGGGGAGCTGAGGCTGGCAATGTGAAGCAGGCGTACCCCTGTAACGCCCAACAGGGTAACAGCACTGGTCCAGGCAAATCGTCTGGTGTGTGTCAGCAGGGAAGGAGGCTGCTCAAGGAAGTGTGCAGACTTGCTTTAGGATGAAATGTCCTGACCCTGCCAACCGGGTGGATAAAAAGGACTGACAGCGAGCTGGGGCTGCTGGTGCAGGCAGAGCTGGGTGAGGAGTGGGAGGTCAGAGGGATGCATGGTCTCTGAGCTGTGCTGCCCGCGGGCCAAGAGCAGGCTTGTTTATGTCAGCAGAGTCCAACAGACATCTTCAGGGGCTTTCACTCATGACTGATGGTAGGAAACCTTGCTCTCTTAGATCTGCCCAAATCCTTGTTGACAGAAGGAATGTGCAGCTTCTTGACTCATGCCTCCTCTTGCTCAAGTACACCTTGCGTGCACACACAGAGGGAGACCCGTTTATCCTGCTTCCCTCTGGGACACTGATAATCTTTGTGTTTTGGGGCTAGAAAGCCTCCTGCTGGGTTTCAGTTCCTCTCTTGAATGGGAAAGGCTCACGTGAAGACCCATTTCAGCGTCCAGCTGCAAACATGGGGAGTCACGGTTGTGTTGCTGTGTGGGTGATCCTGTTTGTGCACAGACATGATTTTTGACTGCAGGGATGCCATCTCCTGTAGCTGCTTTGAGCATGCCCCATGTTGGCGTGAGGTGGGGGACGGGGGAAGGATGGAAACAATGAGGATTCAACGAACGATGGCGATTCTGTCTGTGACAGAAGTCTCTCTTTGGGGCTGGTGTCTGTCTGCTTTTAAAGCATGCATGCCCTCTCTGAAGCAGAAGCTGGGAATTGCTTTATATTTTGTACTTTTCAAGGGTTTCCAAGGAAGCAGTAAGAGTTGTTCAGTATTTTGAAAGTTACCCAAGAGTGTTGCCCTGCCTGAAATCTGCATATGGCTTTTCCAGCACTAGTGTGCTCATTAGCCAATCTGCTAAGCTAAGCATCTCTCTTCATGTCACTAAATTATTTTCTTGGTCTCTGCTGTCAGTTGTACCTCAGTGTTGAAACTGCTTCCTCTAGAGAGCTGTGCCAAAAATCGCTTGGAGCTGAATCTGCAGTGAGAGGACTGGGTACAGTCTGCAGGAGATAGCGAGAGGGGATTGATACTTTAATCCTACAATTATAGCGAATGATAACCACCAGAAGAGTAAGGTTCATAAGACCGAACTGCATGAAGGAAGTTGGCCAGCATCAGCAGGTCGTAATGCAAACATATGTCTATTTCTGAGATAGGGAGAAAATCTGTGCTCAATTGGTTTTATTTCTAGGTCTGCTTTGGCCTTTGTGAAAAGGAATAACAGCCTTTACTTTGGTCTTAGCTATAAATATGTTGTTAGTCAGATTTTCAGATGTTAATAAGACATTTGTTTCTGAAGTGACTAAGAAAATACATAAGCTGTTGGGGAGACAAGACATTAGAAGTGCCTTCACCAAGCTTGGTCTGGCAACTGGATTTCTCCTCATTGTGGATAGAAAGAACAAGTTGTCTCAAGGTGATGACTGAGTCTCAAGTTTTACAGAAAATAAGAAAAACAATTTTTTTTTTCATTTCTAGTATATCTATGCACTTAACCATATTACATAGGTGTTCTATTGAAATGCAGTCTTAACCTGAATAGTGCCAGAGGCGGGTGTTTCACCACGTTTCTGTGTGCTGGTTTTCCGTTTCCCACTTCCTTCCTCTTCCTCCTCCTCCTTCATTTGCTGTGGTCACAGACCTGCTGGTGTTAGAGCTGTGCATGTGTGAAGCTGTAGATGACCTTCCTTCAACCAGGAGCTCTAGGAGTCCCGAGTCGTCCTCCACCGCCCATGTTGCATGCTGTGTTTGGTGGAGTCTGCTTTCACTTATGGATGGTAGCCATAATCATCTCTTTAATAAATACGGGTACGCAGAAGTGTTTATACCATCAAAGTGTCTGATGGAAATGTGCAATCTTCTCTCCCTCCTTGCACATCCTTCTTTCCTTCCCCAAGTACTTTAAAGCCTCCTTGAGATGGTGGGAGGAGTTGTATGTGAAACGCTCTTTATCTTTCTAAGAGATGGTGTCTGAACCTGTTTGTACTTCAGGGGCAGGTACTATGCCTCCTTTTATCCCAGTGAAAGACCAGCTTTTCTTCTTTTGTTTGCAGGATGCTTTAGGCTTTCCCTTTGCTTGGTGGTGTCACAACCCACACAAAATAGGAAGACACCAGAAATACAGGAAAGGAGAGGCAAGCGTTCGTGTGTGTAGTTTGTTGTTTTCTTCTTCCCTGCAGTTGACTGTGGCAAGTAAATGAATATCTGATCTGTAGCAGTTATCTGGCCACTAAATGCTTGCCTTGATGAATTATAACCAACGTTAAATTTGAAGATAACATGTGTTGAGAAATGTCACTTCCTTCTCCCCCTCTCATCCTGGGGGTTAAGGATGGGGGATGCCCTGGGGGTGTCCCAGGAGCATGGGTGCAGCACTATACACGCTGGGCTTTGGCAAAGCTGTGAGGTGGCCCAGCCTGCTGCTTGTTAACTGCACTGGCTAACACAGCAAGAAGAAAGCACCAACACGCGCAGAACAGGTTTTGTTGAGGGGGGGTGATGTTTTTGCTGTAATTCACTACTGTGCCATTTCCAGTCTTGTCTTTGCAGGAGGTGCTCTGTACCCTGTCTGCTAATTGCTCTCCTTTCAGGGATTCTTGGTGCATGTTCCTTTCCCTCTTAATTTTTAGACACCTGTTGAAGAAAATGGATGCTTTTTTTCTTCTTTCTTATCAAGTGCTAACAGCCAAATGCTGCTGGAACAGCCTCTTTTTTGAGGCACTTAAAGGTGGCTGCATTTTTGAAGGAATTAAGAAGTGCCAGGATCTGATTTGTCTCCCAGATGAAGTGGAGTATTATTACTTGCTTGTGCTATTGCATATTTCAAGACTAGGATGATAATTGTTGCTGGTTTGACTTGGTGTCGAATTGAGATGGAAGATTTGGCTGAGTCCATAAACTTTAATGCTTCAGTGGGACATGCTGTTCCTAGCTAATACAAGCTCAAAACTGAGGTCACGCTGTGTGGCGCCATAAAACAAGTCCTGGCTTCACATAAGTGGGCAGTACAGTTGATATCGATGGAGTTTTTCCAGCTTGCCAACAAAACTTAATCTAGCCTTAAATCTTGTTTTACAAGTTAGATATGGCTATGTCACTCATCAGTGGATGCTCTCCTTTAAAACTGGTTCCTTAGTGCTTCATGGAAGAAGATAATTTCTACCCTTCTAAGCTTTTGAAGAGATTGAATCAATTTCTCTTTTGTTAACCCGTGCCAGTGTTTTCTATACTTGAAATACTGTTTCTCCTTGCTGAGAATAAAATGTTGAATTTCCCATCGTCATTTAACTTTAAAATGTTTTGAATTTCAGGGCCTGAAAGCATGTGGCATTGCCAGAGGAGACTGAAGTATCTGTAGCCTTTAGTGCAGAGAAAACATTCAAAAGCAAAGTAGAAACATTTTGCATAACTTCTTTTTAAAAAATAAAGTACAACTTGTAGAAATCCTTAAAGTAATTTAAACACTGATACCTATCCGTCCACCTATATAGCAAAATCTGCAATGATGTCCAAGTGATGGACCCTGGGTTTCTCCCTTCAGGTTCTTCCAAGATTTGTTCTGGTGTTTGGGTCTGTTTTAATCTCCCTGTCTCATTATGGGAGGCCTGCTGCCACTTATGTTACTCTTTGTACTCTGGTCGTAATACCTGCTTCTACTCCAGATGCCTAAAGTAAACCTGCTGCTACTTCTGTTCGGGTAGTCTCTTTAATTTTTTTTTTTTTTGGAGGTGATTATATTCTGTCATACTCTCAGTATTTATTTGTGTTAAAGTGGTTTCAGGCTAGTGACCCAAAGATCTAGTCTGCTTAAGCATTTCATGTAAAATAGCCCCTGTCTCATAAAGAAACCGCTAATAAATAAATCAAAATCTAACCATGAGGTTGAGAGGATCACAAGATGCTGCTGCCCCGTGGTTCAATTTCACGCCTTGTGGTACTGGGTAACGGCCCTGACAGGGGCTGCAAGATCACTATTATACTGTATGATGAAAATAAGGGAGTCAGCTGCATATAGTGGCTACTTTTGTTATCTGTCAAGGCGAGTGAAACTTTGAGTGGTACCTGGAATGTGACTGCCACTCCAGGTATTGCATCCAGCCCCGCAAGTGCTCCTTAGGAGACGAAAGGCAGCCTCTTGCCTCGCCCACAGCTGATGTTGGGCTTGTGTGGCCCCATGGTTTGGTGCAGATGAAAGTCCATGTGCCCTGCGGTCTCTGTGTGGCCTCTTCTGCAGAAGGAAATGGTTTTTGTCTTTTTTTTCCACACTCTCTTTTGAAAATGCAGCTGGTGGTCCCTTCAGTCCTGGAAAGCTAGTCTTGGAAAGAGACTACTGAGCTTCCTTAAAATAGCTAATTAAGTATGAATTTAAGCTTGTTTGTGTGAGAAACTGGCCAGCCTAGCTGTAATAGGATTGTTCCAGCTCGTTTTAATTGTGCTGATGCTTTAATTGTGTGGATGCTTTAATACAGGGTTACATTTAGGAGCAGACTTCTCTCTGAAACCTGCAGTCAAACCAACCCATCGTGACTGCTGGAACCCTTCTTTGATGGCCAGTAGCTTTGGGACCTGCCAGCAGTTACGAGGGATCCAGGTAGCAAAGAACATTTCCTTTGATCATTCTTACTAGTCCTTGCTGCTTGTGCTGTGGATCTGAATGTCTTTGCACTGCGGATGACCCATGTCGGGGGGTAATGATAATAGTCTTCCATAAATATTTTAAGCCAGGAGTTACTCATGCATACAGTATTCAGTTTTATTTATTTATTTTATTCAGTGTTAAGAGCAGAAGAGTTGAACTCTCGGAAGTTCAGGGGAAAACCCTGCCTGAAGCCTGCTTGTGTGCATTTATCACAGTGGTCCTAAATAAATGGTGTGCAATTGTGTAATGAGTTTGTTTGTTTTTTTTTTCCTAGGACCTTAGTTCAGGATGTTTCCTTTTAGGAAAGAATAGAACTTTTATTTTTATTTTTAAAAATGTAACCTCCAAAGAATATTTTAAGCATCAGTTTGCTTTTTTTTCCTTTTACTTTATAGAAGTAGTTTGTGCAGAAATAGCGGGACACGTCTTTGGGGGGAGGGGTGTTATTGCTCTGTTTCGCATCTTTTGTGGCTTTACAGAATTGCTATTTCTCTCCCTTACCTCGGCTGTGGGAATTCCCTATAGAAATGATGCAGATGCTAGAGGAACCTGGGCTGTGCTTCATGTTTAGCAATTGCTGGTCCTCTCCTGACTACTAAATCCTCTTTTTTGGGCTAGAGAGGAGGTTGCCCTTTTAACTGTTAAATTCCTGTGCTATGAGCAAGGGGATCAGTACAAACTGCTAAGACCTAAAGCAAGGGGGGCTTCTGTGAGTGTCTCGCTGACAGAAGCAGCTTTCAGTTTCTTTGCTGGGAAGCAGCCTGGCTCAGCGGCTGGATCTCCCACTTGATGGAGGGGTCCAAAATTCTCCTTCTGCAGCTTAATCAGGACCTCTACTGGTATTTTCCCCTTTGGGGTTTAGATCAAGCTTTTGGTATAACAGTGTCACAAACTGGGGAGGGGAAAAAAAAAAGTAAACCCTCCCAAAACCCTATCTCTGAACACTTCACTTGGGAATTATTTTACTTTAATGGCTTGTTTTAAGCCTTGGCTTCTGAGCTCCTTTCAAAGCAGATATATTGCTGAAACCAGTTTGCAATATTTATAGAGTTTTGCCACTGAATTTGCTGTGCGTGAGAGGGAATTCCTTTCTTTTTCCACTGCCAATGAATTGCTAGCAGGTTGGTTCTCCTTTTTATGGAAGAAGGTTTGCTTGAAAAGACTGAAAGTATAAATTCTCTATCTGATACTAGGCTTGAATGAGTAGTACTCCTAAAAAATTAATGGCATGAAATAGCCTGGATGATGATTTCTCTTCTGATGTGAACAAGTTTTATATTCTTCTTTTCTTTTTAATTGCCTGGTGAGCTTTCTTCTTAACTATCCATATATCTATTTAATTTTTCTTTTTGTCTTTTTACCCAATTCCCTCGGATCCTGGTGCTCATAGTTGGGTTAGCAATGTACTCTGCCAGCACTGGCATTGCTTTTAGAGATCTGACTGGGCCAGCTGCTGACGCGTTTAATACAGCTCTGTACGTTTGATGTTTGTGCTGATAACCTCAGGCAGTTTGGGATGCTTCAACTATGTAGAAATGGAGCTGAAATAAGAAGTTTTTATACTTGAAGACAGTTTTCTGCACTGGAGCAAACAGCAATTTCCAATATTTATATTTTCCTGGTGCATCAGTGTGACCTTTGGTTGTCTGTACTGTGCCACGAGTGGCTTTGCTGGTTCCTCTGGGAACAGGCAGTGCACCCAAGCTGCTTGTCCGAAGGCCATCCGAGGCAGCCCCCAGGTACCTCCCCGGCTGCAGCATCGCTGCTGCCCACAGCCACCTCTCTGGGTGCCCTGGCATTGCGGGGGGACGGGCGGCAGGCAGCGCTCCCCTCCCGCGGGGAGTGGGGGGCAGTGTGACCCCTCGTGGGTGCTCCTGGAGAGAGGTGGTACTTGGTCTGGGAAGGGGAGAAGGGGCAGCATCTCTGCCTTTGTGGGGTTACATACTTCTTCCCCTTCCTGCACATACTGAGGTTTTTTCCAGAGAGTAACAAGAGGACAGGGCAGAGGCAGATTTTACTCTGGAACAGTGTTTTTTATCACTCTGCAACCAGTGTTTATTTCCCATGGGCAAAACAAAATGGTCAATACCAAAGAAACATTAATTACTGTAGCATATTCTTCTCCTTGGCTTGACTATTGCCATTTTAAAAGCCTAGGTACGGCATTTTCCATAGCTTGGACTTGTTTGTGTTTGAAGTAAAGAATTGTATAATTAAAACAAACATTTTTTTCCAGCAAAGTGTTTTCCCTTAAATAATAACTGTCTGTAGCTGGGTAAATATAAGTAATGTTTTTGTTGAATGTCTCTTCCTTCTTTGAAGCTTTTTCTAATATACTATACCTAATTGGCAATTTCTAATATTATTCTTGGTAATTGTTTTGTGGTCATTGTCTCCTCTAGTTTGGAAGGGCTCGTTAGGAAGAAAAGGACTTGATCCCCCGCTAAAGAGTGGTATTTATGATGTGTTACGTGATCTTGGTTTGGTGGTTTGCAGAAGGCAGTTTTGCTGCTTTGAGTCCTGTCACTAACACAAGCAGGGGGTCTGCCTGGGTGGCTGGGGTGCAGGGACAGCATGTGCCAACGGCAGCTCTCTGGAGACAGGGGCTCTCTGTGCAGTGTGGACATCTGGGCCATGGCTGCAACTAACTCTTGGGGTCTTCAAGAGGACAGGTATCTACAAATAATGATGGAGCTGTCTTTGTTGGAGGGGCTGTTTGCTTTCCGTGCAGTGATGTTTATATGCAGTATGCTTTTTGAGGTATGCCTCAGTTGTTCACTTTTCACACCTGTCTCCTTGTTTTATAGTGTCTTGATGCTGGCATGAGTTTGAGCGGCCTCTTGTAGAAAGTTATGTAGCTTGTTCCAACTGAAAACTAGGAGCTTCATTCAGCTTCACTGTGGTAACCAAGCTTGCTGGAACCACATTGTACTGGAGATACAGAGATAAGGTCCTTTGGGAATGGCACTAAAATACCAAGTGCAGCTCTGCTGAAATTTGGGCATCTGCTTAACTCTTGAGCTTGGGGTGTGTAAAGATAGACATATGCATAAGTGTCTAAAGCCAAGCCCGTGCCTTGGCCTATGCAGGACTTTAACCATCAGATGCAATTTGGAATAGCCGGAACTGAAATGGAAAAAGTCAATATGTTTTCATTATATCTAATGGATATGTTGCAAGAAACAAATTGTGAGTTTTAAAACCTGACTATTCCACAATAGTTGCATTTCTTTTGGCACTCAATTATATACCTCTGCACGTGTGTGTCTGTAGGCATCTTGGAAGAGCTAGCCTCTGAACTGTGTTTATGGAGCAGCTACCTGTCAGGAATTGACCTGGGGTCCTACAGAGCTGAATTACGACAGCCTGCAAGACATGGATCCTTAAATGAGGTTTCATATCCTTCCTGCGTCAGTGGCAGAAGGAGACTTACCAGTTGGTTGGATTCACAAAGACAGCGGGTTCATGGAGATGGGCACACGAGGAAGAGAGACCAGACGGAGCAGTTCTTCTTGTTCCTGCTATCCATGTTCTCGATCTTTTCAGAGCCTGCTTTTTCATCAGCAAACATGCCTGTGCTCTTACTTGGCGTGGTGGTTTTTGTCTTGCCAAGTGAAGAACTGATCCTGAAAGGCTCCTGTGGGGTACTGCAAGGGGCCTCCCCCTGTTCCCTCTTCAGGAAAAGTTGTGCATGCTTTTAGCACAGGCATCAACTCAGCCCCAGCTGACTTCAGCGAGATGTGAGGGTGCTCGGGGGTGAGGGATAGGGGGCGAATCTAGCCCTACAACTTTCCTGTAGTTTGTGCATCGATATTTTTGGCTGCGCAGAATCAGAAAGGTCACGTATATTAACCTTTTCTTCTTTGCTTAATTTCAACATGGCTATTACTCTTTCTGCAATCTGGCTGCCTAGCTGAGTATGCTAATGTCTCGGGACACGTCTGTTTCCTGGTCTCTTTGAGTAACTATACAGACCATCTCCCTACCATCGTCTCAGTGTAAATAGCCCTTTGCAATTGGGCAAACCAGTAGCTGAATATAAAGGAAAAAGATCCTTCTACTCTCGTAATGGATTCCTATACTAGCTGCATCGGCAGGCTGTCAGGGATGGGAGGAAATTGCCTTTAAAACTGTTCTCATCATCCCCATCGCTGGTTCAGATGCTGCTTTGCCATTGAAACAAGAAGCAAAAAAACTTTGCAGAATCTTTCCCTTCTGAGTTAATGAGAAAATGTTTGTGGCTGTAGTATGTATTACAGTATTTACAGCAGGGGTTGTGCTGTAAATACAAGGCTGAATTCAACGGTGGCATTGATCTGCAGCTTGCTCATTCCACCTCCCTCCCTGACTCTCAGCCCCTCAAGTGAATTATGCCTTGTGTTCAGTTCAGGGCCATCTGTTTCCCTGTATGTTGCCTCTTTTGCTGCAGCCTGGTTTGAATAGAAAGGTGAGTCTAAATACATATGATGGGGAGCAGCTCTTTTGCACTTCAAAAACTTGTTTTCCAGCGGAGGACACAAGTGCTAAAAAAAAATAGCATTGGGTGTTTTGTTGCCCTGCAAATGTGCTCCTAATGGAAAAGTCTGAGGGATTATTGGGAGCGGAGTTGACGGCACCTGAGATTTGGGATTAATTTGCCACCTCAGACATATGATGATCTCTTTTGCCTGGGCCTGAGCAGCTTTTCAAAGATGCTGAAATCTGTATTATGACGTAAAGCTACTGCCAGATAGCCCCCACCCCCACGTGTCCTCCTGATTCGTGCAGAGGAGAGAGCTGTTGCTGCTATCTAGGTTTTTCTGTGCGATCTCCTATTACACCATAAATGGTAATTTAATTTCCACATTTAGACATCTTAATTAATTATGAATAAAATAATTTATATGAATTTTAGAGCTGAAGAGTGATGGATTAATGGCTGTCTGGAAAAGCGAGGCCACTTTACCAGAAGGGATTCAGCACAGGAGTGGCTGTGCCAGCTCTGCCCTGTTCTGCCCCGTGTCTGCATCCCTGTGACATGGGGTGGGAAGATAAGGAGGAGGATTTCCATCTGCTGGCATCCTGGGGAGGGTGGCACTAGGGACGGGACAAGGAAAATGCTAGTGACCATGTGGTGAGGTGTTCAGGGAGCCAGTCTGCTTGAAACCACTCTTGATGGGATTGATTTTCACCAAGGGTCCACTTCCACCTGCACACCCTGAGTTACGTGGGTGCAGGAGCATCCGGGGTTACAAGAAGACAGGATCTGGCATGTGGAGTACAGATGGAAAAAGGAGTTGTCATCTCTGGCAACAGCGTGGGCTTTGACCAGCCTGAGACACCAGGAGTAATATGCGTCTCTGTCTCCACCACACTATGGAAGTTGTCTTCTGCACCCCATTTTCTGCTCTCTCTGGTGAGTGCTCCTGCCTGCCTCCTCTGCTGCCCCAAGCCCTCCGGCAGACTCAATCACCCGACACTTGCTTGTGTCGAGTAGGTTGAGGCTTCCCTTGGTGGTTGGTTTAATAGGTTTGATGAAGTATACATTTGGTTCCAAATGCATGTTGTCACATGTTATACATGGTCAGATTTGCTTCCTGTCCAATGGAGTAGAGCACCATGTGGATTGGCTCTGGTTGTCTCTTTTTCTGCCTTTTTTCACACACCCACACCCACACCCCGGTCCCTTCTTTCTTTAGGGATCATGGAGGTCCTTGAAACTCTTAGGCTTGGTCCTCAGGTCTCTGTACTGGCAAAGCTTGCAGTGATTTCAGCAGCCACCTCTGCCTTTGATGTGAGGCTGCTTGCTTGATGCCTCTGGGCATCAATCATTTCACAGCTGCAACATTTATCAGGTGCTATTGGAATAGCTGTCTTCCTCCATGAAGTGTTTTGCATTTTGGAGCTCTTTACAGTTCCTTTTTTCTTCTGTTATTGCTCTGCAGAGGCCAGTGGGCCTAAAATTACTTCTGCCGTCTGTCTCCTGGCTCCCGAGCAGCAGCGCCTGTTTGATGCCTGCGTGCACACGCATACTGCACTGTCCGTCTGCTCTCCCAGCCCCATCCTTTTTGATCTTGGGGACAGGCAGGCTACAGAGCTGAGTCCAGGTTTTATACTCCAGGCACTTCTAGGACTGAAAAGGCTTTGTTTTCTTTTTCCTAGAAGCTTTGCTTGCAAAAGTGAACAGTGAGCAATCCAGCTCCTAGCAATTTTATTTGGCAAAGTTTCCTATTCTGGGTTGTCTCTAGCTCTTCCTCTGCAGAACCAGTGGAAACATTATTGTTTAATCCCAGCAGCCTTCCTGAAGTCACTGGTTTTGTGTTTCTGGCTCGTCCCCTTCCCGTGTGCTGTGAGTATTTATCTCCAGTTAGCAATCCTGCTGGGCGATGCCTTGGCTTTGGATGCAGGTCGGGTATTGCGCAAGGTCTGTCTGTCTGGAGGGCAGATTGCCATCAACAGGCTTCAGTATTTTTTCATGAAACAATACTTAACTTCCATGGGTCAGCTGGAGGTGATGGTATCGTGTTGCTTGGAGTGACTGACAAGGCAGTGACAAAGCTTTATGTCTCATAACTCGTTTTAATATCACCAAGTGTGATAAACAGCTCGCCTAGACCCCCAAAAGCAGCAGTGAAGGCAGACTGGGTTACGGTTTTAAGTCCCATATAACAAACTATCAAAAAATAGTCTAAACAGAAGTGGTCAAATTACTCATGGGGCCCCCAGTTTTGTACTTCTTCATGCTTAATCATTTTTGTTTCCAAGCTAATAATTTCATAGCATTTCTTTCACAAGGTTATAAAACAGAGGCTAAGTGAAACAAACGCCGAGTGTTTGCTGGAGTGCGTAGGTGAATGCGGTGGCGCGGGCTGATGTACTACACATCCCCTGCTGCCTGTAGGCTTCATCCGGGGCTCAGGAGGGTGAAAATTCACCTATGGTGAAGACGGAGCCAAGCCATAGGACTTCCCTGTCGCTCTCCCCATTGCCCTGGCCCACCGAGCAGGAGGAGGGACGCTAGTCAGGGGGATAGACTCAGTGACAGGGACCCCCATTTCTGTCCCCTCGCCCTGTTGTGTGTCTGGCCGGAGCCTCTCCGGGCAGTGCCCGCCAGCTCCGTTGGGTGGGTGCTCTGCTCAGGGTCCCTCCTTGTTTTACTCTGTTGACCTGTTGATCCTCGTTACCTCTGTGCTTTTTTTAGCATGTGTTGTCCATGGCAATCCTCTGATTGCCCAGATCTTTCTCTCCATCTTTACAAAATATAGTTTATGTCGTTCTTCAACCCTTCTCTGTTACTCCTAAAGCATTGGTGTTGTAGCCCAGGCTACTTTTGGCGAAGATTCCTGATTGTAAAAGAGGGGTGTGAGCTGTAAGCCTTTACTGGTTTTGTGCGTATTTACCCCAGTACTTGTTGGTCTAGGCTGTTTTTAAAATTTTCTTGAAGCTTTAGAGCAAAAAAAAAAAAAAAAGGGCACTTTCGCAGAAATGTATTGAACTGATACACAGCCTGTTCTGAAAACACGACATGTTCAGCTACTTGAGTATCCACTCTGGCATATAGCCACAGCCTCTCATACTGAATTGCTCAGCTGCTTTGTGAACCTGATCGTAAAGGTCTAATTTACACTAGTTGAGTTACAGTAGTAACTATAGTTAATACTGTAACCTACGCTAGTAAGTTATATTTAAAAACAACAAAAAAAAGGTTGGAAAAAGCAGAACTTTGGAGCTTTCCTGGCTGCATGTTCCTCCCGAATCCTGCAGCTTTTCCACTTCCTTCTTGACAGCTAATGTGATTGCTCAATCTTGCTTCTATTTAACATTTTAACCAGTTTTCTATAGGACAAAAATCAAGTTTCTATAACTAATAATGACATACCATAGTGTTTGTTCATGAGATGGTGATACGTGAGTAAAATACCAAGATGAGAAGGACATGTTTCTCTGAGATGATGTAATGCAGTAAGTGTTGTCCTCTTCTTCAGAGTGCTTTTTCAAACAAGAAAAAAAGGGAGAAGAAAAAAAGGAGGAAAAATAGACTTGACTCTTGCATGACGTGAGAGATAGGGCTGTGTTCACAGTCTTCCCTGCACCATCCTTGTCCCACCCGAGCTGGTTTGCCAGAAAGACAAAAGTCCAAGAGTTTACAAGGTCCCTCCCTGCAAATCCCGAGGAGCCTCAGGGGCATGAGAGCCCCAGACTTGGCTGCTCATTGAAGGGAAGCAGCAGAATTAATTTGGCTGCCTGATGTGCCGCTTGGCAGACCCATGGTTGGGTGCCGGCAGGGCATGTGTTCCGGCATACCCGCTGATGGAGTCGGGAAGGGAAGGCTGAGGGGCAATGTGGGTTCAAGGAGGTCTGGCTCCTCATCTCTGTCTTCTCGTACTGGCAATTTTCACGGGAGTTCGGTCAGAAACAGAAGGCTGCGTTGGGGCTGCAGCAAGGCTTCTTTAAGGGGTTTTCATATGTAGCAAACTGGCACTGAGTATTACTATGTTTTCGATAGAGGTGTGGGTTAATCTCGCTTGCTTCCTACACTTGCACCCCTACCTTGGATCTGTCTGCAATAGACTCAATACTCGTTTTGTTGACTTTTGACCATTTCTAAACTAGCTTTAAAAAGTATCTGGAGCAAAAATGGGTCGCTTAGCAACCCACTCCCGCCGAGGACTCCTGGAGAATGGGTCAGTGATTAACAATTATGTCCAATTGAGGTTAAAAATGTGGGGCAGTCTGCAACATTGCTGTTCTGATGCCTGGAATATTTCAGCATTACGATGCTGGGATTTATGGTGGTGGTAAGTAAATTTATAGCAGTTGTAGTTCTGACCTCAGAAGCATGATGATTCAAGACTTCGGTGTTATGAAATTGGACTGAAGCCTCTTTTCTTTACTGGTGTATTACCAAAAAGCATTAAATAACCATAGGATGAGTAACATAGGCATGATCTATGTTTTACATGTATTTTTTTCCCAAGGCTCTGGGCCTACCCCTGGCCATATGACTTCCTGAACAAACAGAAATAGATCTGCATGGGAGAGTGGAAAATGGGGAGTCTAGCTATAGAGCAGAAATGCAGAGGGAAGGTGGCTTTTTGGTTTTGGTCACCTATCTGAATGTTGATGCAGTGTTCCTCCACACAAGGAAACAACAAATGCCACCTAAGCTTGACGAATATATTTTTCTGAGCCTTCTTTTGGCAATGTGAACGTTTTCCTAAGTCCTCGGTGGTGCTTTGGTTTCAGGATGAAGAGACCCTTGGCAGCTTTTTCTCCTTTTACAGGGTAAGGAAGGAGGTGGTTAGGTTGTGATTTCATTTACCCCAATAAATGTCCCAGTACTTATTGTTTCTGCAGGAACTTACAGTGAGAATATCAATCATTAAAACAGCACTCCAACTCTGGCAGTGAAATCAAGGTTGTTTTGCCAAGTCATTTACTTTCATTGTCTAATCAATTTCTTGCCTATTTGCTTCTTTGTTTAATTAACCCTTCTTTTCAGCCTTATCCCACCCTAGCTGTTATCCCAAACTTGAGAAATAAGGATCAGCTGACAGTGCTTCTTCAGCAGTCACGGGAAGCGCTGAATTCCAGGAGCCCTGACTGGAGGTGGTTTATATTCCTAAGGACTAATCTTCCATCACTGTCTGAAGCTGACAATGTCACGGGCAAGCAGGCAGCTCTTTTCCTTTGCTCCCTTGACCTTTTTTTTTTTCCCCCCTGCTTCCACTGAATAGGCTTATTCCCTGCCAACTTAAAAAATACATATTTACTTTTAAAAGTTCCCTTTCACGCTAATATTACTCATCATCTTAACTCACATGCCACTGCTGATCAAGGAGAAAAATCATCTTAATACCCCTTTTCACAAGAGTAAGAGGATGTCTTAATGAATGCTTTCCTTTCTTGGTTTTGATCCTTAAACATACTTTACCGTTGTCGTTTCTTTATGGCTTCTGTCTGCCAAACATGGGACTAAGTGGTAAAATCCATACTTGAGACTTTGCAGATGCTTTTAGGTGTCGTTAAGGATCGTTAATATGCAGTGCATTGCCATGCGACAGAGGCTGCTGGGGTAGGAAATGAGATCCATCATCTGTTGTTAGAGCTGCAGGACAGCAGAAATCAGTGACTGGGACTGGGTTTGGATAAGGATTCCTCATTAGTATACTGAGGGAGTGTGGGGCTGGGATGGGGATGGAAAAAGGCAAGCCTGAGCATGTTTGGGGTTCCTCCCATCCTTCTACTGCAATTTTGATTTGGAGCGTTTTTTGAATCCCATAGCTCTTGGAGTCACTCTGATGTCTCCGAACTACAGAAAGACTATGCCCAAACTTGATAGTGTGGACTACATTTGTATAAATTGAATTAATATCAAGTTTCAGGCTATCTGCTGCCTGCTTCCACAGGCCAAAGATATTTCCTTCCTTCCTGGCTTCTTGATTAATGTCTTAATTCCTGCATTCCAAGGCTTTTCCTGGTTGGTTGTTTGCCATGAGGGATTGATTTCTACACCCACTTGCCCCAAGGCAGGTGGTTGCTTGGGGAGCACTTGTGCTTGTTCGTAGTGGTACCGATACACTCGGGCAATTTTGCTGCTGAATCACAGAATCACAGAATGGCAGGGGTTGGAAGGGACCTCAGGAGATCATCTAGTCCACCCCCACTGCCAGAGCAGGGCAACCTTAGAGCAGGTTGCACAGGAACCCATCCAGGCGTGTTTTGAATGTCTCAAGAGACGGAGACTCCACCACCTCCCTGGGCAGCCTGTGCCAGTGCTCTGCCACCCTCAAGGTAAAGAAGTTCCTCCTCATGTTTAGGTGGAACGTTCCTATACTCGTTTGTGCCCATTACCTCTTGTCCTGTTGCTGGGCTCCATTGAAAAGAGCCTGATCCCATCCTCCTGACACCCATCCTTTAAGTATTTATAAGCATTGATCAGGTCCCCCCTCAGTTGTCTCTTTTCCAGACTGAAGAGACCCAAATCCCTCAGTCTTTCTTAAGTTGGCAGCGATCACTACTCAACTGCCCTGTGCCTATGCATGGCAGCCAGTTGTGTGCTCACTTTCCTAGGATGAGCTAGGAGTTTTAACCCAACAAAATCCCTCATTTTGAAAGAAATTGGATGCTACGGATGCTGCCTGCCATGTTTCCTGCTTGCTTTCAGTGGTGCATCACAGTTTATGAAGGCTTTCCATCTTCTACAATAGAGGGACATTTTTTCTGTCAGGGAAACACTTTGTGGCTCGCAGCGTGGGCTGTCTGGGGGTGCTTGTGTTGAAAGGTCTGCTCTCCGTTTTCCTGCGACTGTAGGCTGTTTGCTCAATAGCCAGCGTGAGCTTTCTGCCTTTCTTCCCTTGCACTGAAAGGCCTGGGAGCATCAGGGCTGGGGGTGGCAGGGAGCAAGAGTGTTTCCTGCAGTCTGTCATGGCTCAGCAAGGAAGGGAGACCGGCTGAACAATGAATTGTGTATCTCCTCTTTATTTACTTAACGAGCTCTTCTCCACCTTGGGAAGTTCAAAAGATTTTTCTGTGTGCTGGTTTCTGATACTGAACAAGCTGGAAATGTTGGTGGTTATGTTAATGTTGCTCCTGGCTCTCATGGCGTTCACTTTAGATAAAAATAAAAGTGGTTTTAATGTGCTTGGCATGGGAGCTTTGATTTGAAATGAGTGCTGTCAGCCATATTAAAAAGATGATAAATTACGTTGAAAAACGTGTGTTCGTTTCTAGTAGCAGCACCAGGGTTATGCCACAAATAGAGTAAAAGCAGAATCATTTAATGTGCAGGTGTTTGCCCCTCCTGGCTCTTACCGTGCTGTGGTGCACTGCTGTTTGCATGTGTTGTCCCCCAGTTGCTTTTTGCTGGTGGTGAAGGCAGTTCCCTGCATCGTGGCTGCTGCTTGCATGGGGCACTGGCATGGGTGGTAGCAAGGGTTGCCCTGTTATCCCGTGTGGTCTTTCCCTGGACTCCCTGCTCTCCTTGGGGGATCCCCCAGGCATCCTCACTCATAGAATCGGTGAGGTTGGAAGGGACCTTTAAGATCATCAAGTCCAACCATTAACCTACCCTGACAGAAAAAAACCCACTTCTAAACCATGTCCCTAAGTACCACATCTACCCTTTTCTTAAACACTTCCAGGGATGGTGAATCCACCACCTCCCTGGGCAGCCTATTCCAATGTTTAATAACCTTTTCAGTGAAAAAGTGTGATATCCAATCTAAACCTGCCCTGACATAACTTGAACTCTTTTCCTCTTGTCCTATCCCTTGTCACCAGGGAGAAGAGGTCAGCCCCCATCTGTCTACACCCTCCTTTCAGGTAGCTGTAGAGGGTGATGAGGTCTCCCCTCAGCCTCCTCTTCTCCAGGCTAAACAACCCCAGTTCCCTCAGTCGTTCCTCGTAAGGTTTGTTCTCCAGACCCCCTCACCAGCTTCGTAGCCCTGTGGCACATTGTGGGCCCCCTTGGCATTGCCATGTCAGATTTGGCTTTGCACTGGCGGTGGCAGAAGCCCTGCCTCCAGACAGAGGGATGCCTGGGCGAGGGCTGCGCCCTGTCTGTGTCCCTGGAGTCTTGGCTTTGGGTCTGTTTTTGCCTGTTGCTGGTTGCCCTATGTGCTCATTAAATTCAGTGGAAATTTGTGGCTAAAAAGGAAGATAGAAAATGTAACCTGAAGTAAGCTCTAATAGATTTGTAGATGAAAACCAAACTGACATATTTCTGTATCCGAGATTTATAATCTAATCATTCCTTCACTTGCACAGCAGGGACTGCAACAGCATGTAGTTATTTACATATAGGGAACATTAAACAGCCACCTCTTTAAACCATATGTGAGCATAAAATCTAACAACCACTGCTGAGTAATGGGTATCTGCGGAAGATGAGAATAAAAATAAAGTGGAAACAAACATAATGAAAAGGTATTATTGCAAGGAGTAGCTGTGACAGTGGCATATTATATCCCTCTACCAAAGTGAAAACGTGACCCTGTAAATCTTTATCCTCTTGAATTAACACTATACACATTGAACGCGTGCAGAGGTTTTGCTTTGTATTCCTCTCTAGTTGTAGTGAGCTGGCGGGGGCTTTGCGATGCCTTACTGCTTTGTCGTAAGGAACTGGAGGATGGCATGCCACGTGGGTCCAGGCTGCTTTGGACTTGTTGTCAGTGCTCCTTTGGGGCAGTTATGATCCCTCAGAAGCTTGAAACCTTCTTTTAAGTTACTGTCAGCTAACTTTGGAGGCTGGCTTGGTTGCTCAGTGTATTAACCTTCCAGCCAGCGTATTGCCTGCCTGTCTTTCGAGATGGAGTGCCAAGTAGCTGGCTCCTGAAATGGCTCTGATCCTGCAGGGATTAGGATTAATTTGTCCATGTGCTGAGATGCCCTCCTGTGACTCTGTTGCCGGGGCTGTGATGCTGCCTGCGGTGCCGGCACAGGTGCCTTGGCTTTCCCATAGTTACTGTGGATACCCAACAGCTGCCGTGGCTGTTGCCAGGCTGCTGCAGTGTGAGGGTATGTGCTTCGGGTGTTTGAGATTGGCAAAGGGATTTGGGGCTGTTCATAGTTTTTACTTCTTTTGGGAGAAAAATGCGTGGAGGGGCATCATCTTTGGAGAAATCACTGCTCTGTCTGTATCATATGAAATAAATACACATAAAGGCTTTCCCTAAAATACTATGGTTTTATGGATTCATTCCGTTGGTTGATTAGTTTATTGAAATACTTTGCCTACTTTCCTGTCATTTTCCATTTTGAATACTAATTACAAACAGGAATTTTAAAATAATTCCCTAATAAAGGGTAGACATGCCCAAATGGGTGCAACTACATCCTGCAGAAGCCACGCTTATTCCATAGGCATGTTTTGATGGTAGGTCCAGATACTGGGGTCTCAGCATGAAGGTTCGATACAGAGAGCTGTTAGTTGTGAGAAATGTATTTCCCCCCGATAAATGCAGATCTGAATCTTCCCATTGCTGGAGTCCTCTGCGGTACTGGTGGTGGTGAGCCTGAGAAGAGCAGCTTTTGTTGGGCTTTAGGATAAAAGGAAAAGCTAATTTCTGTGATATAGGGGGAATACAACAGTGAGTTTTTATTACAGAAGTGAAACACTGCTTCCTACTACTAAAACACTGTCTCTACAACATTTTAACAAAATACTGTCCCTTGCATCTCTCTCATCTTTTAACCCCCTGCATTCCTGTGCCCTGATGGGAGGGCAATGAAAAACGGGGATGGCGGTAGGCTTAAAAAATTTTTTTGTTGTTAAATCTCCACTATTTGTAAGTAGGATCTCAGAAATCTCAACTGTATTTTAATTTGGTTAGTCAAAGTATAATTAGCGCGAATGAGGTAAGAAACTAATTTAAACACAGCAAGTGTAGTGGAGAATCCAATTTTCAGAAATCAGTGGAAATATAATTGGAGTCATTAAGTGCTGACTTCGGTAATTAAGAGTCGGGTTTTGACGTTTCAGGCTTGCGTTGCTAATTGTCCATGGAGAGGGCAGAAAAATATTTTGTTTGCTGCAAAATTGGTCGTTCTCTAGACCCACGTAGCCGGTGGCACGAATGCTGCCTGATGGCTTGGGCGAACCCGCAGTAGTTGAGATGTGCTTGCTCGGGTCCCAGGCTCCTCGTCCCTCCCTGCCTGCAGCCGGGGACACAGGGCAGCATGTTTGGGGGCCGTCTGAGGTGCTGGGGCGCATGCGTGGGAGGCTGGCCTTGGCTCTGCTGCTATGGGGCAGCCCCTCACACCAGGGCATGGAGGAGTCTACAGGGGCTGTTCCCTATGCTGGGGATCCATCATTGGGATGGAGAAACCTGTCTGTGTCTGGGCAGGCATGGGCTTCAGCTGCTCTGTGTCTGGCTTGGCTGGGGAGGGCAACTTGGCTGTCCCCAGGTCTTCTGTGGTCCAGGGGAGCACTGGGGTGCTTCAGTGTAGGAGCTGGAATAGTCCAGGAGTGGCTCTGTCTCAAAATAGGTACCTGGCCACACTCTGCCAAGGTTTTGGTATCACGGCAAACAGCTACCAAGAGGCAATAGATCACTGATAGATGATTCCACGCAGCGTCGTGTCACAGCATACATAGCAAAAGCGGGTCCTTTATGCTAGTATTCAGGAGAAGCCTTTTTCGAAGCCAGAGATGGATGCCTACCTCCTTAACCTATCTTGCTCTCCAACTTTGATCTTGGATTGTAGGTCTGATAAAATAACTAGGTCTCTGCAGACCTAAAGTGCCGCTGAAGTTATTAATAAAAGAAATTGGTGGTAGGACAAGTGCATCCTCGTCACTTCTTGTTTGCAAAATTATCTCTAAGAAGTCAGGATGTTATGCATTTTTTAACTCCTGCAGTTCAACCAAGATGCTCAGCAGGCTTTTGTTATGATAATGGAGAAACCATAAAAAACCCCTGACATGCTGATAGCTATCATCATATAAAACAAGCGTTATGTTTACTTTCATATTAAAAATGCTAATTTTCCAGAGCAATGGCATTTATAAGGCTTTTTTTTTCTTTTGTTTTGTTGTTTTCCAAACCCCCAGATAATGCCCTTGTTTGGGCCTCCAGCATTGAAGCTGATGTGATAGTTTTCGTGCTTTTGAGCTTTCATACCCACAGACAAATCCATTGTTGACTGAGATCTCTTGCTCGGTGTTTGAGTTTGCAGTTATCTTGCAGCCCAGCGGAAGCCAGCACTCAGCTAGGAAGTTGCTTAAAATGTGTTTTTAAAACTTTGGCTGTGCTCATTTCTTAGGTGTGTTAAAACCACTGTCAGTTTAAACATTTATTTTAACCAGAAACCCCCTGCCCTCCATTTTATTTTTTTTTTTTCCCCTGCAGTTGTAGTGTTTTTCACAGTGCCTTGCAAAATTGTGTTTCCCTTCTCTTCCCAGGGGATCTGACCTTTAGAACTGAATGGGTTGTTTCTTGAGTACTTCTTTGGATTTGTGCTAGATGTGGGGCATCTTCGTAAGAGCACAGGATACTCTTTGCGGTTGAGCACACGGTGATGGGGCAGCCAGGGATGGGCACCCCGAGGGAGCGCTCATGGGAGCAGCCTCTGCCACCCAGCCGTGTTCAGAAGAAATAATCTTGGTGTCCCTCCCTGTCCCTTTGCAGCCATGTGGTTTTCTGGATAACATGTTCAGAATACCTGGCAATGGCTGAACAAAAGCCAGAGAAGCACTTTAAATAGTTAGAACAGACTGGAGAAATCATGCCGAGCTTTACCAACCAGGCTGGCTAGAAAGGACTATCTCTTTGCTGCCTGGTCTTCCATGCACCCAGCGAGAAGCTCTTGGGTTTGGTGATGGTGGGGTTCCAGGCGGGGGGGGTGAGCTGGGCTTTCCGGAGGTTGTTGTCCCCCTATCAAACGCACTGGGCACACAACGCTAAGCTGCTCGCAGCTGCAGATTAGAGGAGTAATGAGGATATGCTTTGCTTTAGGCATAATTTTTTTCCTGTTACTTTTCCCTTCCCTGTTTCCTTTTGTTTTATCTCTTTAGACAGCCTCTGTTGCTGCCTAATTGGATTACTAGGTCACTTACCAACTAACTGTGGGCCGTACAGGACTGGGACCAGTCCCGGAGGCTTGTTTGGGGGGCTGATGTGGGCTGTCAGCCTGCTAAGCTGCTACAGTCCCATGGGGCCTCAGTGGAAAATGGCATTTCCCTGACGAATCCTTAAATGTCCGCGTGAAGGAATGGATCCATTCCTTCATCTCACTTAGCTTTTTAGCTTTAGTTAGTAAAAATTTTAAAATTCTTTCTTTTAAAGTGTGCTGTACGATACATAGCCTCCAAGTAGGACTGGCCGTCTTCTGGGAAACCTTGAATGCAGTTCAGATGTTTGCATATTAGAGATGAACAGCTCTTACTTAAAAAGTGTGCTCGGTATCTTAAACAAAACACCTCCTCACAGTTTCCATGGTAAGCTCTCCTTCATAATTGAATAACAGTCATAAATGGTTACATAAAACACAAGCAAAACGCTGCACTGTAGCTGAAGGCTGCACTTTTCAGCTGTGTGTTTGCTCTTTGCGCAGGGGAGCGTGCCAGTACCTGACGGCGAGGCTTGACGTGGGGCGCAGCCATTTGGTGCCTCAGTCCTCTAACCCCTGACTGCTGGAGCCTGGGTGTCCGGAGAGGCTTCTCGTGTTTGTCCCAGATCCTTCTGCTAAGGAAAAGCCAAGTGGAGGAACCATGAAGGCCAAAATCTATTGATGGAACTACACAGAGAAAAACTCAGACCCTCTGCTTTCAAGGTATCTCTCTGCCAATAGTATTGTCAAACTGTCTCTTTCCAGAGCTACTATATTTACCTAAAAGCTGTTAGATCTTGGAAAAATAAGAGATCTTGCCAAGGTAAGTACAAATGATGTGTCAGACCATGTTTTTAAAACTTCTTTTTTTTTTTGTCTTTTTTTCTTTCTTTCTTTTTTTCGTTCTTTCTTCAGTGACTAAGGTGGTTTCAAGAAAGAAAAAAATAAAGCTTTGCTGCTTCTGGGACAAGAACTTCTGTGCTGTTCTGCCTCTTAGGTTTTTACAGTTTAAGTGTGTGGGTGTCTGTCATGTTGTGTGTATCCCATCCCCCTCCCCATTTGTATGCCTCTTTTATTATGAGGATTTGAGTCTCGCTTGCTTAAAATTTGTCATGTGGACCTAGCAGCTGTTAAAAAAAACCCAAAACCCAAACCATCAACAACAAAAAACCCCTTGGAAAACCCCAGATGTGACGCAGACCTCAGGGTTTTGATGCCTGAAGGTTGGCAGCGCTGTATTCCCACTGGTGGAGCTCCTTGCAAGGAGGGAGTTCCTCCTCCCAGGCAAGAGGATGCGCATCTCTTGCGCTTGGTGTGTGCATCGCTGACCCTTCCTGAGGGCTGTCCTGCCTGCACACTGCTCTCCTGTCCGGTGTGAGTCCCTGTTAGTGGCAATCCTGGAAATGTGTCCGTGGGTTTCCCAGCCAGAGGCAGAGACGCTGCGGGGGACAGGGAAGAGCCTCCAGGCTCAGCTGGGTGCATGGCACGCAAGCAGCCATGTGTGCGGTGCCCTTGGGTCTGCTGCCCTGACCCTGCCTGTCACTGTGTGGCATGCTACCCACCCCCCCCCATCCCTGCCTGTGGGCCGTGTGGTGGTGGGGATGGATGCCGAGTTCTGGATTTATCACCACCAGCAGTGCTGCACGTGCAGGCGGGTGATGCCGAAGCATGCCCTGTGTCCACACGCCTTTCACCTTGGACAGGGAGCATGTCCAGGGGCATTATGTCACCTTGGAAAGACTGCCTGTGACAGCTTACTTGTGGATGTTGTTTTGCTGCTTCTCCCTGGCCGTAGCACCTCTGATTTGCAGGCAATGGCTGCTCCTCCAAGCCCTCTGCTCTCAGCGCTTCCCGATTGCTGCACATATGGCGTGTGAAATTACCCGGCGCTTGCCGGCCTGCGTGCCACTGGCAGCGCCAGCTAGTAACAGAGTGGCAGACCGAACTCTGAATTTTCCCCTCTCCTCCGCAGGGAGGGGGAGAGAGGTTTGTTTTGTTCTTTTGTTCATCTGAGTTTGTATAGCAAAACGTGTTGGAAATAAGCCCACTTGCCTGCGTGCGGAGGGGAGAGGAAGGGATGCAGAGGAGGTGACAACAAAGCCATCGTCTTGCTTTGCTCCATACAGGGAGCAAGATGCGGTGGGGTTTCCTACTTCCCTCTTTGGCAGCAGGTGCGAGTTGCCCCTGTGCTGATGGGTTGGAACTGAGCATCTTGATGGGAAGCCTGCAACACCAGCATTTCTGTGCAGTGAGTCCCTGTGTCTGGGGCTGGTGGTGAACTTTCCCTCTGACGAAGGATTCGGGGTTTCCCTGTGGCTGTCACTGGCCTCTGCGGCCATTCAAGTGCATGTGTTCAGGCTCACTCCTGCACTTTGCTAAGGCAAGGGCAGCTCTCGATGGTCCCCGCTTTAAGGCAGCTGGTCCCTACACATGGTGCCAGGGGATGGGTGAGAAGGGGGTGTGAAGCAAGAGGTTTGCAGCCTTGGACTCCCTGTGTAAGTCCTCACCCTCCGTTTTTGGGGAGGGAAGAAGAGGAGGGAGGTGAGGTATGAGGATGCATGGTGTTGCTTCCATCCATTTTGTGACCCCCACAGTGCTATGTGCCCCCAGGGCACTGGCCCTGCCAGCCTCCCCCATGGCAGAGAGGGGCACTGGGGCTGTCAGGCTGTCTGGGGGCTCTGGAGGACATTGCTCTGTCAGCTCTCACCCCTGGGGTTCTCTGCGCTGCCTGAAATTGCGGAGGCCTCATTTGTTTCTGATGAAAGCTGAAGCCCTGCTGGAAAGGGAGCATCCTCCGAGGATGCTCGTGGGCCCTGGATGTGTCAGAGGGGTTGCTTTCTACCCCCACCCCCCTTTTCTGGTTTTCCCTCGGGTTTTTGCTAACTGCGAAGCTGCTAATGTAAAATGAAGGCATGGAAATTTCATATTGTAGCAATTAATCAGCCCTCCCTAATACTTTCCAGTTGTAAATTGCCAGCGCTAACAGATGCGTGGCCCTGTTGCAGCTGAGCAGCTGATCCTGCCAGGAGCCGATGGTGGGTTGTGTTTGGTTGGTTACCGCGTCCTGGGAAGCCATAGCGCACCACTACCCAATATAGTGCTCTGATTAGTTTAACAGAAAGTTTCCAGTTATTAGTTAAACGTGTTTTTACTAATGTTTTTTTCCCCTCTCCTGTACTTAGGCAAAACTAAAATAGAAAAGGTGGTACCTTGTCACGGGACAGCCAGTGCAAGTTTCTAGGCTTTGGCTCGGTCCCTGCAGCGCGTGAGAGCCGGTCAGTAAATTCCTGTTTGGTATCGGTAGGCATAGGATTATTTTTGTTGTGGGCCATACGCACAGAGATCTCCTTGTCGAGGATTAAGGGGGGGAAAAAAAAGCCATTTTCCCTTTAACAATGTCTTGTTCCAGAGAAGTGGGATTTCTTGCCCTCTGGCATCCCTAAGTCAGAGACTGCGGAGCAGCAGAGGTCAGGATTTGGGGAGGGAGGGGGGGATTGCTCTGGGCTGCACCCCGCTGATGTGACTTGTGGAGAGCAATCTGTACAAAGCAGTGCTGTTCCCATCCGCCCTGCGTCTGCTGGATGCGGCTGGCTGGCGTGTTTTGATTAAAACCTTGCAAGAAGGGGAAGAGAAGGAAGAAACTAAGCGCATTTCCTATCTTAGATTTTTAGGAGACACTTAAGGGAGTACACTTGGATGAATAAGGGCAAAGGCGAATTGCAAAAAGCACTTACTAAACTTGTCTGGGGATTTCAGCCCTGTAGTTTGCAGTGTGAAAGCTGGTCTTTTCTTTTAAGAAGCGGCAATAAAAGCCGACAAGCCTAAAGACCCAGATTAATTTAGAAACTGCAGTTGTGGTGGGGGGAGGAGGGGTGGAAACAGAAGTGCAGCGACTCAGACTGACCTTTCCATCAACTCCACCGCTTTTCCAAAAATCCCTGCGGTGTCTGAGCCGTGGTCGAAATGCAGGGTCCCCCAGGTGGTACAGGGGCAGGCTGTATCTCGGGCACCGGGGTACCACCTTGCTCCCCAGATGGGACTGGACCTCCCCATGCGGGGCTGCGTGGCCGGCGTGGGCTGAGGCCGTCCGTCAGTCTGGCTGATCGGTGTGGTACAGCGCTGCTGAAGTAGGGGCGCCAGAATCTATCCCAAAAGCGCTGAGCAAGGCGCAGAAGCTTACTTTGCAGTACGTAGCAGCTTTTTTATGCAACTTACAGAAGCTGGCTCGCAGTTATACGCGCTGTCTGACGCGGATCAGTGGCTATTATAAAGGATTTAATTATCCTGATGACCCAAAGTAACAAAAGAAACAGGCCTGTTCACGTCAAGCAGTGACGGTATGTGTGGTTACTTTACTTCCCTCTTTTCTTCTCCTCCCGCCTCTCCAACATAAAGCTACAAAGTGAAAGATGATACCAATATTCCTCTTTCCCAGACTGCTATATACAATTGTTTCTATGATCTTTGTTTACATAGATCTAAGGCAGATTAAAGAGCCTTTTAAAATCAGAGTACTTGTCAGGAGACTGGGTGAGCCTGTGTATGTATCTCACCAAAAATATTTCTGACCTCCCGGTACCTTCCATCCTCCCTCCCTAGTCTTAATTTGTGCAGCTGTGCATTTGGTGTCTCCCCACAAGCTCTCTTTTGCTCTAGGAAAATTTTAACCATTTATGAAGTCTAGTAAAGCTACAGAGAGATTCCCTCACAGTGTTTATTAACCCATATTCCCTTCAGTGGGAAGCAGAGAAGAGAAGCCAGTTTATCTTTCTAGGGGGCCCTTTGGACAGAGATGAGGACCTTAATGCAGGTAAATGCTCACACCCGTAGCAAAGGTGAGCCCTTTCTGTAAATAAGCTGCCATCCTGCCTGCAAGGACAAGAGTTGAAGGAGCGGCAGATGCCTGGGGAGGCGTAGTGGGGCTGCCCAAAAGGAGGCAGTGCTGCAGGAAGTAAAAGCTGGGTCTCCTTGTTCCCTGTTTGATTGTTGTCAATAGGATGGGTCTTCCAGTTGTGGTGGGTTTCACTTCAGTTGGAGAGTATCTGCCCCTTTAGTTGTCTCTGTACTAGTTCCCTGAGGTAGGTCATCATATGACCAGACTCTCTCCTGAAGCTGTTGTAAGCAGCTATGCATTGTGATATGCGTTTACATTCGTATAGGAATATCCCATATTATAATTATGTATAATCTTACCAGTTTAGGAAGTTATTAGATTACTTTGTGCAAATATTTTTACCTGTGTAGGATGGGAATATTTACTGACAAATTTGTTGAAGTCTTTTTCCTACTTTTCAGTTGAAGAGGGTTTAAGTAAAAAAAAGCTTGCTTTAGGAGCATGTCAGAGAAATCTGGTTTTGAAAAGCCTTTTGGTTTCTTAGGAGCACGTGCACGTGTGTTTTTCTCTTTACGTTCTTCGCTTTCAAGGGCATTTAAGCTCCATTTTTCAAAATCGAATTATTTGGAAGCATTAGCCTCTTTAACGTTACCTAAAGTGAACAAGACCATTTCTTAAATTACTGCAAGTGTGTACCCACGTGCACAGTATGGTCCTTACGGGGCCTGAGTAGCATCTTTGGATCGCTGCAGAAACTCGTGAGCCCCTCACTCTTGCTTGCGCTTTGCCTCCAGCGACTTGGCTGGAGCTCACACAGCAGAACGCACTGTGGATATGGAGAATTGCCAGGGTTTTGTGACTGGCCAGGGAAATTCCGCTTATAAAACAGTCCCATTTCAAGAGGTTTTGGGAGGCAGCTGGAAGAGCACAAACCCTTGTGTTAGGTGCTAGGGTTGATAAGGGTTTGAAGGCAGCTGCAGCTTGAGCTCTGAATAGTTCAACTAGGTCCTTATATTTACTTGCCCAAATGCTCCATCGAGTAAGAGCTGATATTTTTCCTGAGTGGTGGAGCAGAGGGATGGCTTCTGCTCGAGCTCCGAGCGGCATCAAAGCTCTGCCGTGTTCAGTAGAAATGGGGAGGGCTTGCTGCCTGCTTTGGTGTGTTGGCCTGTCCCTTAGAGCCCCGTGTCTATACCTTCTGCCAGGGCTGTGCCATCCTAAGGGCAGGGACAATGTTTGCAGGGGGTCCCTCTGTCGCACATGTATGTGAGGAATCTGCAGCCCAAAGGTAAATGAGTTAGACGGACCTTCATCTGAAAACTGCTCTTTTGTAAAGGCAGGGGGCTGGGGGTGCCCTGTGTTGGCACAGAAGGACAAACTGGTGTTGTGTACTTTCATGGTTATTCCAGCGTAGAGAACTGCAACCCCTGCTGACCAGAAGCCTGTGAAACGTGCTCAGGAACTGCGGCAGAGGTGTCTGCCCCGCTGGATGTCCATCCGTCACCTGTGGCAGAGGTTTTGGCTTCAGTCTCGGTGGTCTTTCTGCTCTTAGCATCGCTCCTACAGATTAAAGCAGTAATCTTTAAGACAGGTGGCTTAATGAATTTCACTTAGTTCATGGTCTCTGCAGTGTAGAGATCTCTCATCAATTTGAAC
Organism: Rhinoptilus africanus; assembly: GCA_013400135.1. Classification (NCBI taxonomy): domain Eukaryota; kingdom Metazoa; phylum Chordata; class Aves; order Charadriiformes; family Glareolidae; genus Rhinoptilus; species Rhinoptilus africanus. The sequence goes on along the minus strand of VXBO01003709.1, from coordinate 482,084 downwards.
CTTTTTATTTCAGAAGTCAAAATGGAGGACAAGAGCACACTAATTCAGTTTTAACACTGGGTTGTACTGGGTGTACTATCTGTTACCAGTGAGGTACGCTTAAATTCGACTAAGCCTTGGTAGGCACTGCTCATTTGACTGTGAGGCCTGAATGAGATTGTTATATAAACCTCTCCTCAACAGTTTAATTAAATATTCTCTGTTCTCAGTTGTAAAGGAGATACTGTTTTAATTACAGAAGCTTTTTTCTGACACGCAAAGGGCTCAGCTACCAAGAAGAGCATGGTGGCTTCCTAGACTTGAACTTTCTTATATTCTCAGTTGAGTTCAGTGCAAAGCTGACCAGAAGATAGGGCATTAGGTATAAATTATACAACCTTTTCCAGTTTGCATCATCCAAAGCTGATGTTTTTGAACATTAGCATGCGAGTTTCCATTCTTCCCTGTTCGTGGAGAAAATGGAAAATAGTTTATAACCCTGCCCTCCCCCTTTTGTCTTGTCTTTATCATCTTTGCCCCGTTAACTGTCAAAAGACATTTTTTTGAGCTGAAAGCTTCGAATTTGGATAGAAAAACTGTCATTATCTTTTATAAAATACGTAAGACTATCCAGGTGTGTAACAGGTTGATGTGAACCGAAGCTTTGGTAATCTTGAAAATGAGATGATATCCATTCATACAGCTCCTAGAAAACTGATCCATCAGTTATTTGTGGGATTTTGAACATCTGGAATGATTTTCTAATTTTTCAGGAGGCTTAGTGTGCACTTGAGGGCTAACTGCTTCATTTCTGTCTGCCTCATTTAGTCCCTTGTGTAAAAGACAAATAATACTGATACAAGAGAGTTGTATGAACAAATGCTTACGATCCAGTAGTGGTATGCCCTGCATAAGGTACTGTTTAGATATAGTTAATCCTGCCTTAGGGGCAGCAGGGTGTCTTGTACAACCTTTTCAAATTTCTTTCAAGCCTGTGATCTAGGCTCTGTTGGCTCAAAACAACCAGGCGTGTTTCACGTAGGAGTTCATCTGAGTCTTGATGGAAGCCCTAACCATTTTTCTGTACAGCATGGCATTTCATTTGGTTTCTCACGTTACCCCAGTTAGTCATCTCTCATCTTAATTTTTCCTCCTCTCCTGACTTGCAAACCAGATTCTGCTTGGTGGATGGTGTGTATCATTACAAGAATTTGCCCTAGCAACCAGATAGATTTCCAAAAATAGCTTATCCCATCATTGCAGAGCATCTCTGAACTTCAGGATGTTGTACTGCAGTCTCTCTGAGCGGTTAAAGGCTGTTGTTTTGTTTCTAATGGTCAGACAAAAATAAACCGTGCCATGAGTGGACTTGACTTTGTGCGTAGAGTAATGCTATTTGAGACATGAGAGAAATTCCTGCAATGTTTACATGCTGAAGTGCCTTTGAAGCAAAAGTATTTGTTCTGTGTATCCATGTGTATGATTTTGTTTACAGCTTGTTATCTGAACAGTCATCTGCTCAGTGAGCACCTGATCTTGAAAGACATGTAGTGCCTGGGTTGGCCATGCCATGTTGAAGTTATCTACTTAAGTGGCTGCTCTTGGACCTTTTCCCCTGGTCCTTGGAGCAGCCTGGCAGCACGCTTCCTAGGCTGAGGAGTGGGATGGCCAATTAATGAGGTTTTTCCTTTCTGGGAACATGGGCGATATGAGTCTCTGCTCTGCCACTATTTGGGGTTTGTGCTAGTCAACACAGGAAGTATTTCACGATACTTTCGGAGTGTGGCTGTTTTCTTTTCCCTATCTCTCCGACTTAAGAAAATTCCAGTATTTGGGATATCATTGCATTTCTGTAGCACTGCAGGAACATGTGAATTCATAAAGATGTGTTTGGCTGCTGATCATCTTCTGCTGTGGCAATGCTTTTTGCAATGATTATCTTTTCATTGCTTTTGGAGAGCATTCTGCAGTCTGGCGTGTTGTTATAGTCCCCTTTCCTGATTATCAGCTTCACTTCTCCAGATCCTTTCCTCTAGCCATCTCCTTTTTTTGCTATATTTAAAACTATCCCTTACAGCTCAAACATTTTTTTAAAAAACCGTTCCCTAGCTGTTTTTCTTCTTAATCTTAATGCAAAGTCAAAATGAAGAATTTTAAATAGCTTGACATCACCCCTGCGTTTTATGCATAACTTCTAAGTGCAGTAGCATTGAAAATGTAAACGCTCTCCTATAAAACTTGAAGAACTCAGAAATGTCCTCATTATGCTTGGGTTTAAAACTGGATTTGAATCAGAGGAGGAGTAAAGAAAGCTGTTCTGGACTCGAATGATGAGCATTGCCTTGGCAGTGATTGGGGGGCTCGGCTGGAAAGTGGGAGCCTGGGTTCAGGTTCCTGCTATTCTTCCCATGTCAGATGTCCAAGTGAATGACCACAAGATGGGTGGGTCTTCTGTGATTTTTCTTCTCCTTTGAAAAGAAACTTTCAGACTCAACTGAAAGACTTTTCATTTAAAAAAAATATTTTTGTATCTCATGTTTTCCCATATCATTTTTGACAGGCACCTTCTTCTGATGCTGGCTGGGTTGCCTGCAGGGGTGCAGCAACTTGAAAGTGCAGGTTCAGTCTTTGAGCAAAAAAAGCTGAACTGATGAGAGTTTGACAGCAGAACCCATTGCAACATGCGTTTCGGGGTCTGTGTGTGGGAGCAATCATGAAATATACTCTGCTGAAACACCAAGTGTGAAGCTGTGTGTGCAGTCACAGAGTGTATTTACTCCACAAATTTTGCCCTGCGCTGTCTCTGGGGAGCAGCTGTGTTTTGGAGGGATGGTTTCTCTTGCCTGGGCTTGCTTGTGTGCTAAGGGAGATGGCTCACAGAGTAACTTGGCTGTTTAAACAGCCTAGCCCTCATTTTCCATGAGAAGAACAGGTGCATTCAATGAAAAAGTAAAATAAAGGCAAGATGGTGCTAGATACCAGCTTCTATTCAGTGTCATATGAACCGGTATTACACTAAATCAGTTTTTGATCATGCTCATGTGTTGTTTTTTATGGTAGACTTTGCTGAAAAGTCAGCTGGTTCTCTGGACACTTTGCTGAGAGGCCTCTTTGGCTTTATCTGATACTAATTGTAAACCTGAATTTCACGGCACAGAAGGATGTCAGGGAGAAATGACATTACAGGCTTGGACAAAAGGCAAATGATGTCCATGGAAAATTCTTAAAGTTGTCTTGGTGGGCTTTCTGTTGTGTCCAAAATGGCTTAATTTGTTTCATGTTTCCTGCTGCAAATAGCTTTTAGATGATGCAAAGAATGCTGAGTTTGTGCTCATGTTTTTTTCTTCAGTGTGACAGGTCTGGGTCAGAAGAGCATCTGCTGTTAGGAACTGAGGAAGGGAAACAAAGGTGTAGTACCCAAGGGCTTTGCTTCTGATTTGATCGAGCTGTACCATTGCAAGCTTTTCTTACTTCTCTCTGCAAAACTAAAATGCTCCTTTAATACCGTATGCTTCTTTACTGATCTATATTTCTTTATAATCCAGCTGTGACCTGTTTAAGAAAAAAAAAGAAAAAGAAACGCAATCCAAACCCCAGAAGTGAATTAAAACAGTGGCAGGTAATTCAGTTTGAATGTGTGATGATGTGCAAGATATAGGTTCTTGGGGGCTGGAAGTTACGTAGATCGTTAGTACAGAAGATGGAGGACTGCTCAGATTGAAGTGGGATGCCAGACATTGATTTGCTTGAATGTATGTGGGAAAGAATAGACAATTGCATGTTGTATTTACACTGCATTACGTAGAGAGGGTTTTTTCATTATTTACATTCTCCAGAGTATTCTATATCCTCTAATGTATTCTTGCCATATGTGTTTAGTTTCCATAAGTTTGTATATATTATCTCCTTTTCTTTCCAAACAATATAACATTTATTACTAGTTTCATGAGTTGTTACTTCGAGGAGGAAATATCTGCACAAAACTGCCTGTAACTTTGAGTTCTGCTCTGGCACCATACCATATGCAATATATACCATCTGCCTCAAAGAGGATGATTAAAAAAAAAATGCGTATCAACCAAGTCAATGTGTAATTGTCTTAAAGTCTTTCATAGTCATTGAAATATTTTGGAGGAGTGTTCCTGATGCTTCGGTGTTGGCTGGTGAGGTGGCTTTTAACCCTTATCCCCTTCCCACACCACAGTGAGAAAATAAGGTTCATGTTTTCAAAGTGGTGACGTGCATATCCCTGCTCTGCAAGTTGTTACGGTGACAGGCAGTCCCCGTGCTGCTCTGGGGACCCGTCCCTCCATGCCTTTCCTGGAAAGCCCCTGCAAACTCTGCTCCTCGACAGCCAGCGCCGGAGATGGGGTCCAGCCCTGGGAAGAATCTATAGATCTAGGGCCGGGTTGTCCCTGATGGGGTCCTTTGGCGCTGCACTGTCCCCTCCCTTAGCACCACGCAGATGGGCCCTGGGCGAGGAAGGGCAGAGTGGGCAGCGGTGCTCGGGTTGCTTGCCTGCGGAAACAGGGGCAAGGAAAAGGCACTGCGTGCATGGGTACGTGAAGCACCCCAGGAGGTGCTGGATAAAGCTGGGGTGTGGGGAGATGAGGAGGCGGGCATCTTCTGCGCTGGAGAGTTTGTAGGGTCTCTTCCCAGCCTCCTTCCCCAAAATGGGGAGAGAGTGCCACAAATGAAACAACAAGGAAACGTTCTGGGGCATTGCAGAAGGAAGCTTCTTGTTGAGAAATTACTCTGCTTATGGGTCATGTGCTTGTAGCCTTATGAATGATGGACAGAAAGAGCGTATTGGACATAATTATAAATAAATAGAGGAACCACTGCAGTGCTGTAACACTGCTTTCCATGCTCACCTTCCTTTTTTTTTTAATTACTTGCGCTTGATTGTTGCAATTGATTGCAATTGTGAGAGCTAATTTTAGTGCATAAATCTTATAATGGAAGCCCACCAAGTGTTTGTGTAATGGAGGATAACAACTGCACAGAATTTGGTACAGGGTATGTTTGTCTTCCTTTCTCTACCAAATGTTGGCGACCGTTACAAGGACTAATATATCTGTATGTAGCCAATTTTCTCAAAGAAGAAAATTCAATCAAACCCCTCTGTGAAAACAGAAGAGCAATCTGAACTATGAGTTTTAAGAACAAGATGAATTTAATGCTGGTGATAAAGTGATCATTGCCTTAGTTGTAGGACAAATAGCAAAACCAATTGAGTTCACTTTTAAACTTTGCATGATGGAACAGAGGGTAAATAATGTTGTTCCAACCTTAAGAAACAAATCCAATATGTTTAGCTGATGAAGTTAAAAGACCAGCATATGGGTATATAGATCTGGGCTCTTAGAAAATGTCATGGCAGTTTTCCTAACAGCCTGGTCCAATATCCATGAAGTTCAATGTCAGGACTTGCAGGGAGAGGAGATTTAGTTGCCACAGGGTAAAAATCAAAGATTTATTTCCAAGTGAAATGTTAACTCAGGAATAAATTTTCTTTCTCCATCCATATTTTCATATATCCTGGATTTAAGGTACAGTAAATTTGGGACTGTTTTGCAAGGCTTTCGTCCTCTTTCAGGTGCATTTGTCCAAAGAGGAGGAAGAAGTTTGAAGGGCTAAAGAGGATGGGAAGAATGCAGGTGGATTTGTGGTGTTTAAGGGACAATTTTTATATGGATTGAAAACTGATACTCATCTAATAGATTAGTTTTGGTACTTGCATTCTTAGGTGAGCTCGCTTGTAAGATAAAGTACCAAAACTAATTGGAACTCATCTCATCTTTTTCCCACAGGTTTTTGGTGTCTCCTCTCACTTGTTTTTTATCCTGTCATTCCAGTTGTGATTTGTCTTACATGCTTGTTTAAAAACAAGTTATATTTTCAAGCTCCCATTATACAAACATTTGTCTTGGTCATCTTGCCAGTTATTCACAGATGTATGTTTTGGCAAAGTCAGGGCCAAGAGTGATGATAGCTGGAGGATGCACCTTCCTAAAACATCAGCACTCTCTTTTGGTTTTGGGCATTTTTAGTTCAGCTCTGTGCCATATGGGTTTTACTTAAGGAGATCTCTTGTCCCTGCAAAAGCATCTTTAAAAAAGGATAGAACAGTTTAAGTATGTTCAAGAGAATTAATTAAAATGCCTTTAAGTTGAAAGGGAATGAGAGGGGTTTTTTTTTCAAAATGGAGCTCCAGCCGTGTGAAACATTTTGCATCAATTACAAAAGGAACTTCAGTACATTTTTCTAAAATGAGGAATGAGCCAACTGCATCTGCTAGGTGTGGGAGTGACATTTCAAAATCCCACTGGCAGGCGCATTATCAAACTAAACATCATCTCTCCCTTACTGGTGCTAACTGAGGAGCTCCCCACTTTTCAGGGGCAAAATCGTCCCTTTGGAAATCACCGGTGGAAGGCACAGGCATCTTCCGGCCTAAAACGGGACAGAACCCACAATTCTCTACCGCGGTAAAATTCACTTTCTACAGGAAAGTGAGCTTCAGAGCTCCTTGTCCTAATTTATGTCTTGTCCATTGCCAGGAGGGCTTCCTGAATTTAGTTTACCAGGTCTGTTTGGTGGCAACATCTTTGTCTTCTTGGCGCCAAAGAAGCGGCCACGATGCTCAACACTTCCCTGATGCTGGTAGACCCAGCACCGCTCTCGGTCCTTCCGCTGCTGCAGCTGTGTGCTGGGATGGCACCGGGGGGCTCAGCCTCCAGTTTGTACACCGCTGATCACGGCCAGCTCCGGTCTCTTCAGGAGACTGTCAAAATGGCTGTCAAAAATGCCTCATTTAAATAGCGTATCTACATAAGTCGACTCGCCTTACCCCTATCAAAGAGGACTGAAGGAAGGGGAAAGTATGAAGTGTTTTCTGAGCAGTGAGGGCTTTCACTGTTGGTTTATATTTACAAGTTTTTTTCCAGGTGATACAAGAATAACATGTTATACTGTAGTGCTGTTGCTCAGTCTTAAGCATAGTCGCAATTATCTACTTATTTACATCACAGTTTTCATTGGTAGATTACTGAGTGCGTTGCAACAGAAGATCTTTGATGTCATATTGGCTTTAATAGGAATGAATTGGGATTTTTTGAGAAGTGAAATGTCAAAGCAAAAGGTCACGCTGTGGTGCTACAGCAGAGCTGGGAGAAGACCTCTGCTGTATGCTGTCAAGCGAGCAGTACTCTTTCCAGTTCTAGTCTTCATTAGTTTGTTTGCAAAAAGATGACAGAATTGTAGGATTGTGTAGGTTAGAAGAGCTCTCTTGTTCCACCTCCCTCTCAAAAAGCATTTACAGGCGTTTTTATGTGCGTGTGTATGTGTATAAACAGTGATCTGGTGCAGGATCATCATGCATATTGCCACCTTCTTTGATGCTGTTGTGCGTGTTCTGAGAGGATTTATTTGCCACGTTGGTCCAGAAGGGCTGTGCTCAGTCCTGTGAAAACTCAGATCTCCTAGCTTTATCATAAAGAAAGCAATAATATGAAATGGAAGAAGGTGTCTTTGGAGAAACTGATGCAAAGAGTGAGTTTGAAGGAAGGCTGGGTGGGCTCAGAGAAAATAATATTGGCAACGTAGTAAACAGTGTAATAGAAAGCCAGAGCCATGGACAGGACCAGGAGACAACAGTAATGAAAGAGAAGCGGTAACATCAGAGAGACTGATCTGAAGGCAAAGCTGGAAATGCAAGCAGAGGGGAGGTTGCCCTCTTTGATCTATTGGATTCATAGATTCACAGAAAGGTGAGGACAGAACAGTGGTGGTGACTGTCTGCACCTGGTGGTGATCACCTGCATCTGTGTCTCTTTGTGAATCCTTGGGAATCTCCTTTGAGAGGGGACCTGCCAGAGGTATCTGTGAAAGCAAGTCTATGTTGCTGTGAGCACAGATGAGCTTGTTCAGCCAGGGGCCGTTTCTGCGAGGGCAGTTCTTGCTCTGGAGAATCGCTTGCAGAACAGAAACCAGAGGCGAAGACCACGATCCAGTCTGGCCTTCTGCATGACCAGCAATCATGGCATGTCAGGTTATTTCTCCCAGAGGCCAGTGATGCTTCAGTTCAAGTCACAGTGTCTCTCTTAAAACGTTCAGCTTCTTTCGCCATGGCCTCGTTTGACGACAGACTGCCGTGCCCTCGGGTGAGACCCTCCAGCACCATGTTGCTCCTGCCCTGGAAACCTGCGCTCTGTTCAGCGTGCACGGCGTGCCTGTGGTAGCACTGGAGGAGCTGCTGTTGCGATGCAGTAACGATGCAGGAATCTGGCGAAAGAGTTTATAGCTACTGATGGCATCTCATTGCCCAACACTGCGGTGCTACCCGGAGACCCCTCGGAGTGGGGCCATGCAGGCGTGTGGCCGCTGGAGGAATGGCGTCGGGAAGGCTGATGGCAGGTGGGAGCCATGAGGAAGGCAGGCAGCGTGGGGCAAGCTGGGCTGTAGGTGAAACGGATGGCAAAGAGGTCTGGGGGAGGTGTAGAGGAGGACACGAGGAGAGTGGACGTAGCAGAACCATGTGGCCAGCAGCCAGGCGAGAGGAGGAGGGCTGTATCTGCAATTGCTGGTGTCTGGATTCAGGTATCAGCTGTGTTTTTATTTAAAACCTCTCAGCATATGCTCAGCTGCTATTTATTATATTTTTTTTCCCCTCCCGAGACTTTAATATGTTCCTAAACTTTACAGTGCTTGAAAACCACAGTGCAGTTAATAGCCCCGGGTGAGCGGGGGGAGCCGGGGTGGGGAAGAGGGCAGGGGGATCAGTGCTGCTGGGAGGAGAAGACAAAGGCTGGGTTTGTGGGCTGGTGGGAACATGCCAGATAAGAGAGGGAGAGGAAGAGGATGAGAAACGGATGTCGGAAGCGGTGGGTCAGGGGTTGAGGGGCTGCAAGAGGCACACCTCGGGGTCCGGCTGCGGGGGCAGAGCGAAAGAGCCCGGTTAAAGGAGTTCACGATGCCACAAGGGTGGAGAGAAGATGCAGCTCAGCAGAAACTGACATTATTCCTAGGCACCTTGTAGCCTTTTTTTTATTTATGTATTTTTAAAATTTTTGGTAGAGCAATGTCATTAGCGACAGTCGGGCTTGGTTAAGGGAAATGGCATGTTGTAGGGCAGGATGCTGTGTTCGCAGGATGAGATTGGATGTTCCCCACCGATGCTGAAGGCAAACCAGCAATCTGCCTTAGAGGCTGCTTGGGAAAAACACAGAAGAAACTCTTCTGAGCAGTGCTGGTGTTGAGGGAGTGTGGCTGGGGCCAACTGCGGCCTGCTCCCTGTTTCTCTTGGCTTACTTTTCAGAAAAAAATAATTACTTTCCTGAGCATCTGGGTGATTTATTTTTTTTTTTCTTTCTACATTTTTTTTTTTTAATGCTCCAGGACTGAGCTGCTGTTGAAAGGGATAGTATTATCCCACCTTTTACTTTGTGGGGCCCTGTGTTCCCGCTGCCTTGCTTGTGTAAGTACCAGCACTCTCAGGCCACGTGGCTGAAAACTGACCTGGTTTCATCAGATGCGGTTTTGGGCAACTTGATTTGGCTGACACGTGGGTGCAGCCATGCTGGGGTGGCACGAAGGAGCTGATGGGGATGTACAGCCCTGGGTTGTGCTGTCTCTTTCATGGTCTTGGTTAAAATGTACCTGAGTGGCATCTCCTGCCCTTCAGTTTTAGTTTTACTGCCAGTATTTAGTTGATGGGGTGATCAGCGCAGACAAAAACACACCTTGCGGATCCCGTTTGCCTTAATCCCTCCTTTCCTCTCGGTGTACATCCCAGTTAGTGCTCCTCGAGTGGAGCTGCTGCGAGATGAGTCAAAGCATCTGTAAGTGCTGCTATTACATTAATGCTTGTAAATAAAGGGCAAGTTTCTCGAGAGCGCTGCCTGCTCCGTGGGCTGTCCCTGGGCTGCAGCGTCAGACCTGCTGAGAGCTGCGTATTTAGAAAGCCGGACTGATGTTCTCACAGAGATAGAGATGTCTCGCTGGCAAATGCTGCACAGCCGTGGTTTAGACTTGCTAATGGTGACTAAAGTATGAGTTGTCAAGAATGTGTTGGAGGCGTGATAGGAGGGAAAAAAATGGGATGAGGTAAGAGACAGGTCTTGGGCAAGAGCACTGAGGGGGTACTGCAGTGAAAGAGAGAGGATGTCCCTGGCAGGTGAATGGCAGAACAGCATTAAAACAGGGTTTCGGTATTAGATGTAGGGGATGATAATTTAAGAAACGTGTGTATATATATCATCATGGAGGATAAGCCTGTAGGAACAGCGTACTTGGAATGAATGAAACAAAAGTGCTTCAGTTCTAAATTTATTTTTTTTATGCAAGAGGTGGGTGTGTTGTTGCTGAGACATGGAGGCAGCTCGACGGTGGCTCAGTTTGCTGACAAAAGCAGTGGGTTGGCATGAACAGTGTTGGGCATGGGAAAGGCCATGGGCAGCTTGGCAGTGCCTGAGAGGTGAGAGCGTATGTGCAGACTGGGGAGATCAGAGCCAGAAGAGAGCAGGACAGGGTGATTTCCCCCTGCTAGAAGAGTGGTGTGCTGGTGGGGTTCTACCCCACGCCCCCGGCCCCAAGTTTTAGGCCAAGTCGCTGAAATACAGAAGGTGGTTTTTTTCCATCTGTGCACATGTCAGCATTTCTTGTTTTCCCCTCACTTTGTTCTTTTGCCATCTCTGCTCTTGGGAGCTCCCCTTCTGACTGCTCTGCTCTAGGCGGGCTCTTTGCCCTTTAGCTTGCTAGACTCGTGCTGCTGTCACTTCGGAAGCGACCCCAATCCTTACGAGTGTGGCACGAGTTCCTTCTGCCCTGCGCTCCTCAGGAGGGGACTGAACAGACCCCTTGATTGCGCAAGTTGTCTTTTCGATAGCATTGCTCGGAGATGGGACGCTAGGGAGATAGCATAACCGGCTCTTTCCACTCTGCTTCAGGGGGGTGGCTATTAAAAGCTGAGCTAGGAAGCTTCACAGGGTAGTGCAAGCTACGTGACGGTTGCTTTTTTTTCCAGATATGCAGCAAGATAGGAAAAGCATTTGGACGTGACCTGTCTATAGCCTGAGATAATTTCTGCACTGGCAAACACAGAAAGAGATAAAGCAATGGAGAGCTAAGAGCTAAATCTCTTCTGTGCAAATGCTAGGAGCATATGTAATAGGATTGTTGAATTGGAGTTACATGTTTTCAAGGATAAGTACTGTATATTGATACTGTACTGTTGTAGCCATTCTTAAATCAGAAAAAAAGGACTGGGGATTTACAGTAGTTGCTGGGGATGCTTGGGTTTCACTCTGGGCTTCCAGAACAGCGAAAGAGAAGAAAAGGCCTTTGCAGATAAGACGAAGTGAATCCCTAGGAAGGCTGGAGCTCCGACTGAGAGGAGTCCTGGGGGGGAGAAAACAGGAGCGCTCTGACCTCAATGTAGTAAGGTGTCAAAGATTTTTTGTACACAAAATAGGTAAGGAAAATGATTGTAGATCTCTAGGTGAACTTTGGTTAATTTACGTGATAAAATTTTAATTTTTTAAAAATACTTTCATTTGTTTTTCTGTGGACCTTTCAAAAGACATATTAAAAACTGGGCACGTCCCAACCTCTATGTTAAAATGCACGTTACTGAAGATAAGAGTTTTAAGCAAGCTAAACTTAGAAGATGCCAGCACTGAGGTTGTCTGCCTAATCTTTACTTGTCCTCTTCACACGTGTGTGTTTCAATGCAGTGTTTAATTACAGGACACCTCCTGCCTTTCCTGCAGCTCGTTTGCTTCCCAGAGGGGCTGGCGGCAGCGGGCACAGTGAGGTGCTGCCTCTGACCCTTGTTTTGTTCCAAGAGGGACTCGAGGATGGGGAAGAGAGACAGGCTTTTTTGTTCCTTGTTGCTTTCTGATTTGGGAAACCTGAGGTCTGCTTCTCCTGTGTACCTGCTGGCCCAGGTGAATAAAAAGCTGGTCCGGGTTTGGTCTGTCTGGCTCATAGTCCATGTGTCTGTCACTTGTGCTCTTCAGCCCCTACACAGGGGAGGGAGGGAGATGCCTCATGTCAGAGGGAGCTGCTTTTGAGGCAGCCTTCTGTGGTAGGGCAGGGGCTTCCTTTTGTGGGGCGGGAGAAGGATTTTGGCATATGACTCACTGGTGTTTGGCGTGAGTGTGCCCAAGGAGCCAGTCTGTATGGAGCATGTGGTGACGGAAGCTCTGCAAAGCTGCTGCGGACCGGAGCACTGGACCTAGGCCAGCACAGGTTCTCCCTGGGGCTCCCTGCACCCCTCCAGAGGCGGTGGGAAATGGGGGAAGCGCCCAGCCCGGCCTGAGTATCGATGCAGATTTTAATCGTAGCAGAGCAACAGTTCTGCCCGTCGTTAGGATTCACGCCAGCGTGTTTTGAGGCTTCCAAACTGACATCCTTCGTGCACATGTAGTAATGCAGATAAAACTTCCCAGAAAAGTTGCTGCTCTACTGCTGGTCCCGCCTGAAATCCTCATAGATGCAGTCCCTCTCCTGCCAAGTCCTTCTTGCTCCACGAGGTGTGTGTGTGGACCCTATTTTTAGCTGAGTTTTTGCCTGTTTACAGGGAAAACATTTCTTTCTTGCAAACCCTGAGTTTCTGCTGAGGGAAAGCGACTACCAACACAAGGTAAATGAGACTTTTTGGTAAATGGCCAAATTACTTTGTCCTGGCCCAGCAACTGGCAGGAGCCCCTCTTAATCGTCATGAAGGTGTATCAGGACCTGGGTTAAGTATTTGAAGCTGCTGCCTAAAGCCTGATGAGGGTCCTGCTCCAGCCTCACTGCCTTTCACTGCCTGAGTGGCACGGTGGCAAGCAGGCTGTGATGAGAAGCCTGCCCGCTTTATTTCTAGTTTGGCTAAGGAGATTGCTACTGTTTCTTGCTTTTTGTTGTTGCAGTTGCTAATCCTGCAGGCAGGCTGATCGTTCTCATGTGTTCTTGGCTTTTGTTTTTGTTTACTTTCTGATGAAAAATCCCCTTTTTGTGTGTTTTGTTTTGGTTTTCCCCTCCCCATCCCTGCCAGTGCTGGTGTGAATAAATGGGAAGATGCCTTATTTTACCTGCAGCATACTGGAGCCTCACTTTACCTGCTATGTAGTGAAGGGAGATGCTTTTATTTCTGTGAGTGGGTTGCTGGGAGAGGGAAGGTATAGTTGTACCTCTGAGATGTGGATCGTGGCCCCAAATCTACCACTGGGGCGAACTGGTATCCTTCCAGGGTGGTTGGTGGAGCTTGTGTGGAGTTTGGTGGATCCTTGTGGAGCAACCCCACTTTGGAAGTTTTCATCTGAGAGCTGCTGCATGTGGGGTGATGCTATGGGATTTGGGCTGTTTGCTCTCGGCAGCTCCCATCTCTCTTTTTCAGCTGCGTCCTTCTTTGACTGTAGCTGATACATTGTCAACTAGCAAAAGACCGTTCACGTTGAATTACGGATGCATAAAACAGTGGCGGGCTTTTAATTGGGCAGCTATTCAGAAAGCAGGTGCTTCCTCTTGGGGTTTAAGTTACCAAATTCATCAGGGCATTTCAACTTCTTGCGTTTTAAATTCCCCGATCCTAAAGAACAAAGTCATTTTCTCAGCTTTGGAGGCTGACATCTGCTTACAGGGATTAAGCATGTTTCTGTAGCAGCGGGCACAGATTTTCTTTGTGGAAGGGGATATATTGAAGAGAGTATTAAACCCTAGTACAAGTTCCTGTACTGGGATGGAAATTGCTTTGCAGGTTTGGAGGGAGGCACGTTGGAGCTTGCTTATTTATTTGGCAGATGTCTGATGACGTTACGTCATCTGCAACACTTAAAGCCTGCGAGGGTTTTAAAAGGGCTCAGTGCTTTGTGGTGGGTCGAGTGGCAATGGGAAACTCTCCTCTTCCCGTTTACTTGTTGTAGGAAAACAGACGTTTTAAATAACATGCTATCAGCAGGCTCTCCCTCCCACAAACCTGTATTTTTGAGGTGATGTGAAGAGAGTTGGTCAGGAAGAAGGGCCGGAGAAAATCTCAGCTGGATGGTGCTCAGGGAGTCGTCAATCAACTCAAGTTTCCAATCTCTGAACAGCATGTGGTGATGATATTTGCTGGGGATAAGTGACCTTTTACTACTTTAGTTGGACAGGCGTTCGAGAGATTTATTTTTAAAATGCATTCTGTTTTACTGCCTTAAACCTATGTCGGTGCTTCCCATTTATTGTTTTGTGAGAGCCAGACTAAACCAAATTTGGCCCCCAAGCGTAATTTTGCTGACAGCATGCAGTCTGGAGCCAAGCTTTTTATAAAACTCACGATCAATAGAAATGGTACAATTAGCTAAATCCAAGTCCAGTGGAAAGAGTTGCTTTCAAACAAGTAAATGTTCCCTGCAGGACTGGCAGCCCCCTGTACTGCAGCCCTGAGTGCCTGGAGCTGACCGACTGCAAACCAAAGGGAAACTGACTTAATTGGGTTTTGTGGCTCTGGCAAAATACAAACGGCAACAAATAGTGAGAAGCAGTTTGGATTTGAATTATTTCCCCCCCCCCCTGCATTAATAGGTCAAGGTGATGTTAGTAATAAAAATACGGCCAGCTCTTTGGCTGCCACAGTTTGGCAGAGGTCTGTAGCACGTAATGAGGGTCGTGCAGATTAACTCCAGCTGTGTGCATCTGGCATGATGTTTGAAGTTGACCTGTTAAGTCTTTCTCTTCCATTCCAGGAGCTGCGCGGGACAACAAATGTTTCCCTTCCTTCCTACTGGCTTCTGTAACGCCCTCATGTGAGTAACGACCAGAGTGGTTTTGGTAAAGACTTTTACCGTTGTATCTGCAGCTCCTGCCCACCCTCCCTCTGCTCTGCTTACTTGTCCCTTTGTTTCTCTGTGCTAGGGCAACGCTCCATAGCCTGCAGAGGAGAACGAGTGGTCTCTTAGAAATAAAAATGTTAAGGCTTTTTTGAAATACTCGTTGTAATACATAGTGAAATGTTTATACAAAAAATCATGTCAGCAGCTGCATGTTTTATCAAAGAAAGTATATTCAGAAATGTTTATAGAAACATGACAGCACGAAATCTGGATAGTTGGTCACTAATCTTTGCAAAGATACAAAACTGATTAAATACAAAAATTCCCCTGAGGCACCATGTAACTTGCAGTATATGTATGACCCAAGCTCTTAAAGGCTTCTCTCCTGCCCTTATTCTTCTCCACACTTCCTCCCTGTGGTCACTCCACATTGCTGCCAGCTGCCCTATTTGTCATGTGTGTTTGTTTGTGCTGCTTCTAATTTTTGACCTTTCAAAGAGACAGACAAAATCTGTGGCTTATGCAGATCTTTGAATTTGCAGCCAGCCTAATAGTGGGAAGGAAAAATACAGGGATTTTAAACCACAGGAGGGAACAGATTCTGTTCTTTAGTGCCTCGCTATTGACCATCGACTCAAGCATGCCTATAAATGAGCTGAAGCCTTGCCTGTTGTGTCTGAGGTTTTCTTACCTCCATGTTGCCTTCTACCCTTATTTCAGACGTCAGGATAGGTTCCTTCTGGTGTGTTTTCATATTGACAAATATGATCTCTTTTGTTTGTTCCGGGGTAAGTTGGTGTTTGTTGGTTGTTGGTTTTTTTTTTTCAACTGAGTGGTTTTGTAGTGTAGTACCTTCACAGAGACAAAAACAGAACAAAAAAAAATTGTTTTAAAAAAATGTCAGCATTGTAGAGAAAGAAGAATGAAACTAGAAGACTGATATATGATCAAACTGAATGTGCCAGTATGTGAATACATGGCAGAACAGTCAGTTAACAGAAAATGATAGTGAAATTGCGTGATATTTCCAGTTTCCCTAGAGTGAAAGCACATGCAGTTTACAACGGATAATGAAATGTTATGGTTTTTACGTCTAATACATTATTTCTGCCAGTGCAGTATCCTGAGGTTCCAATCCACCACAAAGCTGACATTTATGTTATAAAGAGATGCACGGACATTTATTGAGGATATAGACTGACAGTGCATCATAAAAACAAAAAAATAAGAGAAAAACGTGACAGGTCTCATCTTCATTCTTTCTTCCCTTCACTCCCATTGCATCGTATCAAATGTTGACTAATGTCAAAGAGGTTGGTGCTCAGAAAGCCATTGCATCTTTCATGACAAACCCTGAAGTTAACTACCTTTCTTTGGGGGGTGAGGGGAAGGAGGCTATTGTGTGTGATGTTTTCATGCTTGTGCACAGCTTGGGTTTTGTAAGAGCAAGTCTTTGGCACTTCCAAGATGGAGAATCCTTCCCTGTCCCACCGCTGCATCGCCAGGGTGATCGTGAATCAGACTGAGGTACTGATTCAGTATATAAACCAGGTATAGTTTGTCTGGTTATCTGCAAGCTGGCCCTGTTTCCCTGCGTGCTTCACTGCCAAGTGGTGGAGGCATGGCTCTGAGCTTGAGCTATACTTTTAATCAGGGCCACGTGTTCCTGCTCCCCTCCTTGCAGCAGGACGGGTGCTTTCCTCATTGCACAGTAAACAAGTTAAGGGAGCCAAAATGGCCAGAAAATAAAAATGTGGTGTTTTGCCCAGCTGTGTTTTGTGAGATGGGGGACTAGAAGAGGGCTGGTGGCTGTAAGGAGGTGGGAATGCCTGGGCAGGACGTGGCAGCCCTGATGTGGAGTCGTTTAAGTGGGCCAAGGAGGGTCAGGGATGGGGGGGCAGGTGGCTGCCTTAGGGTGCTGTTGGCCAACAGTGCACATCCTTTCCATCTTGGTGGGGAAGGGATGGCTCAGATGACATCGGAAATTACAGCCAAAACTATAGCAGCAACTGAATACATCGATTTTGACTGAAAGCCCAGCCTGGTGACTCCGCGTTTAATAAAGTTGCATCAGAGATCTTGCTGGCTTTTACTTACAGCTCTAGCTGACTTAATCAGTGAAGGTGTGCTGTGGCTAGTGCACATCCTTATTTCGGTTAATGAAGTTTGGGTGTGAGGAACTGAAAGGCGCTAGGGTGGATACAGCCACCCACATTTCCTTTGGCATGTTTCTTTGTTACCTCGCAGGAACCTGTGACTGCCCATATGCACCAGAGTTAGCAGCAGTCTCCCCAGCTTTCAGTGCCTGTTGAAGTAAAGATACGTCACTGTTCACTCCTATCTAGCAAAACATAAGCACGATGATCAGTTCTAAGCAGGTACTGAAGCTCTGATTAGCATCAAGAGTGTTTTTAATGCATCTATAGTTAATCTCGTGGCTAAATCTTTTGCTCAGGGATGATGGGCAGCTTCTGAGGCTACCTGAAAGGCTTTGCTGCACCTTGCTTAACGAGAGCAGACAGAAGTGGAGGTCACTGGCAGCCCATGGAGCAGTTTCACCAAGATTTCCTGTTGCACAGAGCCATGTTCATCAACAATACCCCCCAGAGGCTCCAACATAAAGGGGAAACTTCTCTTGCAGCCTGGTGCTTCCTAATACCATCTATAATCTCTCCTTGCCCAGCACACTGGGACAATTTATCCCAGTGCTGGGAAGCCAGCCACTTCCCAGCGCTTTTGGACTCTGCTGACTGAAGAGACGGAAACAGTTTAATGAAACAGTTTTCAAAGTTTGAACCTCTTCACAAGGTACTTTGGACCCATCCTTCCTGATTCTCCGGGTATTGCCTGGAGGTTTTGGGCACTGAGCTGCTGTGGAGAGGGCTCCTGCTTGTAAGGGGCTGCTACTCCTGTCCTCTGCTCGCAGCACCCTGCTTCTGACACGGGTGTCTCTGAATGCTGTGGTGCGTCCTGCTTCTGAACTGCCTGCAGTGAGTAATTCCTCAAGTGGTGTTGTTACTGCGTAAGTAAAGTACGCAGTAAAGGAGGTCTGCCCCTCCTTTACCCTCTTACAGGGGTACACAGGGAGCACAACTGGGGCTCCCTGTAGTTTGATGTCTGCCCTTCAGCATCATCTGGCTGTGTCACTTTTGAGGAAATCTGAGGAGAAAGGACGTGTCTGTGAACCTGATTATTGCTCTCATGGCCTCAGCAATCCATCTTATTAGTATCCTACACTCCAAAGCACAGTGATAGGTGGACATTCTTAATTAACCCTTCCTTGCCAGATATGGGGTTCTGCTTTTTTCTGTGGATTTTAGAGCTTCTTCACTTGTGTCCTGCAAGCTGATGTCCCAGGAGATACCTGCTTTAAGGAGCAGCTGGAGATCTATGCTGAGAGTGGGGTGGAGGGTGAAGAAGAGGATCTGGATCACTTGTGCTGCAAGATCACCTAATGGGAAGAGTGCAGGAGACCTGGGGCCTTCTGTGCTTTTTTGTTCGGCTTTTGCAAGTGTGTTTCCAGGATTTTCATCTGTGGCTGCTGTGTGAGGGTCCCTTTTCCTGCTGCTGACTGTGTCATTGAAATGGGTGAGAAGATTGATGCTCGCACCTCTGTGCTGGTCTGACCTCGGCTGGTCTCCAGATAGCTCAGCTCGCTTTTGCAGAACCCCAAAATGTGGAACATGGTCATTTAAGTTTGAAGAGTTCCCTTATCTGCTGAGTGCAGCTACTGTGGGGGAAGTGGGCCAACTGATAAAAGTATTTTCTTCAAGTTATTGAGTGCAGCATTCTTGACATACTCAAGCATACAATCTCTGACTACTGCTTTTGTGCAATTAATGTAACTGATGCAACTATTTTATTGCTTTGCAACGTACTTCTATGTTCTCCTTGCCATTGCCCTATTTATTGCCACTTTAATACATACCTACCACTGTTCATACCATGCAGCTATCCCACTCTGTAGTAATCACTATTTTAGGGGGGAGTGGGAGGTGTGAGGGGTAGAATAGGGGAGAAATAACTTTGGTCACACAGACTTATGTGGAGAAGGATCTGTCCTTATATGCTGCTATCATCCAGAGCTTCTTACAGTTGGAACAGTGACAGCAGGCAGCGTCGGAGTCCACCTCCCAAACGTTGTGTTTAATCACAAATCAAGCTTTAACGTTCAAGTAATAGCCAAATATTGAAAAGTCTCATAAAAAATAAAAGGAACAGGCAGGACTTTAAAAGGGGGGGGGGCGGGAACATACAAATGAGGAAAATTAATCAGCAGTTCTAGAACAATTACAGCTTTCGGAGTATGAGGCTTTTGCCAGTAAAAGAGACCAGGTCTCTGCCCTTGACCTTGTTTAGGCAGTTAGACTAAGAGTTCATAAACAGATTTTAGGGATCACTTAGAGAAATTATGCACCTCTGAGCATTCAAAAACACATTTGTGCGAGTATAAAGGCACGGTCAAGCGACAGTGAGCATGTAACACCATGAACGTCTACCGATCGTATGTATTGTGTGTCAGTGATGCCACTGGTTTGCACATACTCAGGAGTGGGCTCGCAGGAGCAGGGCTGTTGTTTGAGTATCATGAACCATATATTCTTTGCCTGCTTTGTTCATAATGAGCTATATCCTTCTTCCAAATAATAGTTGGGAACAAGATTTGGAGACTTTTAATTTTCTTTTAAATTTACTGTTATCAAAAGAAAGCCAAATGTTTCCGACTGCAATTCAGAGAAGATGCTTCCAGTTGCTTCATGCTTTCTTTCTGCTCTTGTTCTGCACCTCCTTTCCTTCCCTGTTAACCAGGAAAAAGAGCCAACTTTTTAACAATATTTCCTGGTCATGCTTCACAGTTTCTTGTTTTCTTGATAAAGGGAGTCTGAACAGTTTCCTGTAATTTTGATGGTCTTCAAAGCAAAATGCACTACTGGCATTTCCCAGTGCTATCCTACCTCAGCATGCCTGGGCCACGCTTTGCTCTTGGCCTCCAAGCTATGTACAGAAATCTGCCCAAAGTTCTTCTGTTGTGGGTTGGGAACGAGGGTGTAGATAGAGGTGTGCTTTGCAGGCTGCTAGGGACCCACAGGAGGTTGCCATCCTGCTGCCACTGGGCAGTACTATAAACCTCTGTTGGAAGTTAGTGGCTTTCAGGTTTTCTGGCAAATCCATGTTCGTGAGTGCTCACACTGTTCTGGCACTCACTGTCATCCAGTTAGCAGAGACCCGTTTGTTTAAGTGTGTCCTCAGCCCCACCAGACTGAAATGGGTTGGGGGTGCTGTGGCTGGCCCTAGAGCTAGGTTGGTAGGCATCTTTGGCAGCTGGTGTGGAAGGAGGAGGGTCCAGCTGTCATGGTCATAGGCATGGTTTGCCTGTATCAAACCCTTCCATAAGCTGTGAGGAAGCTTCAAGGCTGTGTAACTGGGTGGAACAACACTGATGAAAGGCTCATCTCCTCTTGATGTTGATTTACCCTCTCTGCCAGGTATGGTCCTGGGCATTTGATTGATGATTGTTTGGGAGGGTGCCCCTAAGCTTGGGGCTAATGAGTCTCTCAGGTGGGAAGAGACATGTGGGGGTCTCTGTTCCAATCCCCTGCCCAAAGCAGGGCTACCTCTGGGACCAGACCTGGCTGCTCAGGGCTCTTTTCCAGGCAGGTCTTGAAACCCTCCAAGTGCAGAGCCTGCACAGCCTCCCCGGAAAACATGATCGCACTTCACTTTTCACCTTGGGCATCTTCGTGGTGAAGATCTCTGTATATCCAGACAAAACTGCCAGTAGTTCACCTCATGACCACCGTAACACAGTGTACCCAGACTTGACGTGGGCACCACTAATGTGGATGCCTGACAGAGACTGTAGATGGACACAAACTGTGACTTGAAATTAAAGATTTGCTCATTTTAAGGAGCACAGCACTACCACAAGTAGATGGTAATACAGTTATGTGAGATGTTGTGACCTGGCAGCAAACAAGGGGAGTACAAATAGGAAGAGCAGGAAAATAGCATCTACTTTCTGATAAAATTGTGTTTGTCTTTCGGTGGAATAACTTGATGTGTTGTTTTTTTTTAAAGGGAAAAAGACCTATGAAGTAGCTAGAACAAATTAGTGGAAAAGGAGAAAAAGGGAAAGCACTAAGACATAAACCAGAGAGCTGCATCTCCTTGAATCTGAGCGATCTCTGGGGATGGCAAGTCCAGTTGTGCCAGCCCTCTCTGCCAGCTGTAGTGTTTATAAGCTCAAGCCATCCTGTGAAAGTCAGTGGTGGTAGCCCTCTGAACAGAACCTGAAGTGAAGATCTCTGCTCACGTCAGAAGGCTTTGGGTCAGGCTGCGAGTGAGGGGTGTNAGGTATTAACTGAACGGTGTGATTGTGTGTCGTGCTTGGGTCTGGGGAGGTTGAAACCACGTCGGGGCTTCTTTTCATTGAGGTGACATTGAGGGAAATGTGTTTACCGTCTGGCTGTAAAGATCTGGAAAAAAAAGAGAAGAAATAAATTGGAGCTTGTTCTCTAAAAATGAGAACAGGTGCAGTCAACCAGCAACTTTTATTTTTATGCAGAATGTCTAAGGTAGATGCAGCTCTGTCTGCTTTCATAACGTGCATCCGTCAGAAAGTAATAGCAGAAGTTTGTTTCTGTACTGTTTCTTTCTGTGAGGATCTTGGAATACTTCACGGGGAGGATCAGTCGCTGGAAAATGGTGTCATTAGCCTGGATCTGCCCAGTGGTCTGGTCTGCAGCATGGCTGGTGGTGGGAAGGCGGCTTGAGGGCTTGTGGCAGGAGCTTCCTGGGCCAATCTCATTCCCAAAGCCTCCTTTGGGCTGTGCAGGCAGCTGCGCAAGAGCATCCTTGATTTCACTGCATATTTCCGCGGAGAGTTTAGAGAAGCAGAGTGCATCTGCCTTCACGACTCTTCCTTCTGCCCATCCTTTTGGCTGGATGGTTCCTTTCCCTGACTTGCCTGTTGCCACCACTTGACAGTGAGCTGTTGAGAAAGTGCCATGGCTTTGGATGGGTCAGTAACTCCTGCTCTGTGAGGGCGGAGGTGTCAGTGACATGAAGGGGGTGTGTGCAGATGGCATTGATGCTGCTGTAGTCGTCTCCTTCAATATAAAGCTCAGTGTGGGAGGGAGGGAGTGAGGACTCTTGTGGTAGCCTGCTTGCTCTGGTGAAAGGTGAGAGTTGAATTACTGGAAAGGTACTTTCTGTTGTGACAATGGAATTAGCAGACGTTTATAATCCATGCTTGAATCTGCATGCTCAGATTGCGAAGTCTGTAAAGAGGCAGTCACTCAGTTGTTTCCTTTGGATCGGCTCGGGGTGGAGGGACTTCTTCCCCCCAGGGTTCCTGTCTCCAACCCATGAAGAGCCCATGGGAACTCACCCGCAGATGCTTGCGGTCAGCTTTTCTCCACCCAACAGGCAGGTGAGTGCTGGAGGGAGCAGGCAGTGCTGTCCCTGCTGGTGGTGCCCCTCTGGCTCTCGGGGAAGGATGGCAGAGCCATGGACTGCATTCTCCAGGGTGGGAGAGATGGATGGGGATGGTGGGGCTCCATCTGTGGCCGGTGCATCCTCTGCCACCTGGCCTCCCCTAGCTCTGTGGCTGTGGAGAGGTTTCTCCATGAGCTGGGAGAAGGTGCCTCCTCTGGGAAGAGCATGGGGAGACTGACCCATTGAACAAATTCTGGGCTTTGATGTGTTGTCTGTCGCACTCCTCCTGAGAGCAAGGGAAGAGACTGAGTCTTGATCTCATGCTGGTGTAAGCTGGAATTTATCCCTAGAATGAAAGGAGTCACATACATGCCAAGTAACGAGCAGTCAGGTGCTCAGTCAGCCCCGAATTCAGACCCTGAGTTCGTGACTGTGAGTGTGTTTCATCCTGTGGCAAGGAATTAGAAAATGCAGTCCGGGACAGGGCATGGAGATGTGTGGGGCCAGGATGATGACCGAGGAGCCCCTGCTTGGTGGCCCCAGCAGAGCTCTGGGAGAGAGAAGCAGCATGACTCATGGTCTGATGGTACGGGAGATGTAACCAGTGGGCTCCCAGCTCCCTCTTCCTCTTTGATGTCCCAACCCTGTGCTTGGGCAGCCGTGTGCTTGGCTGGGGCAGGGGACCCATCTGCCCAAACTCTCCCTTTTTTTATTCCAGCAAGACCAGTTTTCACCCCAAGCTGCCCCCTGAACCAGCAAGCTACTGTCCTGCCACGAGCACAGGTACATGTGCCAGGAGGGGAGTGCATGGATGGAGGGTGAGATGTCTCTTTAAGGCAGCATGGACTTTGGTAGGTTTAAGCCAGCCACTGTGTTTTTTTCAGTACTATTAGGCTTTATACTGGGACTGGTATCTTCTGTCCTCTCACCATTGGCATAAAAACATAGACAACAGGTCAGGTGCTCTGGCTGACTTAACAGAAGTGTGTTTTGAGTCAGGATTTCACCCTGCGTGAGCAGGCTGTGCCTGGGTCAGCTGTTGGTGACAGAGGACCAGGGCATCACTGTAATCCTGCCACTGCTGAAGGACTGTGCCCATGAGCGAACCGCTCAGTCTCCGCTTGGCTGTGCAGAAGATGGGGATAATACTTGCCTCACAGGGGTATTGTGAAAGTTAATTTGCTAATTATTTATAAAGCACATTGGAGTGCTGCTTCAGTTCTACACAGTGTTATGATAACATCTAATTAGTAATTCCTTGTAATGCTTCATTTTCTTTCTGCTATAAATATTGGCCTAATATAGGGACAACTCTGCCTGTGCTAGTCATCTCGGTGAATAAGCAAGCTGGATTTGGTTTGTAAATGGTCTCCCTTTCCCCCCACCTCCTCCTATGCTATCTTACCCATAAAAACAACATCCCCTTTGGCGACCTGCTGCCTGGCTGGTGTCTGTCGGCAGGCTGCTGCTTGGGGAGAAGTTATCCCTCAAATAGAAATATCAGCCTTCTGGCAACCTACTTGCTTTTTCTGGGCTTTCCCATCCTTCTCCAGCCTCGTGGCTCTGGACCCTTTGTTGCTGGGTTGGGGCAGGCGAGGGATAGCAGGAGGGAAAGGAGGAGCTGCTGCGGGATGATCTCTGCCCTCCCTTTCAGTGGGATTTGGACCAAGAGCTGGCATAAAAAGGATACAGGATTTTCTATCTTCTCCAAGATAGACATTCTTTCTTCTTTTGCATGTGTTTGCATCCTATATTCTGCTGCTGTATTTCATGTTGAGTGCAGCATCTTGTTTTCACTTCGGCCAGGGCTGTTAAGAGATTTCATACAGCAGTGTGTTGTTTTTCCTTTTTAAAATAAATAATGCTCACAGACCTTTGCTGTACATCACGCATTGCTGGTTTTACCTGGCTTTGAGTGGCTTTGGGCTCTCTTGGAGGTGTGAATATCCTGTATGATTAATACTTCAATGCAGTGAATCCAAAAGCTTGTGATACCTATTTTTAGTGTTGAAAAATTTTGACAACTAATGTAAACCTACGATATCCATCATTTGACAGCATCATCACCAGCGTACAGCTTGTCACTCTCATTCTGAGCTGATTTTTCCAACAAAATTAAAACTATTGGCAGGGATGAGGTGGAAGCGTGTCAGAACGCAGCATGAAAATGACAGCAACTACCCCACCTAGTTTCTTTCAAAGAAAGGAGAGGAGGTGTTTGGATTAGAGGTCTTGAATAAAACGTTCCTCCTTGAGCCTTCTCATCAAAAAAGAAACAGTCCTTGTTTTGTGAAACTCTGGCTTCTCATTGCGCCAGGCAGCAGTTGCGGTAAGGACCGACCGGCCTCGTGGGCAATGCTGTGAGGCTTGTGCAATGTAGGGTGTCACAGCGGTACCCACTTCCCCAGTCAGGGGGAGCTGGGTTGGAGCCACCGCACACAGCCAGATGACCCTATAGAACCATCCCGGTGCTAGGGAGGAGCAGAAGCTCGTAGCAATTTCGGATACGTGTGTCCGTGTATGCTTGTGTGCCTGTCCAGAAGAGCTTCACCATTGCAGGTGTTTTCTTGAGGCCAGATGACTAGAAGCAGGCCTCCTCTATAGATATTAGAAGTTATAGAGGTATATATAGAAGTTGTGGATGCCCCATCCCTAGAAGTGTTTGAGACCAGGCTGGGCTTTGAGCAGCCTGGTCTAGTGGGAGGTGTCCCTGCCCGTGGCAGGCAGGTTAGAACTAGGTGATCTTTAAGGTCCCTTCCAACCTAAACTATTGTATGATTCTATATTAATCCTGTATACACAGAGGTGTGTATTTCACCTGCACGCACCTGGATGGCTGCAGTAAAGAGAAGGAACCCTACCCTTTGCCTGTGAAGTTGCACGCGCTGAGTGTTTGCAAGTAACATGCCCCGAGTACGCGCTGCAAAGTTGGTGTACGAACTGTCAGCCCCAAGCAGCACGGTGAATTGCAAGCCTTAAATTTTAACTTGTGTTTGCTCCAGAGGTGGTTCATGCCTCTTGTCGTTCATCGTGGTTTCGCAGGCAAGGGCGCTGGCTCATCGCCAGCATCCACTCCCTGTAGCTCATTAGAAACCTTTTTCAACTATCCTTGCAGTGTAACAACGGGGATCGGTTTTCCCATGAGCTGATATATCTGCTGACCTCTCCAAAGGAAAAAAACCCAACCCTGTAGTTCATTAGCTTACTTCTGTAGGGGCTGAAAGGGAACTATTTGGCCCTGAACAATACTTGCCTTTCATAGCTCCTCTTCTAATTCCAAATAGAAACATGAGGCTGAGAAGATCTTTCTGATAACGGGGAGTATGGATACATTCAATCTAGTATAATTTTTCATGGTGGTAACATTCTTTAATTGTCAAGGGCTGTTTTCCAGGTTTTTATTGCACAAGGTGAAGGTAGGCAGAATTAAACATCAGTTTCAGGGTGTAGAAGTGATTCTGATGGCGTTGTGATGGTTTTCCACCAGTGCCCTCTTGTGAGCTTCTACATCACAGAGATCCAGTTTGAAAGCTGAGGCTTAAAAAGAAAAAAAAACTACAGTCAAAGTCAATTTTCTTCGTCAGTTTATCATTGAATATAAGCTGGCTCAAGCCAAACTGTGTCCTCACCTATGCAGAGACAACCCTTTGCTTTAGCAGTATTGTTGGTCACAGTCCTTCCTGCCAGATGCACGAGGCTGCACAGGCACAAGCGTGGGTGTTGCTTCCAGAGGAGGGGGGTTACCAGGGTGAAAGCCAGTGCACAGCTTGGCCACATCATCCACGGTGATGTGCAAGACTTGGCTTGAACTTTGAAGCCCAGATTGCGTTTATAGGGCTTTAGTTAACAATGTTCTGTGAAAAAGGAACAGAGCGTCACAGTAACACGTGCCGGGGTGCCTACCCGTGCTGCCAAATTAGTCTGTGGTTATGGGACGTTTGGAGTAGCACCAAGACTGGCGTTTGGATATCAGCACCTACGTGTTCCTCTGGGGTAATTCCTGGCAGATGGTAATTGCCTGTTGGGCCTTGGGTCGTGTCCTGAAACATCCTTGACCAAAGCAGTTGATAATCATGGTGGCTGGGATCATTAGGAATTCTACCATGGCTATAAAGACTTGAAGAAAGACCTGAGTGGCTCCAGTTGTCTGGAGGATGGAGACAGGGCGCTTCTCCCATGCCACCTGTTTGTGCAGGTGGAAAATAAGACAGATACAATCATGAATTTTTGAAGCACCTTGGCTTTGTAAATTAAGCTGTAGTTAAAGAGATACGGTCTGCATAGCCCTGTGCAAGCGCGGCCGATGCTCTTCATATCTTACGTTGCTGCTGTGCTCAGGGTGAGTCACTTTACTGAAGTGACTCCCAACCATTTTTCTGCCCAAAGTGATAATCCATTGTTAAAATTATATTAACTCATGTGTGCTAATTAGCAGGTGTGCCAGGGTGTGAGAAGCCCAGGATGTTAATTAGGGTTGATAAGTACACCTTTATGCAGGATGCAGACTTGGCTTGTGTCTGCTGGGAGGCCCTCTCCCCTCCTTTCACCACTGAGGACACGCTGTCCTACAGTGGACCATGCCACGCTGAGGATGACCTTCCTCTTCTGGTCTCTGTGGCTGGGTCTCTGCGTCTCAGTTGCATCTCTGGGGACTCCCCGTAGGGTTGATGGGATTTGTCTTGATGACACTGGAAGAAAAAAGGGGCTTTTCCCAGTGCTATCACCTTTACCCAGCTGAGAAGGGGAGGGTAAACGCGTGCCCTCTTCTAGCCGATTGGGGTTAGCCGATGGCCACTTCTTCAAGCTCCTGGAGGCGCTCCCCTCCAGTTGGCCAGCTCAGTGGCTGGCCTGGTTGTGGCTGGCCTGGTTGTCTCCAGCCTGTTTTGGGCAGAATATGCCAGGTTGTCTGAAAACAGGTTTCAGTAGGTCTTCGCTAATCGCTTAGCGCAGGAGAGCATTAAGATTTATATAAGTTGGCTCGTGGGCTGTCAGAGGAAGCCCACATCAAAAGGCGTGTATCCAAATGCGTCAGCCGAGACGGGGTGACGGGGCTGGGGCCTGGAAATGCCTGTTCTCCTGCAGTGGCCAGGCGTGAACTCACAAGCCTTGGCACAGCCTCGGTGAGGCTGTTGTCAACCGGCCGCTCTGTGCCTTCCCCCTGCGGCCGGGGCCACCTGCTCCCTGCGGCCCGGACCCCGGCGGCTTGCTTGCCCCCAGCCAGACTTCCCTGAAGGTCCGTCGTCTGGTTTCTCAGCAAAGCTTTGGAGGAAGATGGGTTGGCTGGTATGTGGCCGGGGAGAAGGATTCCCTTGCCTGTCTCTCCAGTCCCTCCTGGGGACTGCAGCAAAAATCAGATCAACGAAATCAAGTGCTGTACCTACAACCCCCCAGATCTTAGCTACGTGATGGCACCTGTAATTCTTCTGTGCATCTCTCTGCATACATCAGTCTTGCTATTTATTATTTGCTGTGTGTTACTGTGGTGCTATGGGTCATGATAGCAAGGAGTAATCACTACTTTTCTTTTATCCATTTCTCCACTGATTGAAAATCAGCCAGGGTCCTGAGTGATTTGGGACTTTCTGATTTATGACTTGGTTGTCTGAAGGCTTTTGAAAGCAGCACTTAAAAGGGAGTTCAAGTTTTGTTGGGAGTCCCGGACATGACGAGGATCTGCGATAGAGAACAGCAAGCCAGCAGGAAAAAATGCCCCAAAACTGCAGTGGCAGAATGCAAATCGACCTAATGCTGGCAGCAAAAGGGTGTGCCTCTTTTCATCCTCTTAAGCTGGAAAACAGTTCAGACAATCACTTGCAATCTGTTGTAGTAAGCATATATGTTCCTCCTTTAAGACTGGTGCATAATTGCGTTGTATCTATGGGAGCTTGTGTGCACGCACGCCTTTGTATACGTACACATTGGTTTCCACGTAATGGCGAAGCCGTTTTGATGGGAGCAATTAAGGGTGGGTGGTGTTGGAGCTCTGAAGGCGGCTTTGCCTGTCAGGCTGTTCGAATGTGTTGAAGGTGGTGAGTGCCGGCCGTGCCCGAGTGAACCCGAAGGCAGGTAGCAGCAGCCCCCGTCGCCTTCTGAGTCACTCGTGGCTCGCCAGACCTGTTCGGGGTTTGCTAGTTACCAGCACCAGAAACTTTTGGAGGAGGCAGTCCGCATCCCTAGGCTTTCTCCCATTTGTTTCTTCTGCCTGGCCCACAAATAGGAGCTGCTGGCTGTGCTCATTTGGTGTTCAAATTAACCATAAGGCTAAGGATTGATCATTTTAGTTTTTTCTAGTCCAAATGGTGTATCTGGTCCTATCGCTCCTTCACCCTTGTCTGCTGCTGATGTGGAGGACTCTGGTGCTTATCAGGAGTGCCTGCGGTCACGGGGGGACCCGGTGCTTTCTAAGCGTGGGCAGATATATCAGAAACATCTGATGCTGCAAGTACTGGGATGTAAAGTTAAAGCAAACCTGCTGTTTGAAGTGGGATAAATCTGACTGCTGCACCAGGAAACTCGGCTTGCACGCCTGTTTCTGATAATGGGGTGTGTAAGAATGATTGCGCCGCATCAAATCACTTCTCCAACTATCTCATCTCTGGCTGGCCCAAAATAGTTGTTTCCTCCCATCCTCTCCTCCAGCATCCGTGGAGCCCCACAGCCTCTCTACAGCTATTTAATCACTGCAGTTGCACAACTGAGGGTATAACCCTGCAGGAGAACTGGGCTCCTGCACATACCTTTTGCCATTTTATTTCTTTTTTCTTTTCCTAAGAATTTTGTCCTTTTTCCAATTCGTGGTCATTGCTGGGCTGCAAGCAACAGAACTGCAAGGATATGATTATCACTTAATACTCCATATTTTTTAAGTATCACACAGAATTGTTAATGTTAATTTGTTAATTAATTTGATTTCTCTGTGTAAAAAATACTTACCCTGTTGTCTGCTTCATTCTGAGAGTAGTTTGATACCTGTTTTTCTTCTCCCATAATGAGTGCAGAGTCAAGGTAGGGGAAGTTGGCAGATAAACACAGCTGGTTTAGGTTTTGTATTGGTATTTCTTATTTATAGCAACCATTAAACAACCCTGGTTTTGAGGACGATGCTGCTCAAGTCCTAATCCAGAGACAGTTATGTGGAAGTAGTGAATTAAGTTAAACCAGATCCATGAGTAATATTTAAATCTCTGTAGTTCCTGATCCTGCAAATGCTTTCGCACCTGTGGACAGCTTAGTGGGAGGCAATTGCCTATGCGCTTTGAACACATGTCCTCTTGCAGAAGCACGGTCCAGGTAGGGGACTCCTAAGGGACGTGAAGGAAGTGGCAACAGGTGCAGAGCAGGTCAAAAGTTTTTTATTTTGTGTCACGCTGGTGAATTGCTCCCTGAAAATGCAATGAAATGCCAAGGACGATGCGGTGTAGCAGTGTGAGGATGGGAACCAGGCAGCTGTTTCATGCGTAGCTGATGTGCAAGTTGCCTCTGTGGGGTGACTGGGTATTTAAATTCTTGGCTTCCCTTGCAACTCGCCGGGCTGGTGAGTTAAAGTCACCCCGGAGGGGTGTCCTTAGGAATTCAGATTTCAGGAGCCAGCGGGGCTGAGTGGCAGCTCGTCTGAAGCCTGCGACGGGAGGAATTAATCAGGAGAGGGAGGGAGGGAGGGAGGGAAGGAAGGAAGGAGGGAGGGAGCGATGGCAAAAACCCAAACCTTCAAACACACCCAATTGACCCATCTCATCTTAGCATGAGACTTAACGAGTTACACCCACTCTGAAGCAGAAGGGGAATGAAACGCTGGCGCTTCCTCCTTTCTGTTACAGGCAGACGGGGCTTGGGAAATACAACAGGCAAAGATGTTTGTGCTGTTGATGATGAGCGGTAAGCTGCTTCACGAACGATACTAACTTTTGCTTGTGTTGTGTGTGCTGGGCAGGGGGAAGGAGAGCGGCTGAAGCTCAGCTAAAGCTGGGAAAATGTGTTTGTGGGGTGTAGTGTCATCATGTTGTCTTAGACGCCGTGTGTCGAGGACTCCCCCTAAGGTTTTTCTCTCCTAAATTACGTCTTTCCCCACTGTGGATGGAGGTGTTGCTTTCTTCAAGTCGCGTTTAATCAGGTTGTCAAGTGTTGTTTGCATTTCCAGGGTTTGCACTGCTTGCAGGTAGCAGAAGCACCCCGGGTTCATGGCAGACACCAAGAGCTCAAACTGATTGAATGGGAGCTGGGGACTTAATAGCTAAATTCCCTAAGAGAGAAAATGTAGTATCATGTTACTTATTAAAGATGCTTCCCTTCTCCAGCTGTCTGGCTTTATTTTCGGTAATTACAGGTTGCCATGCTCTTTAATTGTTGAAAATGAGCCCTGTGAAAGGTTTCAACTTGAATTGAGCTCTGTTAGAAGTGTTTCTGCGAGGTGGGGAAATCCGAAACGTCGTGAAGGGCAATGCTGCTGTGCCTTTCAGTAAGGGTGGGAGCCTGGGCTTGGTGGTGTTTCGCACTCACCGAACATCTGATAATGCCACAGAAGCAGGGTCTGCGGGAAGTTTTTCCGTATCAAGTTGCTGATTTTTCTCCTATTTACTTCTGCGATCGCTTACCAAGTTATTTTATATACCGGTTACTATCTTTAAATCTAAATTGCCTAATTCTTGGGTTGGTGACAGGAAATGTGAGTACAGAGCCCTGGCCCTGCAATTGCTGTGACTAAGCATTAGGGCTAATAACCAAGCGGGCACCGTAGTCTCCTGGCCCTGCTCTTCCTCAGCAAGCTGGCTGCTGTCAAGGGACCAGCTGGCCATCCTCTCCCGGCTGGCCATCCCGACCTGCTGTCCTCAGGCCTGCTGTAGGAATGTCGGATATGGATTCTGCTTCCTGAGGGGCACAGGCTTGCTTTTTGACAGGCAGAATTCAGAGCTGATTCAGAGCTGCGCTGCAACCCATCAGCCATGAGTAATCCTCCTGCGCAAAGGCAAAGTATAATGCACACCTTTTTGGGGGGAATTAACTCACAACAGCTGTAGCTGTTGGGAATGTTAGTGCTTTAATCGTTTTGTTTAATATACCAGAAACCCATTGTCAGGGCGGCTATTAACTCACATTTTCACATGTGATTAGTGCAGTGGAATGAAGGAAGCGGGTTTTGTGGGTGTTGGTGGGTTGCTTACTTTTCACCAATCCTTTTGGAGTTGAAAGTGATCTGTGCGTTACAAAAAAGTATGTAGAAAATTGCTGCGTTATTCACAGCAAACGTAGCTAAGGAATCAAGTGCCGAAGTGAGGCATGCCTGGTTACACTTCCTAGGGGAACTTGCTCTTTAAAGAGTGCAGTTCTGTTTTTAAGTGGGTTCCAACTTGTTTTGAGGCAGAAACACTTTATTTTTCCAGAATGCCTGTCAGAAAAAAAACCTGCCAAACCGCGAACTTGCATCATTTAAGCATTTGCTTGAGCTTTATGTTTGTGCTCTGGGAAATCAGGAGGAGGGCTCCTGCTGGCGTCCAGAACGTAGGAGAGGCATTGATTCTTGCACCATTGTAGCAGTGGGAGCAAGCCTACTAGACGTCGGTCTTTGGAGCAGACTCATTTATCTTTAAATGGAGTTACACATTATGGTTTGAGTCGCAGGTAATGGCTACGTGAAAATGAGCCCCAAGGAAAATGCAGATAGTTTCCTGCAGGATCAGTGACCTGGACTGGCCCAGCATGGGGTCCAGTGAACGTCCAGGCATCCTACTTGCCCGAAGCTGGGGCAGGAGGGACGGGGGGGGGCGCGTGGGTGTCAGAAATGGGAGGTCCCCACTTAGGGCAATAGATTGGCTTGGGTGTAAAGCGTGGCTTCCCTGTGTGTGTTGAGGCCCCGTGGTGTATGGCAGCAGTGAGCCCTTTATCGCTCCCCCTGCACTTCGGCTCTGATTAGTTAGCTGGTGCTGGTCTTTTGCCATTCTGTGAGGATTAATAGCACAAAAAAATAGAGGGTCTTTGGTGGGGGAGGAAAAAGAGGTCACCAGAATAAAATACCATCTCCTAAACAATTTATTTAAAAAGAAAAATACAATGCAAAAGTAACAGTGCTATCAAATCTTTAAAAGAGTTCAGCAAGAAAGAGGATGACCCTCTACTGATAGGTCTTTCTTGGTATTATTTTGTTAAACTTGCGACTGTGTGGTGTGTTCCAGTGAGTTTTATGGCCCAGTAATCCATTGCTGGATGAGAGGAATACATTATTTATAGATTAGAGTGTTTTAACATCCTAGCATGGGGTTGTTTAAGGAGGTCAGAATACAGCGCAGTGGAAATGGGATTAGCCCAGCTGTGCTGCGAGCAGTGCAGAAGCAGGGGGAAAAAAAGGGAAGTTATGTAAATATTTATATTCTTATTGTGTCTTGCAAAGCATAGGTCGCGTAAGATTTAGGGGTTCTTAGAACCAAAATGTAGTTTTTATCTTTATTGGTTGCGGCATCTCAAATTTTAATTGAATTGTAAACAAACAGGAACATCCTTTTTCCCTGGCTCAGCAGGCTTGCTCCCTGCAGCGTGTTTGCTTTCTCAGTGGGATGGTGTCAAAGGACTCGAGGAAGAGGGGGCATTTTGTG
The DNA here is from genome assembly GCA_013400135.1 of Rhinoptilus africanus. Classification (NCBI taxonomy): domain Eukaryota; kingdom Metazoa; phylum Chordata; class Aves; order Charadriiformes; family Glareolidae; genus Rhinoptilus; species Rhinoptilus africanus. The sequence goes on along the minus strand of VXBO01003709.1, from coordinate 449,287 downwards.
ATAACTAACAAGCCCCTCTTCCAGGGGGAAACTCATGTGCGGTTCCCATGGGTGAAGCCTCTCTCCGTGCTCAGTTCCATGCGCCGGTCCTGGAAATCCAGCCCCATCGGCCGGCGCTGCGGCTGGTGTGAGAGGCTCGCGGGCAAACGGGCAGTTAGTTGATTCACTGCAGAGTGCTTTTACTGTAATTGCTTTTTGAGACTTCCAATTATGCTTTCAATAAGAGTTGGAATGCGATGTTCTCAGGTAGCTTAAACAGCCCTTGTAAAAGCAAAGCAAATAAATGATCCCAGCAGTGGCCAGCAGTGTAACGGGGTGCCTATTATGCAGCGTATGCATCTGGGGGCCTGCGGGCTGAGGGGTCTTGTGTAGCTGTGGCCCCGTGAAGGCTCTCTGCCCTGAGCCCTTGTCTTGGCTCAAACACAGCCCACACCAGAGGCTCGGTGATCTCGCTGTTGCTGGCACCCACAGCAGTGCCCGCTCTCCCTTGCTGCCTTCCGTGGTCTTCCCAGGAGCGATGTCTGGGGTGGCAGGTGGGAGGTTCACTCATGGGAGACCAGCAGTGGTTTAACTCCTGCGTTTTCTAGTGTTGTCTAGAGTTTGATCTAGATTACTGCGTAATTAAGAGCTCAGACTCACAGAGCTGTTAATGGAGTTTAACAAATTGCCACGCGTTAGCTGGGCTGCAGGAACTGTGTGCATGCTGTTGGGAGCAGAGCAAGTGTGCCGTGGTGTAACTTCACCAAGGGTGGTGTAAGATAAATTGCATTCCCATCGGTGTACCTGAGCGACCACGAACGAGCAGCACCTCTGCAAGCTGACTGCGGCCTGACCGCAAGTCACCTTGCATACATACATGCTGCTGTAATGGCATGAGTGTTTGCAAGCAGGGACATTTCAAGAATGGTTTGGGTCTGTCAGGTCGGACATATGGATTACTTGTGGACATAGGAACGTATGAAAGTCATGGTAGGTCGGCTCTTCTGCAGAGGTAAGGGGGTAGAGGTGGTGCTGGTGGGTGGCCATCGTGGTGGAAATGGTTGTATTTGTTTCTGAAGAGGCAGAAACATTTTCTTCTCCTGAAAGTTGGTCTGCATTTCTATTTCTGTTTCCCCTTCCAGACAATTTGGAACTGGTGGGCTTGGTTTCGTATGAGTAGTGCAGGAAAACGCCTCACTTGTTGAGGGGATTTTATATTGGATAATAAGCGCAGAAACAGCACTTGAATAGTGTTTTTATGTTTTTATGAAACAGTATTTTATTGTTTTTCCCCTCTGCGTCAATACTTGCAGCACTAGTCTCATTGCCCAGATGCATTTTTAGCTTATGGGTATGGCCAGAGGGGTCTGCACAGCCGCCGGCAGAGCAAGCAGGGGCCAGGGGGGACCACAGAGGCTGCTTGGAAGAGGTGGGTGATTCTGGTGCGCTGGCCTCTTACTCCATGCAGCCAAAGCTTCCCCTGTCTGCAGGGAAATGTCTCTTTCCCATAGAATTTAAGCTGTTGCGGTGGTTGTCCTGGGCGCTGGGGATGGCTCCTCCAAAGATAAGACTCTCTGAAGTAGGCAGCGCAGGACACCAGAGAGTCAGAGCTGCAGATGGATGAGTCAGGGAAGTTGCCAGACCTTGTCTGTAGCACTGTGGGAGCCTATAAAATAGCAGAGGTGGGAGGGGAAAAAGGAAGGCGTTTACACTTTGTATTAATTCCTGCCTCTACCACTTTTGGGGGATACAGAGAGCCGCTCATGCCAGTCTCTTCTTCCGTACCCTATATTGCCATGTGGCTGCTGAAGATACCCTAGCAGCAGTTGGGCTTTGGTGAGAGGGGGCTTCACAGCTCGTTTTAGAAACTGCTGTAGCAAACTGAAAACCCAATGTTGTGACTTTCCCAGGTGAGCAAACAGCCCTCTGTGGTCCCTCTAATCCTCAAGTCGTTGGGAAAACAAATAAGCCTTCTGCTGTCTGCTTCCCAGCTGAAAATTGCCTTGTTATTCATTTGCATTAACCTGGGCGGGGAAGGTATATTCAGAGTGTGCTCCAGGCCCTTAGACACTGAAATAGAGACAAAGACTCCCCGTTGGGCAAGGCCAGGGCTGGGAAGGGAGGTGGGAAGCTGCTGGGTGCAGCTGCCTCCCTGCACTCGGGCAGGAAAGGGGCCAAAATCCTGGTCAGGACAGGAGCAATTTTGGTCAAGGTCTGCGATGTGCGGGAGAAGGCGTATTTAGTGGTAACTACGAAACAAAATTCACTTGAGCAGCACTGCTCGATAGGCACATTCTTGCACGTTAACCAATGCACCTAGCCAGAAAAAGCTAAAGCAATTTTAACAGCCTGCATGGCATTACGCTAAATATTGCCACCCCCACCCCCCCCCAAATCCACTGTGTCGAAGAACATTAACTGTGTGGTATAAAACTTCCCAAACTGAAATTAGTGAACACAAGTTATCAATCTGAGTTTAAAAAAGAGCAGCTGTATGGCTGCTGCTTGCCAGCTCTGTGCCTCCGGCAAGTGTCTGAGAAGATGATTTTTGGGTTATCCCAGTCATGGGAAAGCTGCGTCTTGACGCCGAAGTCTCGTCTCCAAAGGGATCAGACTTGTCCTCGCCCATGCCTGGGTTTTGCATGAATGCTGTCAAAACCTGGAAGGAATCATGGAATGGTTAAAGTTGGAAGGGACCTTAAAGATCGAGTTCCAACCCCCCCTGCCATGGGCAGGGACACCTCCCACCAGACCAGTTTGCTCAGAGCCCCATCCAGCCTGGGCTCGAAGACCCAAAACAGAGTTGTCCGCTGCTGCTTCTTGGTTGCAGGGAGGCTACTCGCCTCCTGTTGCCAGTTGCTTCCCACCTTACTTGGTGAAGGGGGGACCCACATGCAGGGCCCTGCTGCATCCCAAGGGATGCCACAGCCCACAGGTTGCTGGAGGAAACCTGCTGACCAAGTGCTGTGAGGACTGGAAGCATTAACTGCTCCCAGGTTTCATGAGGGGTGGGAGGGATTATTAAGCGATTGCTGCAGGTTTATGCAGTGAATTAAAGTGGTTACTGAAAACCTTTGCCAAGCATCTGATGACTTTCACTGTAAGTGATGTGTAATACATGTGCCAAAGGTTGTTTTGGTTGAAAATGACTAATGTGCTTTTTAAAATTGTAACAAAGGAGCTTTTTTTTTTTGGTTTTTTCCTACACAACTGCAATGTAAATGCTGGTTTTTACTTCTCGCACACCCTTTAAGCTGGAGAAAAGTTGCATTTTTGTTCACTTTTATGGTATCTTAGAGTGGAGTTGGCAAGGTGCTGCTGTAAGAGATGCAAGTGTAGGCAGCAGGCACCAGAAGTGCACATAGCCTTGGTGTAAGACGCAAGGCAGAACACAGAAGTCAGTTCGGTTAGAAGTTGCAGGATAAAACTTATGACAAAAAAAGCCAGTGGGAGTCATTTCTTCGCTGCTTTTATTTTCTTTTAAGCAAATTAATCTTAATGCTTTAGTAACACCTGGATGATTTCTTGGTAATCTTTTTCTGGGAAGCACTTTTTTGTGTGTGTACTTTGTTGTGGAATGATAAATCACTGTAATTTACCAGCCTGGGTTTTTTAAAATTTGGAAAGTCATACTATTTGATATGTCCCTTCAAGCTGTCATTCCTGGAGGCATGTGAATGAACGCATGACATTTCAGCTTCTGTTTACTGTTTAAAACAGGTATTTATGCTTGACATGGTTACCTGAACATACTTTCAAGTTTGGAATTTGTGTTTGGTTTTTTTAAAGGAGAAATTAAAAGGAAATGGAGATTTTTGAGGAGGAAGTAGATGTAGTCAGTTGTTTCAGGCTACCTGGACTTGGTAAACCCATATCCAGAGCTCCACAAAGACTTTGGACCCATTGGCAGTGTCCCTGGGACCCCCTTGTCTTTCCTTGCTGGAGCAGCTGGCAGCGTAGGGTGTCCCCCCTGGCTGGGGGACAGCCGGTGCCTCTCTGATGAATTGTGGCCCCCAGCCTTTTTGCAGGAGGGGGTTGAGGCCAGAGGAGGGCAAAGTTGCACATCCGCGTGGGCACTCAAACAGCTGGAGTCTGTATTTCGAAATAACATTAAGTAACGTGGGGAATAAGCAGAACACGGCTGTCAGGGAGCATGAGAAAACCGCGGTACCTACCACAGTCAGCTTTTGATTTATGCTTCTGGGCAAGCGAAAAGAAAGAAATCGAGGCTTTTTTCGTGAGTGTGGCTTTGAGGGTAAAAACATCGACAGGGCTGGGGGCGCTGGAGCTCGTCTTTGGGAGAAGGGGTCAGGATTATTTGGAAATAGAGTCTTTGCATAGAAGGTCTACCTTCAGCCTCATTCAGGCTCACGGGGCTTCACAGCTAATGAAGAAACCTCGTACTTCCGAGGAGCTCACAACTGTCCTTGTTGGGATCTCCTTTTCCAGAGAAAGGTGTTTGGTAAGCGAGCAGGGAGAAGCTGTCAGCGAACAGACTCTAGGGAAGGGCAAGGGTTTGGGATGGGATGGGGCTGGAGGAGAGAGAGGTGGAAACAGGGGTTGGTCTCTCTGAATCGGATGTACTGGCAAACTGCAGGAGCTGGAGACTCACTGGGTGTGCATTGGTTAGTCCTCCTGGGAAACAGGAGGATGAGCCGCTTTATGTCTGCTGAAAACCTGGTCTCCGTTGTGGAACGGTGTGGGATGATTCCCCCAAAGCATTAGGTGCCATGTGAAAGGGGAGCTGGGACTGCCCTGCTGCACGTGGCATGGTATAGCTTCCCCCACTAGTACCAAATAAACGGCAATGAAATAATTGACAATCCTGAGTCTGCGATGATAGGGAAAACAGCTAGAGCTTTGTGTGAGCTCCTGGACCAAGGATCACGTATCCTTGTCTGACTGTAAAGCAGCTGGGAGCTCCGGTTTCAGTCCACACCAGAGCTTTCAGGCGCAACTGCGGTACAAATACAGCGGGGTCCATGATCAGCTCTCAGGAGATGACTGGGGTGGATGGTGTCTCAGAAGAAAAATGTTTCTGGGGAACTTGCCCCTAGTGTGTACAAAACACAGATATAACTACTTGCAAATGTATAGGAAGTATGTCAGTGGAGTATGCTATTTTTGCATAATTCAGCAACGCAGAACATCAGAGAAATGTGTCTTGTGAAAGTAAACAGTGAAGCTCTCTAACAAATGTTTGTTTGGTGCCGAGTACAAATGTGTAGGGGGGGAAAAAGGTTGAAGTCTTTGAAGGTTAATTGAAGGAGCCCAGTAAAACCACAGCTCCCAGACAGCGAGTGGTCAGGCAGGCAAAATTGCAAATAAATCTATTAAGAGAAAAAATAACATCCTCTGTACTGAAATGTGCAGAGCAGTGGAGATGGCATGATAACAACAGGCTGAGGACACTGTAGGACGTGGTTGATGTAGAGCAGCAACGAGCTGTGAAGCTGCTATCCAGGGATGGCATCTTATTCCTCAGAAACCAGCTTTCCTTCTGGGGGTGCCAGTGGAGGCTGTTGTTAGCTCAAGGGATGGAGGGTTTGTTTTTCAGCTGTGGTGGTTTTTAGGGAGGTAGAGCCTTGTGCTCATGAGACAAGCACGTAACATTAACGTAAATGTATTGGGTGAGGTTACGCAAGTAAACCTTCAGGTTCCTGGTCCTGCATTCAGGGCTGTTGGATTCCTTTCCCCCACCAAAAGCTTTGCTTTCTAAGTTGCTTTCAGTGTTTCTCTTTTGAAGAGATGAAAGGAGGCTGCCTCTAGCAGGGAGTGTAGTCTGGTGGCTGGAGTAGGAGATCGGTTGTTCCTGCCACTGATGACTTGCCCACAGTTCAGGCATGGTTGCTTGGTGCCTCAGTGCCTCTGTAAAGGAATATGGCTTCTCACAGACAGATTTTGTGGATTAAGGAACATTTACAAAGTTTTCTTGATATTTATTGAAGATATTTTGCATGCTTCCAGTGCATTTTGCCCTAAGTTGTTTTCACCTAGAGGTGTCATCTACCAGAGGAGCAAGAATTCTGAGGAATTGCCTTTTAAGTCAATTTTGGGTTCAGCTGACCTCATTTCTAGGGTGTAGACCTGCCTGCCAGCCACTGTAAATAAATGCACACTTGCACTGGGACGGGGTCTTAGTCTGAGCTCCAGGGTTTCCTGCAGCCAAGGGGCCAGATCCTGCTTGCCACCAGAGCCTGCTCCAACTTTGCCGTGCTTATCACAAGTCTGTGGCTTGATCATCCTATTTTTGAAATGGTTCCCCAGCCCCTGTTGCCTGAGATAGCTGGATACCCCCCATCTGACTGGGATTTCCCTCCTCACAGTGGGTTTAGGAGAAGCACAGCTGGCCATCCTTAGCTTGCCTGTAATTTAGACAAGATTACAGGCCAGCTGCAGATAGCCAGCTTTTTAAGAGCAATCTTGAACCTGCTCATCAGAGGGTACATCTCTCTTTAAACTTACTGAGGTCAGCCAGCTGCTGAGAGCTATTTCTGTACAGGAATCCCTTTAAAGTTTAATGCACTTTTTGCTCACTGAACCCCAAAATGAGTCACTTAAGGGAGCGGCATCAGATTTTCCAAACCTCTGCCCACCTGTTGCTTCCACTGACTTTTCTGTAACATGCTTTGGACCTAGATTATTCAGAGGGAGAAGTAAAACAAATCCAACGGACAGGTTTTGGCAGCATGTAATACTGATGAGAAAGAATTAAGGATTAAAGCATTTTCAGCAGGTTTTTAAAGTTATTCTTTCATCAAATTCTCTTTAAAAAAATGTGTTTTCGAATATGGGAAGATAAAAGCTTTTAGAAGGTTCTATTCCTCTCGGAGCTACTGATTCATTCTCTAAATGGCAATAAAATTTCTTGCTTCGCTGCAATCTGTAAAAAGGTGTTAGTCATGTCTTAATGTTCCTCAGAATTTGGTACAGAAGCGAGAGACAGCAGCTTCGTGTCTTCTTGATGGTGCTGACTTTCTATTACCCTCTTCACACCAGAATATACCAAATCTTGCTGCCGTGAGATCTTTGGCAAAATTCTCTGGAGGTCTCAGCAATGAAGACGTTTGTGCAGGGGCATGTCCAACCTCTCTACCTGCCCGCTGTCTCAGCTCCCTACTCGAAGGGCTTTCCAAAGCCGGGAGGGTTGGCTGGGTCAAGCTGGCGGGTGCTCAAGACTGGACCCACCCCACCGCTGCCTCCATCCTGCGATGCTGCAGGCACTCCTGGAGCTCACCGAGACTCCCAGCTGGAGCTCTTGAGAGGTGTGTTTGGGATGCTGGCAAACAAAAATAACTTCTTATAGCTAAAGTGGGACTAAATCCCACATTTAGAGCCACTACTAGTAAAACTGATAGAGCAATAAGAGGATTATCTTCTTCTGACCTCTCTTTTTAAACCTTACAGATGAATGCTGGGGGCCAGGAATTCATATTCCACTATGCCTGACCTACAGTTTATTGCAATGTTATCTCAAAGTAATTGAGTGGGTCTGTATATCGGACTAATTCTGGTCATCTCTTAAGGAGGTGCATATGATTCCTTTCTCTTCATTTTAGAGAGGCCTTTTATGTGAAGCAAAGTGACATTGTGGGTTTTTTGATACTCTGAAATTCTGCGGTATTGAGCACAGTCCCTTCTGTCTAACTAAGGTATCTGTCACCACGACATCACCTGCTTGAACACCTCACCTATATAAATGGATTTATTCTGACTTTATTTCAATGATACAGGAAAGTAATTTCTCCATCTGTAAAAAGAGGTGTGAGACGCAGGGAGATTTAAGATACTTGCCTGTGAGTCCGTGGAATTAAGTTTGATAGAGGTGCCCTAATCTAGTACCTTCGCTGTAAGATACAGCCTTCGCTTAAGCTTCACAACTGAATAAACTAATAAACCTGTCAGAAAGCCTGGATGTAGCATGCTGAAATTCTTGGCTTGCAATGGAACAGAATCCTCTAGAATTTAAAAATTTAGAAAAAAGGGGGCCTCAGCTCTAAAGGCACATGATCTTCTTTGAAAAACATCCCCCATGCATCTGATCTGACTGTACTCCTAAAATCTTGGTGAATACAGTGACGGCGCTAAGTGTAAAGAAAACAACAGGAACACGAACATGCCCGTTGTAAGTATTGCAGGTTATTTCATCAGGCTAATAACAGAAAATAGGTCTACCCAATGGGACAGCATTGTATAACGTTGTTGAATTTATTCAGCAGTACAGAATGTGATCTGAAATGCTACCTGTTAACATTAGCTGTTTCACTGGCAATCATGAATTTGAAGATTTGGGCTTTCTGATTGTTTCTGTCTGAATGTGATTATCTCAATAGCTACACTTGAAAGCTGTTATTTTATTTTCATTATGACACTGCAATAGTGCTCAAAGGATTAAACATAAATGTATGTGAAGAGCTTGATCCCTAAGAGTGTGAGGCAAAATTGTGTGCCTGGGCTGTGTTATTTTGATTTCACACAGAAATTGAGGGTTTTTTTGACTAAATGACTATTTATGCTTCCAGCTTGTCACAGTCCAGTGCAGATATCCATTTTCTTTGGGCTGTCATCAGGGATATGTATTCACGTTGGACTGCCATTGGAGTTGGGCAGCCAACTACTGAAGGCGTGAGGATGCTCAGAGGGTGCTGAGCCAGTGCTGCATCCCTCTGGAAATGCCTGTAGATCTGCAGGCCCCCCAGGTTAGAGTTCCCCTGCTTAGGGTGAAGTTTACCTCGCGTCCTTCAGTGCTGTTGGTACCAAGAACACCAGTGGAGTTGATTTTCCTTTGCAAAGGGATTCAGCTGCAGCAGCAGAGGGCACCTGTACATTGATACCACTGCATCTGTGTCTCTACAAAATCACAGTAGAACTGGCTTTTTTGGTTTTGTTGACAAAAAAGGTTGTATGGGGACCAGAGTTTAGGTTTCTTCCTGCCTCTTGAACTCCCACTAGCTGAGAAGAGTTTAGGGTGTGCAGTGGAGTAGCCACAGGGCCATAGGATCCGGCTGGGGCAGCAGCCATGCGTGGAGTGCTCGGTCCTAAAAGCGCCGAAGAAAAAGTAGCTAAGGGTGTTGTCTTCTGTAATAGCAAATTAAACTGGGCACTGAGTCACTGACTGCCTGCAGCTGTCCCTACCGGTCCCCTACTGGAAGTTGCTGCCTCTGCAGCAGCAATGGCGAAATATGGCATTAAGCCGTACGGTTCAGTCTATACGCCCGAGTTAAAATCAGAGCAGTGCACTTGGGTACACCCGTGGGGACGGTTTAAGAAGCCCCACCCTAACCATCCCTCCTGTTGATATTTATGATCCCTTGCTAATAGGTGAAAAGATTAAGACAATGCAATGGAACTGCAAAATGTAAAAGTAAGGAGAAAAGAGAAAATACTCTGTTATCTAAATTTTTTACTTGTAAAATTTTATATTCGGAGTATTTTGAACTTCACTTGAAAGAAGTGAAGTTCTTTTAGATGTTCTTGATGGAGCTAACACTGCAGTGTTTTTCTTTGCAGCAGAGTAATCCATAAAGCTGTACCAGGTTTTTCTTCCAAGTCCTGTAGGTTATTCTTTTAATTAAAAATGCAGTAAATTTAAGTGCTTTTTTTAGTAAGACACCGTTGAAAACATTCTAAATACAACTCTCTGTTAGTCTAATGCAAGACCATTTTAATTTAAATCAACAAATATTTCAGCTGGGTTTCCATAACGATTATTAGTTTTTAATTATTTCTGCCATTTTCCCTGATTAAAAATGGAATTATTACACTTCTAATTCTAAATCTAATTCTGTTTACCAACTTAGCACGTAGAAATGCTTCCTGGCTTCTTTCATGAAAGGCACTGTAATCTCTGTGGAAAAGCTGGATGATTGTTGCATTGATGTTTCTCCATCTAAATGGATTTGAAAGTACTGGTAGAATTTTTAGGTTTTACTTAAGGCTGGTCTAAATAGCAACATATTAATGTATTTAGGCATCAAGTTAGTTTTTGTGTTATCAATCACAGCTCTGTGGTCAATCTAGTCCAGGATATCATGTTTGGTATCACGTCAGCTAAATTAAAATTTATGGTTAGCTGTCATGATACTGAATGTGATTTATCCTAATTTATTCTTCTCTTTATGCAAATTCAAACCCATTCCAGTGCACATAGCCTGTACTTTTGCACAGTGGCTTTCAACATCTCTTGGTTAGTACATCTTTAAAGCCGTTCCAGCAAAGGCGTGAATCCCTTAGAAGTTGTCAGTGGGCAGCGTGCTGCGTAGTAGCTGTGGACATGCTCTCCTGCTCCCCTCCTGCGGATTCCCACGGGCCACTACAGAGACCACAGCTCAAAACCCACCGGAGAAGCTGCCGAGGTGTTTTGAGCATATGGACTTGGGATATTACTCCCATGCCATGGGCTAGGCTGGCTTTACTGTTTCAAATCACTGCTTGCCTATCTCTGGGTAGTGCAAGAAGAGTCTTTGGGAATTATATCCTTTTAGTAGAAATTTAGCAACATGTTACACTTGGCACGGCAAAGGAATGAACAAAACTAACTACCTTTTGTTTTTTTTGATTTTATGTTAGTACTAAGAACTGCATTCACTGTTGTTCATTTTGTTATTACAGGCTTGCCTTAAATACAAGCTAAGTTAGAAAATGTGTACAGCAGGACATTTCTCTGTTCACATGATGTGACACTTTTCTGAATATTTCTCTCAAACTCCATTAATGAATTAATCGGGGAAAAATCTTTCACAGCTGACAAAAAATTCTATTCTGTTTCATTTTGATGGATAGTATCTTAGAGCGATGCACACTGCAAGAAAACGTCTAAGTAGCGTTCTTATGGGATCAACAATTCATAATTCAATTTAGTCCGAAGTCCCTGGCTGACAGGTTAAACTGAGAGCTGTCCTCATGTCTCCATTAATCTTCATCTGAAAGTTCCCTGGAAAAAAAAAACGCTAGCCTGAGGATGGCCTCATTGCCGAGAGGTGTGCTAGCAATCTTGCTTTGCATTGATCCGCGCTTCGAGATGCTCACTTGAATTATGAGCTAATTCTGTCTGGAATTCTGCATAATTTTTTAATTTTGTTTCTTTTAATAAAGTTCCTTGTCAGGGTGATAGCTGGACTAATGACCTTGGTGTAGCAGTGTGGGACAATACTGAACTTCAATCACATGAGTGTTCGTATAAAAAATCCCTTGAGCGTCGAGGGAGCCAACTTAGGTTACAGCAGTGCTGGCCTTTGCTCAGATCTACTATTATAGCATTTAAATACTTTCCTTGCAAGTGGATGTTAGATTTCCATGGGGGAAAAGAACATGGATTCTGGAAAACTTGCATAAACAAATTACACTTGGCAAGCGGGATGCTGCTGTGTTTTCCCTGCTTGTTAAAACTTCCAGTAAAAATGTCTCTTGATGATACAGAAATGTCCCAGAATACAGGCTTGGTCAAAAGAAACTGGGAGCCAAAGCAGGGCTGAACCTTTTCCCTTTGAAGCACCATCCCACCTGTGTTTGCATTTTCTGCATTTTTCATGACGTATTGATGGAGAAATGTCAGGATAAGTTTCCTGAAAACAAAGGAGTCAATGAAAGAAGTCTTTTTCTCTATTGTTCCCCAAACTGGTTACAGGTCTTTTTTTTTCCCCTAAGCTTGTTAGGTTGGGCTTTAAAAAACAAAACCCAAACCCCAAACGGTACAGCAAAACCAAAAGCCCCGGAGCAGGTGTTGCCCACTTGTTAAGACAAGTATAGGACTCGTTTCCTTTTCAAAACGTGGTTAGAAGTCAGGTTTTAAGGAGGAAGATCAAAATGGAACTATTGAGCATAAACTTACAAAGTTGGTCCGTGCCTTAAAATTCCACATTTACATGCAGCGTTGTAAGAAGAACAGGTTATTAACCCCGCTGAGCTCCTGTAAGTGCCTATAAATCCCTGCACAAAACCTTCTTAGAGTTTTCCCAACCTTTTTGCTCGTTAGGAAGATTAATTGCAGTCCCATTCCTTTCCCCTCCCATTCTGGTATTCCAGATCTCGTTAGCTGCCTTTCCTCACGGTCTGGGTTTTTCTCAATGATTCGTGCCTCAAATTAAGCACCAGCTTATTTTTATGAATGGCTCCAAGAGATGCACTTGTATTACTCAGCAGAGAGTCGGCATCACTTTCTGCCTGCCCACAACTAAATTATTCTTGTGACGATTTTTACCTGCCATTTTATGCACCTCCATATTGCAGCATTGGATAGGGCCATCCAGGTGGGCTTTTTTTGGCATTTTTGTAGATGCTAGAAAAATGGTGGCAGCGTGTTGGGTGCATGCTTCCTCTGGGCCCTGTAAGAGTTATTTGACCAAGAGCCTGAGCCCAGCAGCCTGGGATGCACTTGGATGCATGTTTGGCCAGAGCTTCACTCTGGTGAGACCCCACCTGGATTACTGTGTCCAGCTCTGGAGTCCTCAGCACAAGCAGGACATGGATCTTTTGCAACAGGTCCAGAGGAGGGCCACGAAGATAATCAGAGGCCTGTAGCATCTCTCCTATGAGGACAGGCTGAGAGAGTTGGGGTTGTTCAGCCTGGAGAAGAGAAGGCTCCGAGGACACCTTATAGTGGTCTTCCAGTACCTAAAGGGGGCCCACGGGAAAGGTGGAGAGGGACTCTTTACCAGTGCCTGTAGCGATAGGATGAGGGGCAATGATTTTAAACTGAAAGGGGGTAGGTTTAGATTGGATTTAAGGAACAAATGTTTTGTGATGAGGGTGGTGAGACACTGGAACAGGTTTCCCAGGGAAGCTGTGGCTGCCCCATCCCTGGAAGTGTTCAAGGCCAGGCTGGATGGGGCTCTGAGCAGCCTGTTCTGGTGGGAGGTGTCTCTGCCCAGGGCAGGGGGTTGGAATTGGATGGTCTTTAAGGTCCCTTCCAACCCAAACTATTCTGTGATCCTATGATTCACACATCTCCTGTGTAAACAAGTGCTTATTTTGTTTAATTTCACCTCTATGTTCAGATTTCACTAGGGCGTTTTTCCTCGTCAGTATGGGAGCCAGCAGCAAAGGCCTCTGCCTAATTTGCTGGTGGGGCCAGGGGAAGTTGTTTCCCTTGAAAAGTTCGTGCTGCCCATTGTGTAAAATGTTTTGCAAGTCACATTGCACTGGGAAAAGTACATGGCAGGGCAGACTCCGCAAGCTGGAGCGGAAAGGTACCCTGCAAAAGTGATTATACATTCCTTTTCATGGTTTGTTTTGTTGGGTTGTTTTGTTTTTTTTTAAGAGGCAGAGAATACGCTCAGGCATGTTAAAACCTGTATGGGAAGCGATAATCGAGTGCCTCCCTCCTTTCCCACAGCTGGGTGTAGATAAGACACGCCAAACCTCCTGTCTGGGTCCCTTTGTTTGCAGCCCTCTCCCGTGGGGGCTGCTGCATCCCCTCTGATTTGAGATGGAGAGGGGTGGGGGGGTGGGGGCTCTTTGCCCCTTTTCCTCCACCTGCAGTGCATGAGCAGGGCTGGTACCGATTATCAGCACTGGCACCCGTGAGCAGGTGCCCGTCCCTGTCCCCATCCCGGGGGGCTGCGCCCCCCTCTCACAGCCACGGTGCTTGCTGTTCACCTCTAAATTAATTGCCAGGCTGGCATTTCACTGGACCCTGCCCTATCTCTCTATCCCAGGGAATGAGGTCTCTGCCAAAAACCACCACCTTCCCCTTGTTCCTCTGTCTGGTGAAATAATTTTCAGGGTAAAGCAGAGCTCATCGCGAATAGGGATGGTAGAAACTGGCCCCGAACCATCGCTGTAGTAGTTTATTTGTTTCATTTCAAAACGGTTGCAGGCACGGCTGGTTTAAATTACTTCTCCCGTGCGACCTGCTGTGCTGATAAGTGGTCAGATGAAACGATATCCTGCATATTAATTGGTGCAGTGGCATTTCGAGTGATGCTTGGAGGAGCGTCACTCTTGTTTTTAACATTAAGTTGCTCTCCAAATGTTTTTATTATCTTTAAAAGAGATTTATGCCTGCATGCATAATTATTAATCTAATAATTAAGCCTGAAATGAAACCTGGAAGTTGGAGAATCTGTCTGAAACACTGTGAACAAAGGAAGCCCGTCTGGTTTCTGTATCTTTCATAAACATAAGCCTCTGGAACAAACGAACCAACAGAAATCCCACAAAAATGTCACAGTTAATGGACTTAATGTTTGCTACACTATATAAGATTACAGAAATACCAGTAGCTAATTGTAACCTTACAGATGTCACCCAGGAGGACAGTACAGGGGATGCTACGACTTGTGAGATGGGCTGAAAAGGAGAGATGATTTTTCTCCGGCCTGTGCTGCCTTCATTTGGCTCTGGAAAGTTTAAAGCAGTGAACACTTTTTGCAGAGGAACAAGAGTGTTTTGTTGCTTTTGGGGTACCCTGCCTGAATGTAGCTGCTGTGAGAATTTCAGGTATTTAAAAAAAAAAAATAAAAATATATATATAAGATGTTAACAAGGGTGTTTTCAAAATGCTTACTCTGAGTTTCTTTTGAAGCATGCTTTTTTATTTTGCAAATGGGAAAGTGAGATGTGCTGCCCTGGGACTGCTACCTGGGGCGATGCCGGGAGCCGGCGGCTGGGGAGAGCAGCTGTGCTGCCTGCCACTGCCTTTGCTTCCTCCTCCTCCTCCTCCTCACTGGGGCCGTGGGGTCTCCTGGGCCAGAGCAGGGAGAAGGGGGGAGGAGAAGGAGCCTTGCCCGTGGCCAAACCCCGGTGGGACAGCCCCTGAGAGAGGGGCGAGTGGAGCCCACTTTAGAGGCTCAGGCACAGCCCGGCTGGTGAGGGGACTGCGGGATGAAGAAAAGGGTGCTAAAAATGACCACTAAGGAAATGGTTTTTAGAAAGGCCAGAGAAATAACATCTTGTTTCTTTAAGATTTTTTTTTTCCCGTTTTTTACTCCTTTTTGCCTTTTCCCTTTTGGTGTGAAAGTACACACAGGGGGCAAAGAAGAATTTCTCATTGCAATTCAGAAATGGCAGAAGCCGGGCTAAGCTTTTTGGTTTTGTGTGCGACTCCTCTTCTGACCTCATTACTTCTTCAGGGGCCTGATCCAAAGCCTGTTGAATTAATTTTCCACTGATTTCACTATGGGTTTTTTTGGCCTGGGCCCAAAGCGAGGTGTTTCAGCTTTCTGCAGGCGCGGGAGGGTTGCTGGGTTGCTCATGTGGCGGCTTGTCCCAAGTGAGACCAATATGCATGAGCTTGACGGCTGGCTTTTTGAAGAAAAGGATGGTGTCAGCACTGTGGAGGGAGACGCTTTTCTCTTCCCCTCACAGACCTGAGGTTTCTGCCCACCCTCGGCGCAGCCGGGAAGCCGTATCGGCTGCTGCATCGCAAAAAAGTGTGTGTGTATTCCTGCCTGTTGCAATGACTGGGGGCTGCCTGGAGCAGCTGGGGTTTTGCGCAACAGGGACCAAGGGAGAAGAAAGCGACTTTCCCCTCTGAGCAAGCCAAGAGCGGCAGAGGAATGAAGAGAGGCACGGCATTGCGCAGGGCAAGGGGCAGGAGCACCAACACAGCCTCCTCGCAGCGGTACAAAGCCCTTTGCCAGCAGCACAGCGCTTTTGCTGGAAAAGCTTATTCTAAGCTTGTTTTTCTTTGGGGAAAAAGAAAAAAGGAAAAAAAAAAAAGGTGTTACTATAAGCCATGTCACAGTTTTGCTCCTATAGCTGTATTGCGGTGGCCTCTGTGGGCGTAATCAGAGGTCACGCTCCATCAAATTTGTGACTGACACAGCGGCACTGGCAAATACTTGTAACATGGGGCTGGCCTGAATCTTGAGACTGTGCTCTGATTCCTGCACTGCACAGAGCTGTCTTTCCTCATTTAATGTACAGGGGATAGCTTTTTGGTAAAGATTTTGTAGGATTAGAGTTGGTTGAAAACTGTAAATGATAAAGTGCAAAATATTGCCTTTTATTCCCCCTCCTTCTCTTCTCATTTAGGTTTGTTGGCGATGAAAAGTGATGGGAGAAAAACAAGAGGAGGGAATTGCATTTAAAATGTTTGATTTCCCTCTTGGGTGACTTGAAGGGATGTGCATCCCATCAGCACTGAGTGGCAAGATGATCTTTTAAGATGGGAAAACTATCTCTGAAGGCAAAAAGTCCAGAGGTCACCAGAGCATCTGTAGGGCAGATTCTGTACTAGCAATCTGCAAACTTCAACAGTAAAGACCTCTGAACCAGCACAAAGAATACTGTCTTTCAAAAAGAGGTGCAAAGGTTGGTGCAAGCACTGCAAAACCAAGGAGTTTTTGTTTAGCTCAGTTGTAAAGGTGTCCTTCTCTTCTCTCTTTCGGCCCCTCTTTAAAGGGATTCCCTTTAAAATTCCCTTTAAAAATGTCAGTGACTGCTGTCATTTTTGTCTATGTCTTTGAGGTATATCCACTTCTGCAGAAAAATAAGTTACTCCTTCTGCCCGAGGTCTGTAGGATCAGCGTGGAGATAGGGTGAGGCTGTGTCTGCTGGTGGAGTGGAAGGCACAGGGGAGTCACCTCTCATGGTGGCTTTGGCACAGGAGGGAAGAGCCATGGCTTCCAAGAGAACTGAAATTTAGGCTCCCTAGTATTTTTTTTAACACTCACTTGAGTAAAAATCACTTTATCCAGTAACACAGTGGGGGCTGTGTGCAATACAGGCAAAAACAGTACTGGGAAATTATTGGGAAAGTATGGTCTTTCCTGCAGTTTGGGGATCGCTCCCTTTGTCAGACAGATGCTATTCATGTAAATTCAGGAACTGTTATGAGCTCAGGTGAGCTGAATAATTCATTTGTAACATGGGCATAGGTGAATATGGTCAGTGTGCCCGCAAATACACCATGTGTACATTTACTGCAATTTTTATTTTCATTTGGGCTGGGAATGATGCCACAGAAAATATCAGTAGCTTTCTCAGCTACTAAAATCATCTACCACTCTTTAAATTTAAAGAGGAAACTGGTTATTTTCTTTTAGGACTATTTTGGGCCACATACCAACATGAAGCATTAAAATGATGGAATGACACTTACTACTGCTGAAAATATCAAGTGCTGTGTAGATTTACTGTGTCTTTGTTTGATGGTGTGGCTGATATTTCACCAAACTGGAATTTTTGAAGAGGTACAGCTATTGTTTCATGAGATGTTTGCGTTTCTAATGTATACTTTAGAATTCCTTAAAAAAACGTCACTTAAGCATGTTATAATATTTTAGCACTGTATAATGTTTCGTTTATGTGACTATACCTCTCAGTAACTGCTACAGGTAAGAAAAGTATTCTTCATATAAATATTGAGGCAGAATGTTTTATTAGTTATTCTTTTATTATTTATTCTTTTATAAAAAAGGCATTGAACCAGAGCTGACAGTAAGCAGTTTTCCACCAACGCTCTGGTCGTGCTTCAGCCAGGCGGCATCTGTAGCGCTCTCGCTTAATAAATTGCTCTACCGGGTGGCTTTCCAGTGATGTTTCACTTCAGGCTAGGCAATCAATTTTTTTTTTTTTGGTGAATGGTTTATTCACTGAAATGTGGTTTGTGAGTTTGGGACAGCTAGGAAACTCTGGAGCCAGTTTTAAGCTGCAGAGGGCCACAGTTGGAGCTCCCAGGTGGGATCTGAGGCTCTGAATGATCACTCCAACCACAGATTTGACTTAAACTCACTCAGTGTTTTCAACTGAAAACGTAATTTTCCAGATATATCAATAAAATAAAGAGTGGCTTCCCCACCCTCACCCCTGCACATGTGCGCACACCCTTATGCTCCTTTCCATCCGATACCCAAGAGGATATCAGTCCTCCAAAACCAGGGAGGTCCAAATGAAAGTTCTCTGTCTGGTGAGCCTAACCATTTCCATTTGCCACTCTCCTGTGGGAGGCACCTTCGCAGGACGCTTTCTTGAGTTACTGTGTTTTCGGATGCTCCTGGAACAGTTATCCTTAGTTTGTCTTGTAATTAGTTGCCTATACTTTTCATAATATTTAAATATTATGAGACGCCAAGAGAAAGTCAGAGCTTGGTGCTGGAAAATTCCCACCTAGGATTTGGAACACCTCTTCTTGCTCCTTCTCTGGTGATTCATTTTGAATCGTGTTCAAAAGAAGAAAACTGAAGCTGGTTTTGGCAGTCTGCTCTGTAGGATGTCAGGAGCATAAAGGTACAAGACCCACAGCTGGTCATCTGGCAGTGCTGCCTTTGCACTAATTACAGGTAGCTTATGTGTACCAGCAGCAACATTTTACCTTTATTGACCATAATTTGCAAAGCTAGAGGAGAACGTGAACTAACTATTGTGTCTGCCAAACTGTGGAGAATTAGTCCAGCTTCATCAACCTATTGTTTTTTTCATATTGCTCAGAAAGAGCTTGAGTTTCACATCTCTTGGGAGGCTGATCTCTCTCCCTCGATGCAACTGCAGTCCAAGGATCCCACCAAGGTAGGTCAGTTAATGAAACCTAGGGCAGTAATCATCTCCTGAGCAAGCCAGCTGGATCCACTGGGATTGCTAGATCACAAAGCTGCCTCTCTGCTACACGCTTATGTCCCATTTGACTACAGATTTGTTATTCTAGAGGCAGAGTTTGATCTGTCCAAGGAAATTATTGTGCAAAACTTGTGTAGTCTTCAGTCCTTGTCTGTTGAAACGCATCCAAGAGAGAGATCACCCTGGCCAGTAGCTGCCAGGGCCAGCACCAGTCACGCTGGGATGATGGGGACCTGCCTGCTGTGCATCTCTCTTGTCCTGGGAGATCCCACACACACACTGGGGGCTTCCTGCTTTTAGGCAAGTCCCCTTGCTCCAGCCAAGTACCAGAGACTGACTGAAGACCATTTGCGAAGGAGAGAGTGAGTGGGAGGAAGGCACAGTCTATTTTAAACTTGCCTTGCTTGTTTTGTCAGGATGAAATTACTACAAATACAACTATTTGAATTTATGATTTTTTTAACCTACCCTTTTCTGCCCGTGATCATAAATCATGTCCTTTTGCAGCCTCTCGTTTTGTCACGTGAGACAGTCCTGTTGTTTTCGCCTCTCAGAGTGAAGCTCTGTGCTTCATTGTGTCTGCCCCGCTTTGCTTGAAGGTAGTCTGGCCTGTATTAACCTTTGCCATGGATGACGAGCATTGCGTGTGTTATTCCAGATGAGGTCAATGTCTTCTGTGGCAGCATTTACTCCTGTTTCTGCTGGGCAAGTCTTGTTTGGTGCTTCCTTTGATTACATTTGCTTTTTTGTCTCTTTTATCACATCGGGGGCTCTGGGATCAATACAAAAGGTCTCTTCTGTATTGTGACTTTTTCTAGCTTTGTGTCATCTGCACGAGTCACTGGTACATTTTTTTCTTCATGTGTCATCACTGAAAGCATTAAAAAACCTGGTCCCTTGAGCCAGATAATTCTTCTTTCAGCACAACCTCTCTGTGCTGTTTCTTATGCATATCATAATTCTTATAGTAGTTTTTGTCATCTTCAGTTTAACTAGTAGTTTCCTGGAAAAATATCACCTGCCCTTTCCTCGCCTGGGAAGTGGGTCATGTTGTTGGAGAAGGAGATCAGAATAGCATGCCACAACCCATATTGCATTTTATGCACTTTCTCATTTCTTCCCATGTCATTCCCTGTTCCGTCTCTCAGATGTGCTCTCCAGCCTTGCGTGACATTGAGGCCAGACAGATGGGTATGTCCTTGCTGGGATCACTTGTTCTCCAGTCCCAGGCAGGATCCTGATCCGCAGGTTTTAATATAAAAATTCTTGTCTATATCCCTGTGGTTGCTTGCACTGCTTCTCTCATAGTTTTGGGAAGGGGATTCAAAACTCCTGCTGACTCCTCGGGATACCTCAGACATGATGATTCACATGCCTCGCTCCCTCATGCCCTTACTGAAAATGAAGGCAAAGCATCCATTTTATTTTGAGGCCGTGCTCAGAGCTGATGGGTTTCAGCTTTCCATCACGAAGCTTCCTTAGCCTGACTTTTGATAGTTTTGGCTTCTCCTCTCAAAAACATTTGCTGATCGATCCATTTCCTCACTCCACGGCAGAGTTCTCTGCTCCCTGCCTGCATCTTCCCGGGGTGGGGGCTCACCCTCCCAAGCCCCAGGGCTGCCTTCCCCCAGGATTACTATCCCTCATAGGTTTTGCCCCTTCTTAATTACAGAAACAACACCCAACGTGTGGCCTTTGGTGTTGTGTGTTCCTCCCGCGGGGGAAGAGCTTTTCATCAGGAGCTGTGTCAGGAGATGTGATGTACGAGTTGTGACTAAAACCGGTAAACCCAGATCAACTTAACTGCGGTGTGGATACACCTCTGCGACGGCGTTTGAGTGAGTGATCAGGTTCTGTCAGGACGTGCAAGATAAAATCTGAGTGCTTAATTTAACTTTGACAGTGGCAAGCTGGTACAGACCAGCCAAGTTTTGCATGAATGTTTTCTTTTTTTCTGCGTGCTGGAGAAATGGCAAGGGCTTATGCTATGGTAATGCCAGGCTGAGAAACCTGCTGTGTTGCGGTTGGTATCAACACACGAGGTGAAAACAGCAGCCATTTGGTCATATGCTTGTTTGCCTCTCCTCCCAGGCTCTGAATAAACAGCAGTTACAATTCCCAGTGTTGGGTTTTGTGAAGCAGGGCTGCCTCTTCACCTGGGGCTCCTTTGTGTTTCTCCCCCCCGTCTCCAGCAGCCCCAGAGGGAGGGCCCAGTGCGGGCTGAAGCTGGTAGTCCTAATGGTAGTCCTAGTTTTTGGCCTGGGTGACCTCCTGCCTCAAGCATCTCCACCTTGCCCTGTCCCCTAACATCTCCATCTTGCCCTGTCCTGCCAGAGCAACCCAGCCGTGGCATCGCCGACGTGCCAGGGAATAAGGTCTCTTATTTTCGGGAAGCATGGGATGTTTAATGTGTGCGTTCTGCTAGATAAATGCGTCTTTCCTCCTTGTAGTCACCCAGTGCCCTTATAAATTGGGGGTATGGCCATCTTGGGTCTTCCTGCAGTGGATGAGGGCTCTATATTCATGCTTTGCAGAGAGGAGAGGAGCTATAGGGAGTCTCCCTGGCTTGCCCAAGGTGGCAGAGGAGGCAAGCTGCCGGGCAGGACTTAAGTCCTGCTCTGCAATGCTGCAGCCACTGGCTTCTCCATCCTAGCCCAGCGCAACGGCCCTGGCAAACAATTTCAGTGAAGACTGAATCTTGCGAGGTACTAATTTAAAAGTAGAGCCTTTTAGAGAGGGACACCAGTACCAAAACTTCCACAAGGCATGCTATAAACTTAAAAGGACATCCTCTGCTTCAGTACTTTTCCTTATTATGCTTTCCTTGTGGCCTCATTGCGGAAGTTTTTCTTACTTTTACATCTTTTTTACTAATTATGTAGCATACCTTATAATGCTTTTGTACCTCAGTGAGGTACGTCATTCTCCATTAGAGAGAGTGCGTCCAAAACACGAAAGCGACTCTGATTGTCCATTTGCTCGAATTTAATTTGCCGCCTGTTTTTCCATAGAACTCTGGAATCCCTCCTCGGTACTTAAGTTGGGGTATCTAAAATTAGATACTTGTCTTCATACCTCAGGCACCATCTTAATGATCTGTGTGAGGTCTTTGGCATTGCTTGAAAATCAGATTACTTACCCCTGTGCTTAAATGAGGATATACACTAAACACTTCCTCTCCAATTCCCCCTCTCCCAGTTATTGGCCTTAATTTTTTTCCACAACATTTTAAATCTTCACATCCTGCCTGCAATGGGTCCCTGGTCACTCAAGCCAAGGGTTTCAGTTTTTATTGCTGGAGACTGTGGTGCTGGGGGGTTCTTCTCCCTCCTCCCTCCTTCAGGTGCCCATCCTGGGCTGCACAGGGAGTGCTCTGATGGATCCATTCAGGGCTCTGTCTCCTGGCCTGAACATTTTCTTGTTACTTCCAAATAAAGGGTTTTTTAAATGCATTTGGCACGTTCTGTCCTCATTGTGTATCAGCAGTTCTCTGCTCGCTTGGCACAAGCAGAAAGCCCTTTTCAAGCAAAGTGTAATAACAATAATGCATAACCTTCAGGTAAATAAACAAACCGCACCTTATTTTTATTTCATCTGCATTTTGGGCATTCTTTTTCTTTTTTTAAGTAACACGTAAATGCACACACTGTCCTTGTAGCTACCTTTCTCATTCTCATCCTCCATGGACACCAAGTGGGCTCCTTCTTCCCTGCAGCTCCCCCCTGGCTTAGCGCTGGCTGCAGCTCCACGGAGCGGTTTACAAAACCCCTCCGCTTCCCAGGACGCAGGTCGCAAGCTGCTGTTCGTCTGCCCCACAGGCTCCAGGGAGTTGCCCTTGTGGCTTCCCGTAGATTTGCTTATGTCTGATGATCTGAAATTAGAATCCTTTCCCTGCTTTGCCCTTTGCTGTAAACGTGTAAAACCTTGCAGATGTCCCCCAGGGAAGAAAGGGGGATTTTCCCACCATTAAAAATAAAAGGGAAGGGAAGGAGAAAGACTTAAAGCACATTCAGATACTTATAAAAATTATTATAAAACAAACAAACCTACAACTGTGTCAATTATTCATATCCCCTTGTATAAATATAGAAACCCTGAAGAGGGGGCTTTCCCTTGGGCTACCTGCTCTTCTCTTCCATTAATTTATTACCAAGGCCCCACGGTGCTTTGTCAGTGCATGTTTCTGGTATTGTTTTCTTTAGCTGTGCTTTGGGGATGGTTCACTGTCGGCCATATGGACGTTTACGTCTCCTCATGGACTTTCCTCTCCTCCTCTTTTTGACCTTTCTTCCCTCCCTTAGAAATTCTCATAGGTGTGGTGCTAGAGCTGGAGGAACAAGGCTTCCCACGTCTTTCCTCTATGAGTTCTCCACAAAGAGAACGTGGGTTTATTTTTCTTTCCCCTCCTCTTCATCTGGAGTGATCACCCAGCATTGTTCTTTTCACCATGACAGACATGAAGGTTGCGTGTTCGTGAGACGGTTGCAAAGAGGTTTTGCAATTCCAGCTCTGCTGGCCAATTCTTACAGACCTGCGGATGGTCCCCCCAGCCTTGTCTGGATGGTCAGTGCTGCCAGACTCCAGTTTCAGGAGCAGCTGTTCTCTTTGACAAGGAATATAAGCCGTGGTTGTTTAACATTAATTTTTCTCATAAACGAAAGGTTCCTATGACATTTTATATGTCATAGAACGAACACACACAAAGTAGCATGTTTGTCATTTATTTTCACTGGTTTAAAAGTCAACTAGCTTCTGCAGTCCACTGGAGTTGGTCTTGGAACTCAGTGTACGTAGTTTCAGTGACTGCACTGAGAACGGGGTAGCTTGGAGCATTTCTGAATTACATTTCTGAACCCATGCATGCACCCAGCCACGTCAAAGAAAGCCCTCTCAGACAAAGATCGGGGCATAGAGCAGCCTCTCTCCTTCCTTCCTTCCTTCCATCCATCTACCCACTCATCTCCTGTGGGTTCCAGTGTTTCATTTTGTGGAGGGCAGCCCAGGGGTATGGATTGGAGAGACCCAGAGTTGTCAGGGCACCAGAACCCTGCAGCGTACTAGAGCATTTACCTGCTTCTCAGGGTAGGTGATTTGATAGATTGATTTTGGCAGCAATTCATATTAACTGGAGGTAATAAAGGCTAACAAAATGTGGCCTCTAGTTACAAATAAAGGACCTGATTTTCCATTTCAGGCGGCAGGATCGAACACTGATGTTACAATGGCATGAAACTGGGATCGTGGGTGGGGAATACAGCCCAGAGCCACTGATTAATATTAAATAGTTTCTGTATGAAACGACTACTGCTTTCTGTCGCTGTATATACATCCTGATGGTTTATGGTAGAATTACTGAGGGCTTCTCAAAGCTCGATGAAGATTTCCTTAATGACCAACTGATCTCACATCTGCAGCTGCATTTGGAATCTGACAAAAACGATGCATCATAAAATCAGAGAGTAAAAATAGAATTGAAAGAGAGCTGACGTCCTTCTAGCCAGCTTTTCATGTTCCCTGGTCAAGGGGATATCCTTGCCCACTAATTTTTCCTTTCTGGAAAGGAAGGGTTTTGCTTTGAAAAGGAGGCTTTTAGAAAACTACATCTTCTGTATTTTTCATCCATTAATGTTCATGTCAAGTGTTCGCAAGCAAAAAGAAAACAGGTGTGCTGGTTTTTTTTCCTAATCTCTTGGCATTGCATACTCCTCCCAGCATGTGAAAGTCAAACTTCTCTTTGCTCTACCTAGAATCACAGGTAGCAGCTGTGATGAATAACAAGGTGCTCCTTTAATATATTCTGCTTCCCTACTATGCATTTATTTAATCCATTCATGGTGGTTTGCTGCGAGCTTCCTCGGTTTGGATTGACTTAAGTTGCTGCTTGATGAGCCCTGTGGGAACTCCTTGGCCTGATTTTTCAACGTGCTGTTTTGTGGCTATGAAATAAATACAGCTGTGCTACTTCCAGACCTTCAAAGATCAAGTGGAGTTGCACTGACGTATGTAGACCTTGGCATATATGCATGCATACATGCATCACAGATATGTGTGTGTCCATGCGTGTGTGGATGTGTGTTTGCAGGAGTCATCTCTAAGACTGAATATTTCGTCTGGAATCATAGAATTTTGAAAATCTTTATTTGATGTCTCATTTTTAATGAGATGATCTGTTCCCTGTGTGAATGTGTACAACTGTCCAGCTACCCTGAGAACAGTTACGGGCAGGTTACCGGTGGCCTGAATGTGTGGTCAGCTTCCCCTTTGATCAGGCTCCGCTGACAGAGCAAGTATCTACAGGAGCAAATGTGCCCTGCGCGGGGAAGGGCTCTGTGCTGGGGAGCAAGCCATGGGGTTGCTTCTACCTTTCCTCCTGATGGAGGAGCACAGATGTCCCTTTTGCCAAGACCTCATTTGAGGGAAGTCCTTGTCTAAGGCTGCTTCAGCACTGCAGACCCCCGGAACTGCTGCTGCGGCAGAGCCTGGGCTGTTGGGGTGAACTGGGAAGCACGGGGATGATGACTGTTCCAGTGCATATTAATGTCAGCCAAAGAGCTGTATGAAAAATTGACACTCTTCTTGAAAAGTATGACCTGGTTTCATTTGTGAAAGACTCTCCAAGGTGTAAAAGTTAATAGGAACAAAGCTTTTCAGGAAACAATCCATGGGTAATGATGAAGCCTTCTGGAGGAGCCGTGTGTGCATGGTGCTCATCTGTTCGTGGCAAATGATATTGCCAGCCCTTCTGATGTACTGGAGTGTAGTGAGGATTTGGATTATCCAGTTTCCAGTTGTAAACGTCCATTTTGGATCTTCCCACCTTTTTAACAAATCAATGCAAGAAGAATCATTTCTGTCAGAGAAGCACAGGCGGCCCAGGGCAGTGGGTGATGTTTACGTTGGTTTCTCACAGAAGTGACCAGAGTTCGCTTCAGAGACAATTTTTCGAGTTACAAACTCAGAAAAAGCCACTTCAGGGTGGAAAAGTTGACAAAATTCTTGCCATATCTGTTTTTTTTTCTTCTTTTGGACAAGTTTTCTGGGGCAGCAGCAGGCGCATCTGAAATAAGATGGTCGCAGTGGCTTTTTCTTTGGAGGTGAGGAACGCGCATCGCAGGGTTGCTGGTTGTGCGGTGGATGCAGGTGGAAAGCCTCTTGCCTGTAGGACCTTGTTTGTCAGCAAGATTGCCGTCTTGCAAATTATTGGCAGCTGGCATGGTAATGAGTCCATTTCAATATAAATGAGCTTCATTTTATTAATTTCTGCCAGTTCCTGAGCAATTCATGAACTGCTTTTCAGATCTCAACCAACAGCTTGGGGGAAGAGAGGGAGGTGGGGAGCAGAGAGGGGAACGTAAGGGAGGAGAAAGAAAATGAGAATGTTTTTAATTTAGAAAGGAGCCGGTGACTCTCATTTCTTTTGAGAATCCAGCCAAGAGTGAGGATCACGATTTCCCCACCAAGCAGCTCTAATAACACGAAGGGCATCGTTAATCTCTTCCAAGGTTTTTGTTCCTTCAGACTTTTGGAAAAGTTTGTAACTCTCAAAGCTCTGCGTGCAGTGTTGAGTTGATGTTTCACTGACGGTGTTGGGATGGGAGAAGGGGGAGCTGGGGGACTTGAGAGCTGGCTTGGGCAGCGCACCCAGCCCTCCGGTGAGCTTGTGGTTCTTGGTATCTCACAGGACTGGAGCTTGAGCTGGCGTACTTGTGAGGGAGCTTGCCACTGCTATCGGGCCAAGAAAGGGCTGGGATTTGGTGCCCGCACGAGTGCATGCATGTGTGTAACTTGAGGACTATTCTTATGACTTGTCTTAGGTCTAAGTAGGCGCAGGCCGGTCTCTTGTACCCGCGCCTTAGTGAATGCAATTCACCCAAGGATCCTTTCACCATACACAAAAATGCATGTAAATGCTCTGCCCCACATGCCGGATTGGCCCTTGAAAAACGTTAATGAAATCCCTGCTTGGATAACTGCCCCTTTTGCAAATCAGATAGTCTGTGCAGAGAAATCTCCTCTGAGTCTTCAAGTTTGGGGTCTGTTCCCTGGGCATTTGGGTCCCCCCTTGCTGCCAGAAGTTAAACCCTGGTGTACTGAAAGGTGCCTTTCTCAGTGGTCGTCTATCAAATGCAGGCGTGTTTTTGGACCCGAGGTTTTCTAGCCCTGCCTGAGACAGATTGTCCTCAGCAGGGACATGTTAATGTCTGTTGGGATTTTTATTGTACAAAGTGGCGGGAAGAGGAACTCTCCGCATTTTGTAGTTAGGGCTGACGGTGCTTGACTGGGTTTTTCATTTATTCTGCCTTCGTCAGATTTCATAATTCAAATTTAAGCACAGCATTCGCATGCTGTATTGCCCAGTGTTTCTTAGGTAAGTGATGATAACAGGACCTGGCAGAAGACGTCCTCCTGTATTGTATGTAAAGGGTTCCTGCTAACCCTTTGTCTGATTCTTTTTTTTTTTCTCCCCTCTTTCTCCCCAGGTTTTTGGCATATAGTCATAGACTCTGACGTGAGAGTAATGGAGTCGCTGAGTGGCAGGTGCTGACAGCTTCTGCAGTCCCAGTAACTGTTCATTTTGGTATCATTTGCAATTCTATACCTCTAAATGCCACAGCTCTCTTGGGGAAGGTTGCGCTGGATACCAGTACTGCCTCGGAAGGTACATGTGTGTCCATATATTTTTCTTGAGGAGTTTGCTGTGTTGTATAATGGTTCATGGGAGGGGAAAAATTGGATAAGCTGCATGCAGTTTATGGTTACCCCCGTTTAGCAATACAAAGGCATCTGAACGGCTATCAAGCTGCTACTGATGACACCCCTTCCTCCCTCTCTCCTCCTCTTCTTTGAATTGCCTGCAGGGCCTTTTTGGAGTCCATCCCGTGCTTTAACATATGCGAGAGCAGCTACAAAAAAGAAATGGCTGGTTAAAAGGTTCTGATTTGAAAACAATTAAATATGCTGCTGGAGTTTCCGAGAAACTCGAAGGCTTACTGTGGAATTTCAGCCTCTCTCTTGCCCTTTTGAAAAAGCACATTTTAATTACAATAAAATGTGTATGTTCACACTTGGTTATTAGTCTTGTACATTTTTCTGTGTGGTTCTTGTGAGTTCAGTAGAAATCTTTGTTGTTGGTTGGCAGATTTTAGCAAAAGTTTATTTCTGTAGATTCATTGCTCGCTGTGGATTTAATCATTGTTCTGGTTCTCACAGCCTGCAAGCTCCGCTCCAGGAGAAAAATACAGATTTGTCACCAGGGCCTCCCACTACAATCTAATTTTAAATTTGCAATCTGTTGTCTTGCGAGGTGCTTCATTCGTTGGAAAGTTATTATATTTCAGATTTTCTTATGGAATCTAAAGGCCCAACTTTTTGCAAGCTTTAGAGTTAGTATCTTAGGCTTAGTTGAAATGAGTATTTTGGTTTGGTAATTATTTTAAGAAATATTTAACACCAGGAGTAAGGGAAGAGAAAGGGAAATGGCTGTTTTCAAAGACAATGATATTCTTTGAGGGGGCTGTCATCTGTGGTCATCTAGAATGCGATCCTCTTTATGTGTAACCATTTCACATAAAACTCATCCAGCAAAAACTCAGCAGTTCAGCTAGAGTTCAGTCTGTCTGTTTAGGAAAGCTGATGTAGGCAACATTGTTTTTTCCAAAGCTTTGCTGCAGAATTTGTGTTCTCCCTGATGATATTCTAATGTTGATATCAGTATCAAGTTTTGGTTTTAAAAAAACCTCAACAACTCAACCCCCCCCTGTACTGTCCTCTTGACGTGCAAGCTGGCTAAAAGGTGATTTTCCTGGCCCCTTGAAGACTTCCACAGTTTTGACATTTTCCCTGCTCTGAACCAGGCAGGAGCAAATCTTTTGGGAGAGAGGGCCCTTTTCCAGAGCAGACCATAGCTTGGCGGTCAGGCCGCCTCTTGAGGATGTGGAGGAACAAGTTGCCACCCCACGTTTGCCTGGCTTGGGCTGCAGATATGAATCTCAATCTTCTGCATCTTCGGCAAGCAACTGAGTCACCGACGCTGGTGCCTCGTCCAGGAGACGTGCCTGTCTCCCCGCTTCGGTTTTCAAATCTCTCCCGCTTGGAGCGGGGGAGCCTTTCATCCAAAGCGGTCTATTCCCATGAAAAGTTTGGGTTTTGATGAATCAACATTTTCTGCTGAAAAATTTCCAACTGGTTCTGATTGCAGTGCATGGTCTGTGTGCACTAATCTTTGCTAGCTTTAGAGAGTAATTCAGAACAGATTTTTGACACGTCGCAATCCTTGGCCGAGCACGACAGACCTGTTTAAAGCATCAAGACGTGTCACACTTGATTTATATTGTATCCTGGTGGTACCTTGATAGGTCTTTAATGGTCACCTTTGGATTCGGCGGGTGAGCTAACAAGGGGAGCCTTTGTCCTACCAGCATTTGCGTGCAACTCCCATTCACATTACTCATTTTCTTAATTTGATACAGATTTTTTTCATTGAGTGTGCTAAATTCAGTTAAGCTGTAGACAGGCAGCATCTGGCAGTTGTAGATGGAGCAATTTTAAGACGTTTCTGCCCCAGGGTGTCTGCCGCTGCCCCTGGGAAGGGGAGGCTGGGGCTCCCCTCCCCTGCCCAGCGCCCGCTCTTGCTCGCTGAGGATGCCGGCGTCTGCTTCAGTGCGAATTCACATGTTTCAGGGCTGCCTTTCCACATCTGCCTGAGCTGACCTAGCAGCTCACTGCTGCCAAAAAATGGGGGATGTGCCACTCGCTTTTCCTTCTTCCCTGGTTCCCGCATCACCCTCCAGCCATGCTGCCCCATCCTCGCCCTGCTGTGTGTCCCCAGACGGGTACCCTTGTGCTGCCTCTGGCATGTGCCATTTTAATTCACCATCCCAGCAAAAATAAACTAATAAAGAAAGCATTTCCCCCCTCCTCCTGCACCAAGTTTATTTTATGCTAGTTTAGTGTTCTCAGCTGCATGAGCTGATGGCAGCTGATGGAAATGCTCAGCCAGAAATGCAGAGGGGAGGCAAAAATGGGGGGAGAAGGTAGGTTAGGGGTCCCTTCCAGGGGAGACAGTTGTCTCAGGCACCCCACAAGCGGCCACCGTCAGCTTGACCCGCTGGGGTTGGCTGTCACCACTTGTGGTGGGCTCAGCCTGTTGTGCCCTGCATCTGGTGGGGGATCACAGTGGCAAACTGGGGATGGCGCCATCCTGCATCACTGCAGCTGGGTCCGCTGCCCCCTGCCTGCGGCCCCACTGCACCCACCCTGCCGAACGGGCCAGCCTGCAGTGCAATGCCAGGGAAATGAGGGGCTCTAGGGTAAGGCCTCTTTAGTTGTCCATCCGTCCTTCCTGGGTAGAGGAGCGAGGTATGGGCTAATCGCTGGGATTGATAACTGTTTGCGGGAGGTGCAAAGGCATCCTCGCCCCAAGTGCCAATCCACGGAATTAAAAAGGGACAGCTCTTTCCTTTGAAGTCTGACACTTCTTGCCAGTATCTAGCAGATACTTCTCATTGTGTGAAATCGCTCCGTAAACATTCCTGCCATCTGCGGAGAAAAGACTTTCTTCCTTCCATGAGGGCAGCGTTATTTCCTCACAGGACGCAGCCTGAGCTGCTGCTGCTTTCCTTGACAAGTCATTTTTGTGGTTCTGTTACTTTTGGGCTGGGTAAAATTTTGCCCAGCGTGCATGGAGACTACGTCAACGTGGTGGCACAGGGCTGCTTTCCATAGCCACGCTGCCCGGTGTTTCCATCAGCAAGGGTGTCTCGCCGGGTGGTCTGTGGGGGACCCTTCGGCAGCTCCGTTTCTGAAGGTAAAGAGCTGCTCTTCAATCATTCAGGGTTTCAAGAGGACTTTTAAAACTGCTCTTTCTCCTTAGATAGGTGTCAGGGTGATGGCTGCATGGCTGGAGACTGGGGATAAATGGCTGCATGCTCTGATGGGCTTTGCAGCCAGTGGAAATCCTGTCGAATGAAAGCGTGGTTAGCAGGAATCTCAGAATCAAAGCAGCTCAAAGCATTACCCCGAGAGGGTTTCTTTTGCAAGATGGGGAGTGTTCAAGTCTGGTTTTAGACATTGGTGTGCAAGACAAAATGCAGGTTTTGTGCTGTAAAATGGTTTAGAAGCAAAAGCTAGCTGACATTTGGTTTTCAGACTGGTCCATATCAAAGGGCCGTAGCTTTAAAGGAATAATATACCCTGTCTAGGAATTTATGATGCTGTAATTTTTTTTATATTAAAAACTGCCCTCTGTTCAGTGCATTTATTTTTCTAAACAGTGCATGATAACCAAGTATCATGACAGTCAGTGGGAGTTCAGCCATTGATTTCAGTAGACGTAGGGTATTTCCTGGTAGAGAGTTTACTTGACATGCAATTGTGTTTATTTTAGATACAGAAATGTTCAGATATTTATGAAAGACCCTGTTGCTCCAGCACTGAACAGATTTTTAGCCTCAGACACGACCTACTTAGCTGGGTAGAAGAGTAGAGAAGCGCCATCCTCTGACTGTGCTCAGAAGTATCACTGCAGAAGTTCAGTTCCACCATATGCGACCAGGGCAGCCTACGGCAGAACCGCTCTGCCTGCGTTTAGCACAATCGATTCCTCACTTTCTGTGTAATTTATGTCGGGCTAATTCAGTTCTGTGCAGCAGCGATAGTGTGTATTTAGATAGCGAGGGAGAATACACCATCACATTCATTCTGCCAGCATCTGGGTCAATACCCATTGGCACATCCTGTTAAAGGAGAGGAAATTGCCCCAAGAAGTTAAAAACTCCAGATTATTTTACTGTCAGGGCAGCTTTTTTTTCCAACTGAGACTAATAGAAATATCTCAAAATGAGAAAGTTTTGTCGTAGAATTTCTGTTCAAGATTTATGGACTATTTATCTAGATAAAATTGTCCTGTGTGTAATTCAGGATCTCCTATTTAATTCTGAATGGCCATGTACTTTAACATTTATTCTTCTTCTTCTTCTTGATCTTTGGCCAGAAGGAGCCAATACTGCTGATAAAATATTTCTGACATTTGTTGAGTGAGATCACAAACCTCACCGTGTTTTCCAAGGTTGAATCCAGATCATGACTCCCATCTGCTGGATGGAAAACCTGTTTCATGGCGGGATGTGTGCAACTGAATAATGCAGGAGGCTAGGTATGGAGATGGGGACAGAAACCCAGTCCCTGCATTCCAGCTCAGTTTTCTCTTTGCTAGATCAAAGCATTTAGATCTAGCTATCTGCTTCAGAGTGAGTAGGCAGGAAAGGTTATTTTTGTATAGTCTGAGTCACTCATGCTAATTATTTTTCATAATATGGCTTTCTTGTGTGAGGCTCTCTGTACCTGCTTGATGTTGCACTGTTTTTTTGTTCCAGAAATCAAACCTATCATTAGTTCGCTGCCGAACAGTTGAATTTGTGCTTTGCTATTTGGTGCCTCATTTCACGGTTCCTAGCAAAGGAAAAGTGAAATCTCAGATAAAGGCGTATATCCGTCTACTTTTTGGCATCTTGTAAACAATAGCTGTTGATTTTTTGAGTTTGCAGTGTTGGCTGGAATTGGGAAGCTAATGCTAAGAGCCAAGCGAAAGCGTGCAGAGCTGAGCTTGCCAGTGCACTTTGATGGTAAACCGGCTCCAGTTCACACCAAGCTTCAAGGTTCAATCCTTCCCTCTTCTGCATTCTTCATTTACACCAGCATAGCTATCGTCTGGCTTTTTCCTACGTACTGATTTAACCGAGTTGTATTTATAAGTTTGGTGCTACAGTTGCTGGCTGCCTTAATTAATACCGTGGGATTAGTTGCTGCTGTGAAATCATGTCCTGCGAGACCCGGTGGAAGCTGTGGTGCAGATTTTGGGACAGGTTCTTTAAAAAAACCCAAAAAGCTCTTTTGGATAAACTGGGGCATCCGTGTGTCTTCTTGCCTGCGTGTTTGGTTGCCGCCTTTAACGGTCCTCGCTCTCTCCCCTTGCAGACTGTGACGCCATGGGAAACGCGGAGAGCCAGAGCGTGGAGCACGCCTTTTATGGAGACAAGCACACCAGCCTGGGCCGCAAGCACACTTCCCGCTCACTTCGCCTCTCCAACAAAGCCTCCCGCCGGACGCGGCACGCTTCTTCTGGAAAAATTATCCACCGTAACTCGGAAGTGAGCACTCGCTCCAGCAGCACCCCCAGCATCCCCCAGTCCCTGGCGGAGAACGGCCTGGAGCCCTTCGCCCAGGAGGCCAACCTAGAGGACTTTGGAAGCCCCATCTGGGTGGACCGCGTGGACATGGGCTTGCGGCCCGTTTCCTACCACACCGACTCCTCCGTCACCCCCAGCGTGGATAGCAGCACTGTCCTCACTGCCGCTTCTGTCCAGAGCATGCCTGACTCGGAGGAGAGCAGGCTCTACGGGGACGAGCCGCCATTCTTGGCAGAGGGTGACGGGAGGTCACATCGATACACGGCCAACGGGACAAACTTCATGGAGACAGCCAGCTTCAAGAAGAAGCGCTCCAAATCGGCTGACATCTGGCGAGAGGACAGCCTGGAGTTTTCACTTTCTGACCTCAGCCAGGAGCATTTAACGAGCAATGAGGAAATCCTGGGCTTGGCCGAGGAGAAGGATGCTGAGGCTAGCCGGGGGACGGAGGCTGGCAGCAGCCCTCAGCCGATGGTCGCCTGCCAGCGTGCCAACTCTATGAGCGACTTGTATTCCCCCAAAACCCCGAGTGCTACCGTCAATGGAGGCCCGCGAAACGCCTTTGGAGGTTACTGCCGGAATTTAGTGTCTGACATCCCGGATATTGGGAACCATAAGATGGCCTCGGTTACCACTGAGGATGCGCCTTCCTACAGTAATTACAATACACTGCCTTGTAGGAAATCCCACTGCCTTTCCGAAGGGCCCACCAACCCCCAAATTAGCCATAGTAACAGCATGCAAGGCAGAAGGGCGAAAACTACTCAGGTAAGGCAGTTTTATTCTATGTAAAATGAAAGCGTGTGGTATTTGCCAAGCTGTATTTGTAGATAAAGATATTCCAGGTTCTTCCAGGATCTTCAATACCCCCTTTCCAAAGAGGGGCTATATCCAGGAGAGAGCTGAACTAACCAGTCTCCAGAGCTGGCTTGATCCCATCACTTCCTTATCTGCAACTTTGGGCCTTTTCCACTCTTCACTGTCTCTGTAAAAGATAAATCTGCATTTGCCAGCTAAAGATTTTCCTGCGTGTTTTGCAGTGCTGACGGTGCCTTTTGTTCCCAGGGTAGCTGCCAAAACTGATCACTCTACTCGGGGAGCTCACGTGTGTTCGGTGTGTCTCCCTTCTCTGCCCTCCCTGCCCCATCGCCCTCCCCTGCCTGCACACGTGCAAGCACTCCTTGGCTCTTGTGGCTAGAAGCAGAGAAGAAACCTGCGAGTGTTCCCCCTCCTCTCCATGGTAGACACTGGCTGGGCTGAAATTTCACTCTTCTGATGAGCAGGCGTTCACATCTGTGCAAAACATCACGCAGAAACAGTGCTGTCCCCTCGCAGGAGACTGCCAGTCCTGCAGGCTGCGGTGCTCACCCACTGTGAACTGAAAAACAATGGGGGATGTATGGAGGAGATGCTGCTTCTCCTAGCCGGGGAGGACATCATACCCTTCATCCTTTAACAGGCAGCACAGAGCCAAGATAAGCTTTTCTATCTGGTGCTCCTCTCACCCTCCCAACACCAGTCCTGTGACTTCTGCTTTGGCGGCTGCTGTTGGGTGTTTTATTATGTTTTGCCCGTCTGTTCTTGGCCGTGTTCTGCCTGGTCGAGTTACACAGCACCGCCTTGCACCACACACAGCAGTTCTGCTTACAGTAAGCGGCAGACTACTCTTAGAGGTGGGATAAAGGAGCTACAAATCGTGGAATCATAGAATGGTTCAGGTTGGAAGGGATCTTAAAGATCATCTGGTCCCAACCCCCCTGCCCTGGGCAGGGACACCTCCCACTAGACCAGGCTGCTCAGAGCCCCATCCAGCCTGGCCTTGGACACTTCCAGGGATGGGGCAGCCACAGCTTCCCTTGGGTAACCTGTTCCAGTGCCTCACCACTCTCAGACTAAAGAATTTCTGCCTAATATCTAATCTCAATCTCCCCTCTTTCAGTTTAAAACTCTTACCCCTTGTCCTATCACTACACTCCCTGACAAAGAGTCCCTCCCCATCTCTCCTGTAGGCCCCCTTTAGGTGCTGGAAGGCTGCTAAACCCTGCCCACCTGTACAAGCTGCGTGTGGCATACCTGTTGCGGGCATATTGTGTATTGCACTCAGTTTCAGTTCATTCAGCTGGCTTGCTGGACCTTCTCGGAGCAGTGCTCCAGCTGCCTAATGGAAGACGCTGGCTGTGGCGTTTTTCACATGCACTATTTTCGAGCTGTGGGCACCGGCTCAGAAACGTGGCCGGGGGACACAGACAGAACAGCCTGAACGGCGCAGGTCAGAGCTGTGCACCAGATTGCACGCTTCAGCGGCTCCCCTGATGTTATTGCATGGTTTCTCCCACATATGCCAAGCAGCATCGCGGACACACACACTGCGCCACGTGACCCAGAAAAAAGCAAAAAAGCGGCACGTCGCATCAAGGTCAGAGGCCGGCAGGCTCGTGTCCCGCTGCCGGGCGGAGCTGTTGGCAGGACACCAGCATTAGACATCGCAGGCTGGGTCAGGCAGGTTGCGGCGTGCTGCAGAGGAGCTGCGGAGCTGCGGAGGGGCTGTCGGAGGGCGAGAGGAGCTTACGTCTTCCCCCCCACCTCCATCAGCTGGCACTGACTTGTGAGAGCTGATGGGAAGGGGCTGGTGAGTGACTTACCGGCTGTGCTTGATCTGCGGAGATACGCTGCTTCTAAATATAAAAATGACATGCTAAACCAGATGCTGCAGCGTCCCACAGCAGCAGCTTTGTACTTCAAAACCAGCTCTTTATTTTCAGAGGTATTTTTATGGTGCGAGCGCAGAAACCCTTTGGTGCTCCATCAAGGCAGTGCAGGATAAAAAGAAGGAGAACAACAACAACAACCAAAAAAAAAGG
Organism: Rhinoptilus africanus; assembly: GCA_013400135.1. NCBI lineage: Eukaryota > Metazoa > Chordata > Aves > Charadriiformes > Glareolidae > Rhinoptilus > Rhinoptilus africanus. The sequence continues at coordinate 413,763 of VXBO01003709.1, read as the reverse complement.
ATGTTATTTGGCAGCCTTGAACGTAACAGCTTTCATGAAGATTGTTAGGTGCAACTGCTGCCTCCAGCCCTCTTTCAAGTGTGTTTAAGAAAAAGAGAGCAGTGTCGCTGGTGAACAGCAAAGCATTTGTTTTTCTTCTTGGTGCCTATCTTGGCGTTAATAAGATTCCTCTGAGGCACTTAGTGAAAGTCACGAATTTGTGTAGCATTTTGTGAGGCCTTGGCTTTACCCAGGGAAATCACTTTTGTGGGGCTGGTTTCACTAGATCTCTCTCCTGAGCTTGGAGACGGTGGCTATAAGGAGTCGTGGCACCGATTATTATCACATATAAATCCAACAAAATTAAAGCTTTGGAAAGGTCAAAATTCCTTCCAAGTCTTTAATTCTAGCAGCATACAGTAAGTATAAGATACTTGTCAGCAACTAAGTCATGTTTGCCCAAGCCTACCTTTAACAAGCTTAGGGAAATGACTGTCATTATGTGTTTGATAGAGCAAAATGGAAGTCCAAATTTGCACACAAAGTAAAAGGACTAGTTCCTTGGTGAACCTGATTAGGTGGTTTTGGATGGGGTAAGAGGAGGGAAACTACCAACCTGTCTCCGTAACACGTCCTCAGTCTGACAATATCTCAGCACTTTACTCAAAACCCCTGGTGTGAAGTACAGTGTGATGGTTACCCCACCTGAGATGGTGGAAGCTGAGATGTAGAGCTGATGCCCTTACTGCTTCGCTGCTAATGTGCTCCTTGCCACTGTGTTTGCCTATGCCAACCCGTACTTCATCACAGTTCGGGGAATTTTGTTTCCCCCTTCCCTTACCAGTCTTTCAACACTTGATTCTTGGGCTTCACAGTCTTTGGTGGCCACCTTGAGCGTTGCCTCAGAGCCTGCCATATGTCTCCTCATGCTGTAAAACATTTCATGCTATAAAAAAATATTTGGTGGACCAAGGTAAAACTTTCACGTTTTTTTTCCAGCTTTTTGAACTGCCTCCCCCCATCCCGATCCCACAAAATAATAGTTATGTCTTAGGGCCACAGGGGCACCATGCAAAGGTGACCCAGGGCCAAGTGTAATATAGTGTTGGACACAGTTTTCCCTCTTGACCTCTGGGCCAGTGACCTGTCACTGTTCCTGTGTTATTTAACAGTAGCTCCCTTGTTCACAGTCACCTAATTGAGCCTCATAGCCAGGAGTGAGGTTTCTGCCCAGATCGCTGTTGTCTGTCTCCACAAGAATTTAGGTTTGTATTTGCCAGAGGGTTTTTTTTCAGTTTTTGGAAAGTTGTAGCTGGGATATTTTACTGTGAGGGTGGTGAGGCACTGGAACAGGTTGCCAGGGAAGTTGTGGCTGCCCCATCCCTGGAAGTGTTCAAGGCCAGGCTGGATGGGGCTTTGAGCAACCTGGTCTAGTGGGAGGTGTCCCTGCCCAGGGCAGGGGGTTGGAACTGGGTGGTATTTAAGGTCCCTTCCATCCCGAACCATTCTATGATTCTACTTTTGCATGATTTTTTTAGTGTCACCTGCCCTGGTGCTAGAAATACTGCAACATCCTGATGGCTGCTTGTAGGCGGCTTTTGACTACTCTAGTTCACAAAGAGGTCCCTGAAAGCAGGAGATGCCGAGGGCAGTGTAAGTCTGAGACCACGGCAATGGGTTTGTGTCCTTGTGTTTGATCCCTGAATCCAGCCTCTCTTACATGTATGTTCAACTATCATTGTATTCTCTGAACAGGCTAAATTTATTAGAAGTTGTCAGCAGCTGTAATTTCTCTGATGTGCTGACCACTGCTACTGGGAAAATGCATCCTTGAATGTTACACCGAAAGGAGATGCCGGAATCACAGCCATATGTGTTTTGTTGTAATGCCTTATCTGTGGGTTCTTTGTATGTGGTTTACATTAAAGGGGGAAAAAAAAAGAGAGAAAAGAAAATCTCTCCATTCCAAATTTAAACTTTAAATTGAACTGTGGGAGTCACTTTCTACTAATTGAGAAGGAGAGCTTTCTAATACTGGAGAGACAATTATATTCAATATGCACAGGCAATTAATATTCACAGGGTGGCTTTGGGGCACCCACGCAGCAGTTCTGTTTTTCGTAACATTTTAACATTAAGGTTCAGATCTGCTGAAGCGAGACTTCCCGGAGAGCTCTGCTGGGATCCTGTTTGGCTTTCGGAGCTGATGTGATGTAGGTGGAAAAAGCTTAATTGGCTGACATTTTCACCCATTTTTGCTCAAAGGGAGACAAGCTCTGGTTAGATACAGCTTGTTCTGACTGTGGGTTGTGAGATCCCCAGGATCCTACAGCCTGCTTGTTGGGATCCAGGTTTTGTGAAATGTCTCTGTTGTGTCCTGCTTGCAGCTAAACATCTGCCTGCGGGAGACTCCCTCCTCCTCCTCCTCCTTCTCCTGGTGGATGTTCAGAGCCAAATGTAACCACATGCTCCCCTGCCGTTATGAGCTGTAATTGAAGTTTCAGGAGAAGAATTCTGGAAGGGAAACCTTGAGATACGGTTTTGTGCCACTTCCAAGCCTGTCTTGCCACCTCCTTATTCCACATTTCCCCTCTGTGGATAATTTCAGACTGCTCTTTTCTCTAGACCATCAAATGATGGGGGGGGGGGATACAGCCTTGTGTAGGGCCTGAACCCCTTTTGACATTTCAAACTCTGCTACAGTTGGGTGAAGACATTCTGCATGTACAAAAGATGTTGTGGTCACCCGGCAAAATCTGGTTGCCAGGCCATGGTTCCAGCAGCATTTCTGTTCATGGGTGACTGCTGCGGATCGGCATGAGTCAGCCCTACCTGATGCTGGCTCCGGCCCTGCTGGTCCCGCTCCTCCCCACCTGTTTTTTGGATGGAGGTAGTGACAGCAGTCGCTGTTAAAGCCAGAGACCTCCATGGGCTTCCAGTGCTGGTGTTTGCTTTGTGGGGAAGACACTAGGAGTATTCCCTAGGAGGTGTGAAGGTATGGGCGGACTTTTGTAGTGATGGTGTTTTACAAGCAGTATTTAGAGCATGGTCTAATTCCTGTGTGCATTAAAATCCAAGGAGACACAGTGGCCAAAGCATTTCTGCATGGTCAACCACTCACATGAGAAGTGTGGCTTGTTACTCTCTGAGCTTTATAGCCCAGTTTGTGATTACCTCTGGAAAGCTCAATTCCAGTGTTAGCACTACAATTGTGCAGTCCATTTTTTTTACATAACTTTTGAGAAGAAACAGCAAGAAGACGTTCCCCAACTCTGCAGGGAAAGCAAAGGTTTTTTACAGTGTCTTCACTCCAGTCTTTGTTGTGAAGCTGAGCAGGGGGAGAGCGCACAAACTTCCTGCCCGGCTGACTTGGAAACTGCGCATCCTTCAGCGCCAGCCCCAGACTATGTCCTTGGCGCGTTAAATCCCCTTCTGTCCGATTTTCAAGTTTATTACTATTTTTAGGCCTCTGTAGGTAGCCTGAAGGAATTTGGGATTTCAAGCCTTAAAAAAAAAAAAAAAAAGAATCCTATATGAAAAAAATTTGCAGAATATGCAGGAGATGAAACCAGGGGTTTTGTGGGAATTAGATCAGGACGTACAGAGAAACCAGTCTAAAATTAGAGTATCTTTCCAGTCGATATTATTTTTTTTACTATCTCAGGGAATTTTATAACAGGTTATAGTGTTTCATTACGTTATGTAGGATGGCTAAACTCCAGAGAGCTGATACTTGTTTTTAAGTTGTGTAAAACTTTTTCACAAATGGATTTGTGGCATGGAGGACATAACTTCAAAATGTAAAAGGACCACACTGGGTCAGTCACATGAAAGCGCTATCCAGCCCAGTGCCTTGTTCCCCAAATACCAAGTGCTCGGGAAAAGAAAGAAACGTGGAGAGTACGGGGTGTACTTTTCTTTAGGGTATTCTTCCCGGTTCCAGAAAGTTAGTGATTTGAGTCTTCCTGAGCGAGGAATGCATCCAAGACTGTTGGGTTGACCTGTCCCCCATGAATTCTCTTTTCCGAAATCATTTTCTCCTTTTGGCTTCCACTGCATCCTGTTCGCTCTCCACATAACACTTGTGACCTTCCAGCCTGCTCTTATACCCCTCCTCGGTCATCGCTTTTCCAGGCAGAGTGTCTTCAGCAGCTGAAGCTCTGCTCCTATAAAAGTAATTCTGTACATCTCAGTCTGTAGTCTGGCAAACATAGCTATTTTCAGCCCAAATATGATTCTTCATCAGATTGACACAGACCTTTAATCTTAGTCACTTGACTTCAGATGGAAACGAGGAAAGAAATAAAGACAAAGTCGTGTACCATTAAGTTATAATTAATGTCACACAATTTAGTAATTGCCTGAAAGTAAGATGTCACTGGTTTTCTGCTGTAGTGTGCATCTTACTGATTCGAGCCCCTGTTCATTCACTCTCGTAGTGTGTTTCAGATGGAGGTCATTCACAAGGTCTCAGATACAGACTGAGCCATGTTCCAAATCTCCAAAAGCCGGAGATCCTTGAGTCAGATGGTTTGGCTCCAGTGACTCAAGGGGCTGAATCCCACCCAAGAGCACTGGTCAGCTGGTCACTTTGTTGAGCCTCCAGGCAAACAACCTTCCTAAACCCAAACATCTCTGTTCTCAGCTGCTAGCCACAGGGCACCAAGTTAAAGAATGGGGTGGAAATGGGCTGGTGGGGGAAGGGGTAAGCACTTGTTTTGGTGACAGCCCAAGCTTACACCAGTGTAAATTGCTTGTGAATACGCATCTTGGGTCCTGCTGGCTGCCAGTGTGGCAGCTCTGCTCTTGGTGCATCTGAATGACCCACCTTGAATGAGAAAGACCCATTTAACATGTAGACCAAATGAGCTGGTTATAGCCTGGCTAACTGGAAGTAGATTCTGCGTGAGCCGTGAGCCAGGGTTGGGGAGGTGGAAGCTTGAATACAGGGCTTCAGACCTGAACTCCGATGTCTTCTCTGCTCTGTCACCAGGCTGCCCTTCCCAGATGGATGAGATTAGATCACGTATTGCTTATTCAGGATATTTTAAAGCAAATAAAGTCACTCCCTTCAAAGCACACAACTCTGCCCCAATATTTTCAGGGAAAGGAGCATGTGAAAATGAGTGTTTTGGTCTTGGCAGGCAAATATTTTGATACTCTTTCTAAGATCTTAATTTGTTTTTCTTCCTTCGCTCTTGGTCTGAAGCCAATGGAAAGCAAATCAGCAGTCCTGATACCTGATCGAGCTCCGCTCAGGCATGGTTTTTTTAAACAGTAGCACTTTGTCATTTATACATCTAAAGTGCTTGTACCATTGGCAATTAATTGTATTCTCTGTAAAGCTATATATACACTGCATGTTTTTAGTTTCAAGTACTTCCCACTTAAAAATCACAGACAGGTTGCCCCAGCTGTTTGTTTGCTGGGCTGTGCTTACTTAGACGGATGCAATTTGCAGTAGTGATCCTTTCCAGTGAAGTGCTCCATTGAAACGTTTTTGTTCAGAGAGTTAGAGCATGTGATCCTGTGACTAGTCATCATCCCAGGTGACAAACGTTTTCCTCCTCCCTTAAGTTAGTTGATTGCTCAGGTGAACACCTCCCAGATGATATGTTTTGATTTCATGCTGCTGTTCTAGCAGCTTTCCCCCTTCCCCACTTCTGCCCCCTCTATTACATTTCTCAGGAAGAACTGCCTCTTCTTGGCATTGACTGAACAAAAAGTAACCTAACCCTGTATTTTACTTCGAGGATTTTGGTTAGGCATGTTGCCATTTGTTTAACTCGAGCACGGTTAGGCTACTTGCGTTAGTTTATGGTTAGCTCAATCCCTCTAGAAACTTTCTTCATCTGGGTGGTCCATTGGGATGAAAGCAAGGTAAGTTTTGGGGGGTCCTCAGCATATCAATTGGGAGCAGAGGGATTAAACACTGCAGTGCTGAAGAACTGAGACTTCCTCCCACTGCTGGGGATGGAAAGCAGGCGTCCACCACAGACCTGCGCAGGTGTCGGAAGCTGTGTGCAGGGACCACACTGAAAGAGGCTTTACTGGATTATGGGTCGATGCTTGTTCATGGTAATATATACTTTAGCACCCCTTAAAAGTCAGCCAGGGAAGAGCTGCTGTGCTCAGGACCCATGGTAGTGCTTTGTGCTGTTTCCTGCTAAGGGCCACGTCCTTCATGCATTCTATCGCAGGCTTGGATTTCTCTCCTATTATTAATAAGCAAAATCAAAACATCCTCTCCTCCTCCTTCACTTTACCCAACACTTTCACTCTTAGGGATGCAAAACTAACTTTCTGAACATGAATAGATCACAAACTGATGCCAACAACGTCCTGAGTAAGTGAAGGGCTCCTCACAGGACCTTGGAAAGAAGGGTAAAGCTGCCCTGTGTATTACCCTGCAGCTTTATGAGGGACAGTTTCATTTTCAACATTTTCTGTCTCACCGCTGACAAGTCCTCCAGGGCTGAACTTTCCTGACTGCTGCAGGAGTCCCTGTGGGTCCGTAATTTGCCTTTAAGGCATCTAAGTCAGCTAAGAAAACCAGGCTCCTTGGGGAAGCATGGTGGTCTACAGAGATGATCTTTCTGGAAGGGCCCACATATTAGCTGGAAAATGTCTGGGCCATCAGTGAACCAAAAATGTTCCCAACTCCTGTGTTAAATTGCACCCGAACTAATATGATGGCTTAATATGGAGTGAAGGAAGCAAGTGCAATCCTGAGGTATCAGCTGTATATATCAGTCAGAGTTTCCTGCAAAGGAAATGAGGTTGATGGATGACTGATACATTGGTGTTTCCTACCTGCCTATCCTGCCAGGAGCAAAGTGGATGCACATCCCCTTCCCATATTTGAGTGTCTTCTGGATGCCTGGCACACAGTAGCTTGTCTGTCTTTCCAAGGTGCCAAATTACACTGTACAGCATTCACCAAGACAAGTTCACAAAGGAATCCTGGAACCAAAACCCATTGAAATCCATGCCTAAAGATTTTCCCAGGGATTATTGCCCAGAAACCTGTGACTGTGATTCATCCTTTCATAATTAGAGTGAAGCTTACTGCTAGGAGAAATATCTAGAGGTCTGGGCTAGTACCTTTTTTGTCAGGAGTAAATTTGATTTCAGAGAACCACGTCCAAAACTTGCTTGCTTATTAAACCACTCTGAGCGGCTTTAATAATACATATAAAGGTTTTGGTTTTTTTTTTTTAAATTTTGATTCTTTCAGACATCTGAAGGACTGTTGCACCAGTGCTGTGGGTGCACAGAAGTAGGAACCAAAGCTGGTTGTATATATCAGTAGCCAATCTCTTTGAATTCACAAAGGTAACAAACCCAGCATCTCAGTCTGGTATCCACATACAAATTGCTGTTGGCTTGTAACTGTACCTCACTGGATTCGGGAGCCCTCCGAGGAGGTGTAAACAAGACCCAACCAATCCAACAGAAAACTGCAGTTGGCCTGTGTTGGTTTGTGGCTGTCAGTTTAGTTCTCCAAAACCGGCTGTCAATCTGGTGCCTCCTGGCTAGTTCTCATAGAATACTGTCCTGTTGTACACGGGCCTGTAGGTGTCTTGAAAACCCTCTTTCATATCAACTCCCAGAAGATATCCTTCATGTCATTATTATAATCCCTCTGACTTTACAGTGAGTTATGTTGACACGATTCAGTACGTTTGTAACAGTCTTCAAAACTGTGTTCCTCCCAGGCAGAACAAGCTATGGAGTTACTTTTGTGTTTCTCCATTGCAGCTTTGAAACCGTTTCTCCCACTCAGGTTTCAATCGCAATTTATGATTTATCTTTTCTTCTTGGAATGTTTTCACTCTTTTCAAGACAGATAAATCTTCTAATGCATTCATTACCAGGTGTTCAAGTTACTCTGGAGAAAGGATTTCATTTTGATTTGGAGCAAGTCATACCTTAACAGACCACCTTGACCATCAAGTGATGGTAGAGTCAGTACTGAAAAGAAAGAAAAAACACTTATCAGGCCAATCTTTTTTTACGTCAGAGCTTCAAAGAGACTCCAGGCACATAAAAGCATGCAAACCATCAGGCTGCTTACCCGTCTATTTTAAATGTATTCTGTGCTGCTTGCCTAACTAGCAACCAGGCAGGTTATGTGCAATTTCAGGCTGTTGCTGAATGTGAACACCTTATTGCTCTGTTGCTAAACAGGACGGGGAACAGAGGATTTGCATTCTCTTGGAGGGAGCCCCTTCCAAGAAAAAAACCCACTTAGTCATTTTTTATTAACGAGTACTTTTAATCTAATGGTTAATTTAGAAAAAAGTATTAACCACATAAGGAGTTGTTTATGTTAGGGAAGTAAGAGTTTTTCTATGAAATCAATCCCACGTGCTTAAAGTGCCCGTGAATCACTGCTGTCAGTCAAGCAGGAGAAAGTGATTCACCAAGACATTTTGATATCTCTGTAACAGGGCTGTTGGTGGGAAGTTTGGGAAGTGCATCGTTATTGCAAGCGATCTGAATGTGTCCAGTCATGGGCTGGACAGTTGGGCAAGGCTTACCCCATCCCGTGGTCTCTTGTGAGCAGAGGCCAGAATCAAATATGTTCAGCAAGGGAAACTGCCCCAACACTTCTTGCCTGATTTTTGCTAGCTGAAGCTAGACATTTTTTCTAAAGCAAATTTTTTTTTCCCGTATATCTTCTAAATCTAGAAAGAATTTTTTAAGCAATGTGGCTGTAGCAAACGTACAGAGGTGTGACTATCACATGAGTATGCAAAATCTACAGCACCAAGTACGTTAGCTTGATGTAGCTTGCATTACAGTTTTATTCCCCGCTGGCTTGCTTTGCATGAAACCCAGTGTTCATGTGAGGAAAAAAAATATCTTTAAGTGGGTTGCTAATACTTTTGCTAATATTTTACCCAATTGGTTCATCAGTTAAATTGTTCTCTGCATTTCATGGGGCTGTGATAATTCCACTTCATTACGCTCAAATGCAATTAGGGCTGTTGTAGCTGTCCTGGCACGTGGCCTGCTTGCTGGGAACAAGGGCAGCTTTCAGTCCATCTCATTCAGTTTCTCATTCTGTGGCGAACCTCTCTGGTGTCGGGCATTCCACCTTTCCCTTCTCTTTCCCTCCATTACTGCCCACTGAACCACTTATCATAAACCCTGGGCATTTGCAACCCATATGGTAGCACTGCCAGTGGAAACAGTGACGGTCCTCTGTCATCTTCAGCAGCAGCAGGGATCCCACATCCTGGTGGAAGTTGTGCTTACTGCCTCCCTATAAAGGCACACGGTGCAGCACCATCGCTAAAGCCTGTTTAGTTCCCTTCTTCAGCCAGTGGTTGCTATGTGACTTTCTCCCTGCTTTCCACAGAGCGATCTTAAATCTAAAGGACAAACCTCCCATTTATTCAGTTTGTTGTCTCTGTGGACTAAGACCTGTTGTGTTTGCAAAATGCCAAGAACTGCTATTCCCACGACATCCCCCATCTCCCTGTCTTGGAGGAAATATACTTTCTTTTCTTTCCTACATGCTTTCTACTTGGTGTGACCAATTTAATGATTTCCACCTCCCTCTTGCTTTGCCCTCGTGTCCTCCCAGGCCCAAAGCTAGGTAGACACCAGTGGGAAGGCTAAGCGGAGTAGCACAGATTTTTGTTCCAGTCTTGCACTTGGTTCCCGGGGTGGGCTTTCCAGACAAAAATATTTCTCTGTATGGAGACAGCTGTTTGCCAGTCTGAAAATACAAAACACAAGATCGCTAGTGAGGTGCAAAATATCAGGTGCTGCGCCCTGAATCTTAGACAGAGCTAAATGAAACTTTGGGGGTTTTTTAACCAATGAAATAAACCAGAGCCCCTTGATGATGGCAATTACAAGTCCAGAGTGATTTGTTATAATGTGTGTATAATGTTCAAAACTGCGGGCTTCAGAAACATGCATTCTGCAGTCTTCAGCTGTCTCCCAGCTCCTGCGATGTGCCTGGCACACTCCATTGGCATCCCAGTGGAAAGCCGCAGGGATGCTGGGCAAGAGTCAGAGAGGTGATGACTGAGCCATGTCCATAGTTCACTCTTGGCCTCAAGAGTCTTTGCCTGGGAACTCCTTCTGCCAAGGAGTGAAATACCTGTTATGTTAGCAAGCCTCTGTGGTGCCTCCCATTGTGGACCTGGGATGGTAACAAGTCTTGCTCAGAGAAGAGAGATGTTGCTGTCGCCTGAGGGGCTCTTTGAGAACCTGAGCAGGAAACGTGAGTAATTTTAAATAGCTCTGAACAAGGTTTCACAATGTTCGCTTTGCTTCTGGGCAGTAGCCTCCCATAGCCATGACAGTAGGTACTTTGATGCTGGACACCAAAGCTAGAGGCCCATGTATTCACATCGATCTTCTCAGCAGGGAGCTATGGTGCTCAGTGTGAACTGGGATGCTTAATTTTCAGCATCCTCATTTGAAAACTTGCAGGGGTACTTCTGTGCCCTCAGTGATGTGTTCATCAAACCCTCCTATGGTTTGTTGCGTTGCTTGGGAGTTTTACCCCTTCGGCCTCAGCATATTTTTGTGGAAGCACAATACTAAATCTCTGTACTTAATGCTGAACTCTTAATTGAATGCCCTTCAGTGTGTGGATTATAGCACTGTGAGACGGCCAGAGCAGATGCTGGCTGCTTCTTGAGAGCTTTTCATACCCTCTGATGAGAATGAGCTGACATTGCAGCAGAAACTCAGAAGTCAGAGACCTGTGCAATGAATTCTCTTAACCCTACTAACCCCGAGACCAATCTGCTCATACAACGGACTTCCGAAAGTGCTAAACTCACTCAATGCCACGTTTCATAATTCATGAGTGTGAACAATATTAGCAGGCTGTAGGTTTTGAACTGTTCTGACCTTTGTATGCTGAGACCCTCCTCCTACCAAAGGGCTTGCATTGGTTGGTAAGAAGTCTTCGATACAGTATATTTAAGAGAGAAAAAGGGAGTGCAGGGAGCAGAGGAAGATTAGGAGCAGGGCTGTAGCATTATGCTGAAAAGATCTTTTGACTCGTCCAGCCTATCACTTGCATTGTGGTAAAGATTATAAAGATGTTTGCAAAATGTGCTACAGTCTAAGCTCATGACCGTATATAACATCCACTCCGAGTTTTCCATCCTTTCATTTTTTGTATAAACAAGAAGCCCATGTATCAGTTAGTGAGTGTAATCTCCATTTATGGACAGGGACACTGAGGTAATTAATACTGTGTCTCATCAGGGTTACACAAGAAGGCGGCTGTGTCACACAGGGCATGAGGAACCTTGACAGCTAGCATTGCAGTGCTCTGCTTGAACATCTCTGGGTGCACTCCTGGGTTTGTGAAAATACTCCATCTGCTAAAAAGCACCAAGAAAGCTTTGTTCACACACTGGCTGGCAAAATTACAAATCCTGCCTCCCTTAGGTTGGTGGTCTGTTTTAGTAGCTCTTTGTTTTTTCAAACCGACTAATTCTAGTTGAAGCATGAGATAGGCTTCCTAAAAGTCACATCAGCTAAAATTTTGGAATTGACTCTGTATGTTTTGTATTGCATGGATAAAATAACTATGAGACAGATTACATGTTTATTAAATCATTAACCTAAAATAAAAATCTCAAAACCTCAAATAATTTCTGTTGCCACCGTTACGTAATGTGCACTGCAGAATGCAGATTTGTTTATGCTATGCGAGCGAGTGACACACTTTTTCCCTTTGAAAAAATTATGGAGGAAGAAGGCCTCGGAAAAGAAATGCAAACCCCAGTCATCCTACGGGAATAACCGTCCCCCCAGTGAACTGGGGGATCTGGTTCAGTTCCTTGGTGCTCTGGTTTTATGCCGATGTAGCTTTTGTGTTGGCAGAGGGGAAGTGCCTCCGGCATGTGAGCGTCAAGCAGCTGTGCCAGTCCTGGCTCCCTGACGCATGGGGTCTCAGATGGAGGGCTGTCATCAGGAGTTGTACCATCCAACTTTTCGTGATGGAGTGCAAAAACTTGCTCGCGGCAGTGTTTTGTAAACATCGGTTTCTGAGCAGCACCAGTTCCCCTCTCCAGATATTCCTCCTTCCTTCGCGGTGCTGCAAGAAATGGGAAGATAATTGGCTTCCAAAAAACAAGTGTATTGGAACAGCAGGAAAGAACGTGTGGTTGAGGAGACTGCTCTGTACGGGCAGATGACTGCACTTAGAGGAAGCCCTGCTCAGCTCATTCGCATGCGGTGGGAGTAGAGGAATATTGGCCTGTCCAGAACAGCTTGTCTATCACTATGTGTTGCATTAAATAACCAGACTGAGTAGGATAACTGTGCTCACTGAGCGGGGAAGGAAGCGCTTATTCTTCCAGCTGGACTCCAAGTCTCCCTTGAGGAGTAGCGTTTATAAAGAACGAGCCCATCCGTTACAAATTAATGCCTCAAAAGTTAGTCAGATTCAGCAACACCCCTTCCCTCCCCCGAAGGTTTCCTCATCCAACTTTGGCTCCACAGGAGAAAGGTTTCAAACAGAGCTCAGTGGAGGGTTTCTCCGTTTCCACAGAGCTGCTCTTGGATGCATAGAAGACTGGTGCTTGAACCAACACCTAGCAGCTTGTTTTCTCTCAAAATAAATACTGCATTCTGCCACCTCTTCTCAGAGTCCCCTCATTATTTTTTTTTTTTAAAACTTGTAAATCAAGCACCAGCTGCTCTTGCAGGAGAGGTAGAGGCTGAAATTCCTGTTGTTTTGGCCGTATTTCTCACCTCTTTGCATCTTCTGCCCTGTCTCCCTCTTCTCTCGAGCATCTAACATAAGATATTTCTCTGCAGTTACAGGGCTTGGCCTTTATTTGTCCTCCTTCAAAAACTGCCACAGGTGCCTTTGGGTACTGAGATGGTAGTGGTTAGCCCTCTTTGGGCACTAGCCTTGTTGCAGGGCACAAGCTGAGCCACTCAGCCTTCGAAACCTGAATTCAGTCGTGTTGTTTCCTGTCTTGCTCAAGCCAGCCATATTCTTGTCTCTTCTGATCCTTCAACTGCAAGTTCTTGGGGACCAGGAAGGGTCTTGTGTTGTTGCGCTATTTTGTCAGGGTCTGTCACCATGGGGTTCTGGCCTGTGGTTAGGGTTTGTGATGTAGAAGTGACACAAACCAGAAATAATACATTAACTTCTTAGGAGAAAAAAAAAAAAAAAAGAGTACCTTTTTGGTTATGTAATTTGCAAATGACAATCTTGAGATGTCTAAAATGTATCTTCAACTGTAGGTGTGAATGTACAATATCAATGTTTTCTTTTCAAAATGCGTAGGTTGATTGCTGCTTTTCTTGACACTGCCAGTTTTTGCTACCATATGTTCTCATTTTGCAAAACCTTTAGCACTGTTAACTTAGCTTAATGTAAACAGATGATGCTGCATCTTATATTCCAAAATGCTAAGGCTGTGGAGGCACCACCTGAAATCATGCATGTGTGACTGGTCCTTCCTAAACTGTGCTGGAAGTTCTGCCTACCCCACCAGTTGTTTGTCTTCAGAAGAAAAAGAGATGAGGCATTTCCAGTGGCAGACAAAATGGGGGTGTGAAGAAATGTGGTGTCACCTGGGCATTTCGGGTTCTGTCAGTGTCTCCAAGAAGGCCAGGCTCAGCCAGGCTCTTCATCTCACGCTGTGTCTCTCTTGCAACTAGGACGTCAACGCAGGAGAGGGGAGCGAGTTCACCGACAGTGGGATCGAGGGAGCAGCCACCGACACCGACCTCCTTTCTAGACGCTCCAATGCTACCAACTCGAGTTACTCCCCGACGGCCAGCCGGGCTTTCATCGGCAGCGACAGCGGGAGCAGCTCAACGGGCGATGGCCTTCGCCAGGGGGTGTACGAGAACTTCCGCCGGGAGCTGGAGATGAGCACCACCAACAGCGAGAACCTGGAGGAGGCCGGCTCTGCCCTCAGCGATGAGCAGAGCAGCGGTACCCTCAGCTCCCCGGGGCAGTCCGACATCCTCCTGACGGCCGCCCAGGGCACGGTACGGAAAGCTGGCGCTCTGGCCGTGAAAAACTTCCTGGTGCACAAAAAGAACAAGAAAGTGGAGTCGGCCACGCGCAGGAAATGGAAGCACTACTGGGTTTCCCTGAAAGGTACAGAGCAAGGATGTATCCAGATGGGAGTCCGCGGTGTCCTGTGGGTTGTGTGTTGCTGCAGATGAAGATTCCAGTAGCCTAGACTCTTAGCAAAAGCTGCTGTGAATTTCAGTATAATTAACATCAAGCATGAGGAAGCGGTCTTGATGTTTTTCAGAGGGGTTTTTTTTTTTGATGGTTGTTGATGTGCTCGTGTTATGGCATGTGCGTAGTCCAAGACACGTGACTTTGCTGCGCTGAAGTGGGGTTTGTGCCCTGCTTCCAGTCCTGCTGGCACCACCTAGGGTGGCTTCTCCGAGCGCTGGGCTGTTGCCTTTAAGAAGCCTGTCTATGGCTTGCTGACAAACTAAATACCTGTGTGCAGCCACAGACACCTGACAGTGGGAGTTTTCTAGTGATGACACCAGTGCATTCACAGAGGGGCTCTGTCTTTGTCTGCATTCTTCTTGTAGCTCTTGTTCTTAGTGCCGTGGGCCTCTCCTTCTCCGAGATGTGCCTCACAAGTACGAACACCCAGCGAGTTGCAGCACATCCGTGGTGTGGACAGGAAGCCATGGTTTGGTCATCGAGGCTGGCTTGTGACTTGGGAGACATTGGCTCTGGCTGCATCACCCATCATGCGGTGGGCAGCCCTTGGCACCCGGCCACCCCTGCTGGCCTCCTCGGCTGTCCCCACGGGCCACAGACCCTTTTTTCTCTCTGAATTTTTCCAGTTCCTGCTGGGAGCGTGCTCCAGCCCTGTTTGGGGTCTGAGTGCTTATAAATGCACATAAATGTTAACAAACCCAGGAAACTCAGGAGCTGGCCTCATAAAGCTACCTCTAATTAATCTTCATGCGATTGCATCAGCAGTAAAACACTTGCAGGGATTTGTGACTGGCCTGGCTCTCCTCCCCTGTGTCCGGCCTGGCAGCCAGGGGAGGCAGAGCCATGTCTCCCACTGCGGGTGGGATAACCAAAACGCTCAGCGTAGTTCAAGCTCCGTCCTCCCCACACAGTGCTTTTTTAGAGTGCCTTTTTTTTTCTTTTCTTTTTTTAATTTGCTGAACTGTTTTAAAACCAACAGCAAAGTTAGGTGGCTGCTCTTCCTCGGGATGGTTAGGGAGAGTGGGGAAATGGAAGAGCAGGGAGGGAGGGCTCAGGGGCAGGGGGGAGCCCTCATCTCCTGGGCCAGGGGCGAAGTGGCAGGAAGGTCTTGCTGTGAGGAGCAGGCAAACAAAGGGCCATCTGGGGAGGAAAAAGGGGAAGGATGAGCACGGAGGCAATGTTATTTTAAAGTGCTCTGACTCAAGTGGAGTGTTTGCTCCTTAGATTGCTCTGCCTTAATAACGTTAGGGTTTAAGCGAGGCTTTGAAGTTAACAGCTGCTATTGTTTGGCAGCAAATAGTTTTCTGGGAGGCTGGGTGACAGGGCATCCCTTTGCACCAGTAGCAGAGGAACAATGTGCCAGTTTTAGTTTAAAACAACTGCAGATAAAGTGGGAAGATGGGAGAGACAGGACGCTCTTTTTTTGCAGTCTTCCAAATTGCAGACTTGCTATATCTTTTTTTCCATGCTCCCCAGGGGGATTGTAAAGATTATTTTTTAAAACTAAAAGCGGGTTGTTTGCTGTCCCCAGCTAAAACGTGCTTTTGTTTTTGGCTGTATCACCATGAGCTGATACATTATAGTGGAATACGGATTTGGTTTATGCTTTTTGTTTGGTTGTTTTTTGGGGTTTTTTTTTGGAACATCAGTGTTTCAGCGAGCACAGCTCATTCCAGTCCATCTTTCTTCCAGTTCCTCATCTGCATCCAGTAATTAAATCGCTTGATCTTTGCCTGGCAGGGAGACTGTCACAGCATGCAGCTGCAGGAGGCTGGGGCAGGGCCATGGAGGTTTGCCTGGGGGCCTGTCTGCTCCGGCACTGCCAGGGGACACCCGCTCTCACACCTGCCTCTTCCTTTCCGTCCCCTCAGTGGGATGGGGTGGCCATGGAGGACACCCACGTTGGCATTTACAATGGCATTTCTCATCCGGGGCTGTATTTTACTGCCTGTGACTTTCTCGGCTTGTGTTTGCAGGTCTGTTTTAGCAGTCCTCGGGCAAACAAAGTGTCCCGCTGCGGCACAGCTTGGTGTACCATACAGCACATGGTGTGCCCCCATGGCATGGAAGCCACCACCTTGTTGGGTTGAAAACTGGGCCGTTGATAGTGCTCTCTCCTGTAGGAGAGCAAACCTGGCAAATCTTCCCTCCTCCCTGTGACAGTTTTACGGATGATTTATAGTCCCAAGTATCAGCACTGATTAGATGCAGGGCGGCCATTGTGTTTAAATGTGTTGCTTGCTAATATGCGATCGTCTCTTTTAGGATGCACGTTGTTTTTTTATGAGACTGATGGCAGATCTGGCATTGACCACAACAGCATCCCGAAGCACGCTGTCTGGGTGGAAAACAGCATAGTGCAAGCGGTGCCTGAACACCCCAAGAAGGACTTTGTCTTCTGTCTCAGCAACTCCCTTGGGGACGCTTTCCTCTTTCAGGTTGGTCCGGTTCAAGGGTTTTACAAAGTTGTTCTCTTTTTCTGTCTCCGACCAAGGAGGAAATCTTAGCTCTGGTTGAAATCAATGGAAAAATCCTGCTGACTCCAGTATGTTTGGGATTTTCCTCTGGCAATGCTAGAGGAAGGACACGATACATTCGGTAAATGCTACTCAGGAGACCCATCACCACATGTGAATCACTGACTGAATGGACCCTCTTTGTGTAGATGGTTGGAACAAAGTAAGAATTGAGAAATATTCTTACATCCCTGTAAAAACTGGGAATTTTGCATGGTTTGACAGCATGCTCGTAACACAAAGACCAGGCCAGTTGCCATACAGGACATACAACAGTACATTAGATGTCTCTTAAGAGACACGTATCAAAGATGGAACCTTGCGGAGAGGCTTAAGGTGTTTACAAGACCAAGAGGAGTCTGAAGTGCAAGGGGGTGCCTGGGCCTCCAGGTGCTCTCCCAATGGCGCTGCAGAATCCAGTTGCCTCTAGTTTATACAGACCTCAGTCAACATCTTGCTGTTGCCTGAGAGGAGACTGAAAGTGCATGTTTAGGTTTTTTAATCAGAAAATGGAAATGTCTGAATTCCACAGGGTATGTTTTAAAAAAATCCAGTACTTATATCAAAGACTACATTAGTTGATGTTGGTTTCATTGAAAAAGATTTATGTATTTTGGTAACTTCTGCTTCCCTGAGTGATTTTTAGGTTGGCATTCCACTTTCTTATTGCAAGTTGTCACTAATCAAGGTGAGACACTTTTTTATTTGGAATTACCAGCCTGTGCTGAGGTGGTGCCATTTCCTCCTTTTTTGATTCGGTTTTCTTCACCGGAGGAATCCCTTATTTATTTCCCTTTCCAGTGACAATGTATTCAGAGTTTCTTACCTTCTTAAACCAGAAGCTACTGTGTGGTAGGATGTGCCCCCACATCATCACTCCCCTGTACTCCAGAGCAAATCTTTAACATTACACTGTCTTGTAGGTCCTTGCAGCTAAACAAGGGGCTAGATTCTCAAACAAGTGCAAAATAAAAAAGCCTTACTGATTCAAAGGACATAGTTGCTGGCTTACATCTTAATGAGTATCTGATTGCATACAGAAAAAGAACACACCTCTTTTTTTGCAAACTAGCCTCTCTGCCACCTGAGTCTGTTTTTATCTCAGCTCATAATGTAATACTGCACTGCCCCTTTCTACTTCATGCGTTTCCTGAGCAGGGTACCTGTATTTTGCCACCTGGAGAGCTTCATCCAGGAGGCAAGTGTGGTGCTTATAGGCTCAGCATGTGCTTGACAGGTTGTGGAGCACCACCACCTCCTTGATCTACTGATACGAGCTGTAAAATCTTTTCCACGCAGTTTTCTAAGGAAAAACCTTCACTGTCATAAACTTAATGCCAATGGATGCTAAATACTGAAAAGGACACATTCAGGACATATCTTTTGAGTTAACACAGGGCCTTATTCATTAAAAGCCCAGTGTCTTTATGCCATGAATAGATTTTCATTTAACTTTGTGGGAAAAAGCAAAAACGAGTCTTTTCAAATCACAGAATCACAGAATCACAGAATCACAGAATGGTAGGGTTGGAAGGGACCTCTGGAGATCATCTAGTCCAACCCCCCTGCCAGAGCAGGGCCACCTTAGAGCAGGTTGCACAGGAACCCATCCAGGCGGGTTTTGAATGTCTCCAGAGACGGAGACTCCACCACCTCCCTGGGCAGCCTGTTCCAGTGCTCTGCCACCCTCAAGGGAAAGAAGTTCCTCCTCATGTTTAGGTGGAACTTAATCATTTATATTGCCTTGCAGAATTTTTTCCTTGATGTGTCCCTTCTGCCATAGAACCCATGCATGGCTAGTGAAGCAGAAGAGAAAGAAGGGATGGGTGTGGGGTGAAGGGAAGGAGACCAGTCGCAGTGGTGGAAGTAATGTGTGAGTGACTGGGCTGTAGGGCTTGCTCTGCTGTGCTTAGAGCTGCCAATGCATGTGTACGGCTGTTCAGCAGCGTTATTTAACTGCTCATGCCATACATGTCTGTCCACACAGTGCTGTAGTAGTGGTTTCGATGAGAAGAAACCACAGACCTGCAGAAGACTATTTCTGTCCTATGGAGACTGTATACTCAGGGAGAAAAATAGAGTTGCTTTGTAATGCGTACAGATATTGGACATCTTGTAACAAGCCTGCCCACTGCATTGCACCTAGAGACATCACATTCCTCCTACACGATGATTCCTTGCTCAGTCAGTTCTTATCGTGCCTACACAAATCCATTACTTGCAGATGTCACATGCATTTTCCAGGAGCTCAGAGCGACTTGTGACACCACATACTTATGTATCAGATGTTTGCAGCTTGTTTGTGTCGTCCTTTCCTTTGAGAGGTGGAGTGATTCCCCTTCCCTGCTCATCTACCATAAGAGTCTTCAGCTCCTAAAATCCATTCCAGATTCTTTTTTTCCCTCCTTCTCCCCAGGAAACCAAAAAGAAAACTGAATATCATGTTGTACAGATAATATTTTTAAATCGAATTATATAAAAATATGACCTCTTGCCATTAAGATTTTGCTAGGAATTAACAGAACATACCATCTCATTACAAGTCTGGTGCTACTCTATTCTCTACTGGGGGCTAGGTTTCACCACCTGACTGTAGGCAAAGTGTCTCCCATTCAGCAAATAATTTCTTTATTTCCAGGAGAAATTCCTCAGCAAGGGGGGCTCAGCGTGTCTTCAGCAGTGGTGATAGGACATTGTAAGCCCCTATCTACGAATGAGAGCTTGTTAATAATTATTCTCCAGGCAGGGAGCCTGACCAGTTTAAGCAATATACTTTGTACAGTGCCAACTGAAGACAAGAAAATTGGGTGTAAGAGATCAGTCTTTCCACTGTAGACCCTTTCTTCTGCTTAGGAATTCTAATGAGCTAAGGAAAGCGATTGTCATTCTGAGACATGTGTTTCACCTGCTGCAGTACCATAGAAGTTTTGGGAGCATCACGCTGAAGCTCAGGCTGTGCATACATAATTTCCAGAGTCGGGCTTCTGTGGGAATCTCTCCTTGGCTTCATTAAGCCACGTCCTTTGCTGTTAGTTGTGACCGCCAGTGAGGATGACCTTCTTCATCTATGCTAGCGACTGGAGAAGTCATACTGTGCTGTCTATTAATAGATCAGGTATCATCAGAAAGTTTAATTAGAACAAGGTGGTTTGGCACCTTGCTACTTTTTCAGCCATGAGCCAAATACCAGTGTGATTACTGCTAAAGGCTGACACTCAGGGAAAGTCCTCTGCAACCCTGAGTTGGCTGTAAATTTTATTTTATAACCTACTGTAAAAAGGAATGAAGTTTAGTAAGAAGGCTAAGAAGATTTACTTTTTATTTTGAAAGTCTGGAAAAGGAATGCTTTGAAATATTCTTCTTTCTGAGTCAAAAGCCTCTAATCAGAGTAGTGCTCTTCCAGGAAAATGTACTGGTGTCCCATGCCCCAGCCTAGTGTCTCATAGAATCATAGAATGGTTTGGACTTGAAGGGACCTTAAAGATCAGCTAGCTCCAAGCCCCCTGCCATAAGCAGGGATACCTGTTGCTCAAAGCCTCATTCAATTTCCTCCTTCATCCAACATCCCTCATCCAAAAGGGAAATTGATCCCTTTTCCCAAACTGTCACACACATGCTTGGGAAGGGACAGTACCAGAGCTGTAAATAATCGAATGAGCCTGCCCTCAATCATCATAGGGTTGACTGTGATTGTGGTTGACAGTGCTTTGGGACCTACGGAAAGCTTGTTTGTCTATGTATCATAATAAAGCTACTCGTAGATATCATGGTCACGTTTTATGCCATTAATTTATTGCTAACTGCTGCATGCCAAAAAAGCTCTCCATGCTGTGAAGAGAACAGAGGCTGGGGCATTCCCTGCCTTAAGGAACTGGGAGTTTAGAAGACGTCATCAAATGTTGAGCTACAAATTATCGTAGCATTGCATTGAACAAGGAAGGTAATTCCTGAGACCTTGCTGGGAAATACCGTACAGCTGCAAAGCACAGATATAGGTGTAATTCTAAGTGCTGAATGCCTAGTGCTGAGTTAAAAATGGCCTGCTTAAGAATGATGGGGTTTTTATTACTTCTCCCGTAAGTGGATTTAAGGCTTTGAATCTTAAGATCAAAGGCAAAGGAAACTCCTTGGAATTGCATTTGTTAATCTCCAATCAATTTTAAAGAGGATCCTAACTTCCTTTCCCTCTCATTCTCTCTCTTCAGACCTCTAGCCAGACTGAACTGGAGAACTGGATCACGGCAATCCATTCAGCTTGTGCAACCGCGGTGGCGAGGCAGCATCACAAAGAGGACACCGTCAAGCTCCTGAAAACAGAGATAAAAAAGCTGGAGCAGAAGATTGATATGGATGAAAAGATGAAGAAAATGGGTGAAATGCAGCTGTCCTCAGTAACGGATTCCAAGAAGAAGAAGACCATACTGGATCAAGTAATCTCGCTGGCTTATGTGAAATAAGCCCTTAGCAAATATTTAAGACCTTCTTCAGATTAGTGGTACCTCTTTCTGCTCCCACTGTGCTCTGTGTGTGTGTGTGGGCAGAGCTCCCCAGGGCAGGCGAGACGTGAGCTGGCAGAAGAGCTGTGCTGCCTGCCCTAGTTGCACCTATTCTCCAAACAATGTGCACTAAGGTACAGCATGGACTGTCTTCTCCTGGCCACCATGCAAGGGATTTGGCTAGCTGCTCGGAGCTTGAGTGAGGGCTTTAAGGGAGTTGAAGAGGCTACCAGGCCACAGCAGCGGGATGCCTTAGGGAAGAGCGGGTCATAGACCGACAAGTGCTGCTGCTGCAGTTGTCTCAAGAGTGCAAGAGGCTGGTTCTTCTGCTGGCAAATGGGGTGAAGGAGCCAACCTTGGTTTCTACTTGTTGTAGGGGCCTGCTTTGACCTCATGTCTGTAGCCCTAGCTGCCCTTTGGGACTGCTCCTTTTGACTTCAAGTGGACAACGTAGTTGCGTTTGAGAAGCAGAGAGCCTACAGCAGATGTCTCTCCCTCTGCTGCAGCGGCACCTTATTTTAGGAAACTAACATATGGCTCCTGCTTCATTAGTTTGTAGCTCTTTTACCACGGCTGCCAAAAGCGCCTGTGATGCAAACCATAGGGAGCAGACAGGCCCTAACACACTAAGCTAAAGAGATTTTGTACCCCCTGGAAACCCGTGAGAAGGGGGGAGAGAGGGGAGAGATGCTCGCCTCTGTTGAAAGGGCTCCACTCAAAGGCTGTCAGTCACAGTGAGGGGGCAGAGCACTGTCTCTCTTTATGTAACTGAGTTTTTCTAAACACTTTGAAACTGTTTCCTATCAGCAATTTGAATTATTTAAATAAGTCCTTACATAGGTTGATTATAGTGCTCTTCCGCTGATAAGATTAATTATCCCCAGTGTACTACACTTTTTCAAGTATGGCAAGCTCCGTTGATGCTTGCACCAATGCTGCTGCTGCGGCTGCTGATTTGGGGCACTCTCTATGTGGAATTTCGTGGGGTTTGGTCTTGTTTCTCAGATGCTCTTGATGCATGAAAGAAGCCTCTTAAGGGACTGCTCAAAAGAGAAGCCTGGAACACAAAGAAAATTAAAAATGGAATTTTAATCCTATTAATTAGCGTTGTATCAAAGGAGTGGCTGTCCCAGGAGAAGACTTCTGCCATGAACATAAAAATTAGTTGTTTTCCATCTAATGAAAGCTTTTTTATTATTTGTATCCTTTTTGGGAGTTGGGAGGGTAGGAGAGAGCAGGAAAGAAGGGGAATTGAAAGTTTCTTGAATGACCTCAGCATTGGTGAAAGAGGTGTATTACTGGGACGGTAGAATTTTCTCAAGGTATTTACCACCCTGTTCTTCCTCCCCTTCCCTTTTCTTCTCATGAGTCTCACTCTTTAATCTTTGCTGTACACAGATCTTCGTTTGGGAACAAAATCTTGAACAGTTCCAGATGGACCTATTTCGGTACCGCTGTTACTTGGCTAGTCTCCAAGGAGGGGAGCTCCCAAACCCTAAAAGACTGCTTGCTTTTGCCAGCCGTCCAACAAAAGTTGCGATGGGCCGTCTTGGAATCTTTTCAGTCTCCTCGTTTCATGCACTGGTAAGTTTGAACAGAGGCCAGAGGTCATCTTTGCCAGCCTGCAAATCAGTTCATGTGTTCAACGCAGAGATCACATTGACAAACAGCAGTCTGTGCCTGGGGGTGAGCCCTTACCTTAGCATGCAGAATATCCTGCTTCCTGAAAGGGCTGCGTGTCCTGGATATAGATTAAAAAGCAGATGCTTGCAAGCTATGGCCTTGTGGAAGTGGAAGAACCATGTTTCTCCCAAAGAAGTGGTTTTGAATTTCCAGATCTGCACTATAAACATGCTTTCTACAAACAGATCTTCCTGTTACAAGAGCAGGCTCATCTCTAATGTCCGTGCACGTGGGCTTCATCCAGAAGTCCCGTGAAGTCAATAGGGGTCTTTCTGAGGCCCTCAGCACATGTTGGGTGGACCTTCTCGGGCATGGCTTGCTTTCTACCATATGGATGAATCTACTGGCCAATTGGTCTAATATCCAGTCTCTGGTGATCAACACCTGATTGCTCCACAAGGGAGGGGAAGTGTTCTTCTCTGCTACTTATGCTGTGGCAAATTATGTTTAAAATGGTTGTTTAAATGTAAATAATGTAACAACTCAGCTCTTAAAAATACAGGGAAGTGTATTGCAAACTGGTGGTCTTTTGATGAATTTAAATCAAGTTCCTGTAGTTTCGGCTTGGACTCCTGGAGCTTCACAGAAATAGCTGAGCTCCGCTGTTGTCTTCTAGATGTCAGCTGTACCCTTCAATTGAATCCAGAGCTGTAATTCAGTCAGGGGCGTTTTTATTCTTTTATATATGAAAAGATCAGCGTCATCATCCTGATAATTGCTGGTGGATTTATATATTTTTTTTTTAAGTGGCGGGCTGTAATTTGCATTTATGCTTATTTTTTTGCATCTAGCAAAGCACTGAGCGTTAGCCTGAAAAACAGTCTGCCTCTTCATGCTGGTGTCTCTTGAGAGCCAAGTGAAAAAAATATGTTTTGAGTATGTTGTGCTGGAAAAGGCACGTGCTTTCTTTCCTTTAAGCAAACTCTCGTGTCCTCCTTTGCCCTCGCTAGCGTGGAGATGGTGCAGTGAGTCTCAGATTCAAGCTGGGTGCTGCATGGTGATAGCGTGGCACCCCTAGCTCTCCTGAAGATGTTCCTCAGTACAATAGTCAGAGGATGTGCTAAGTCTCCCAGGTGCCTCTGCACAAACGTCCACGTCCCAGGTACAGCTAAGAAACGTCTCACAAGTCCAGGCTGTGGAAATAGAGACGCTTGCAGTAGTGTTTTAGTTCTCCTTTTCCTTGATTTCTCCACATTTCCCAAGGAGAATCACCATTACTCATACAGGGACGGTTCCCCGGGTGCACAAGCCAGCCTTCTGTTCCTCTCGTCTCTATATGGGTTTTTGTATCTGCTGCACCCAAACAACCAGTTTCGCAGCTCTGTAGCTTGGGGCATAACTCAGAGATTTGGGTGTTCCCGCTGGGGTTGCCAAATGACAGTCACATTTTGCTAGTTTCGGCTGTGGGAATCCAGTACAAAGGTGTTTCAGGAAGTGTACAGCCAAGTTCGCAGGGTGCGTCTGTCTGTCTGTCTGGCTTCGCCTTGCGCTCCCATTCATACCTGCAGTCTCTCCTACCACTCCCCTTTTCGCAGGAGAGGAGCTCGCTCTCTTGAGGCCACCTCCAGATGGGAAATCTGCTTAAACTTTGGCCTAAACGCTTCACCTCTGACGAATGTCACCCTAATTTCTATTAGGGCTTCCTCATTCAGGAAGCACTCCCCAAATATTTGGTCTCAGTAAAGGCAAATATCTTCTTGCACCAAAGGGGGTTGCCACAGGACATTTTTCAAGTACCCAGGCAGTTAACACTTTCTTGTGTTCTGCTCACTCCTTCAAATGTTGTTATCTTTAAGGAAGTGCAGGTTTTAAATTCCTCGACCTATTTGCAAGGCTTTATCTGGTCTTGTAAAAGCTATGAGTCAGTTCCAGGATGCCCAGAGTGCTTCCACAGGAAAGAGCAAAGAGAAAGACTGGGCTTTTTGGAAGCAGTAGATAAGTTTGGAAGGCTCAGGTTTAGTGTGTCCAGCTCTGAAACGTTGTTAGGAAAAAAAAAAAAAAAAAGAAAAAAACCCCAAACCCTTCAGTGATACTGAGGCTTTCCTCTGCGATCATTAGGCTGCTTCAAAATATCTCAGATTAAATGCCAAAAAATGGGGGGATGGTACTGTCCATTTTAATTTTTTATTTTTGATGCTGGAAGAAGAGAATTAAATTGCCATGAGAAGGAAGCAGCCTGGCAGCATCACCATTGTCCCTGTTGTGAGTACCCATTGTTGCCACAGTATTTGCCTTTTTCTTTTTGAACCAGATTCCACTGCTTGTTAGATTATGTAAGCTGTGATGCGGTGGGATGCTGTGACTTTTGATTGTAAAACCATGTGGCATTGACAGGTGGCGGCTCGCACAGGGGAGTCTGGAGTGAGGAGAAGGACGCAGGCCATGTCCAGATCTGCCAGTAAACGGAGAAGCAGGTTTTCTTCTCTTTGGGGCCTGGATACTACCTCGAAGAAAAAGCAAGGGAGGCCAAGCATTAATCAGGTAAGTGTGTGGAAGTTCGTGATATTATTATTTTCAAGGTTTATTTGTTAGCATGCAGAATGCAGCTCACGCAAAGAGTCACTTGCTCCAAGCACTTAAACATCCAGCCTTAACCTTGCCTGTTTAATCTTTCACGGCATATAGTCATCCCATTCCACGTCGTCTTCAAAAATCAGTGACTGTAATTACAGATAAGTGTACAGCAGCTCCTATCAAACAAGGCTTGGCGTTTGCACCTTCTTTAGCTGAAGTAGTTGCGTTTCTTCTGTGGTTGCATTTCTGCTGCTTCTGCTTTTGCTGGAGGTACTTTTCCCTAAACTCAGGAGTAACAAAGCAGCAGTGTAAAACAGATACAGCTTTGGAAGAAAAAAAAAGGGCGGACTTGTTTGTTTCTTTAAACTAAAATTATGAGTTTGTAGAATACTTTAATTGTAGCTGAGTTTGGGGAAAACTTACTAAAGTAACAAAAAGCTTTGCATTTAGTAGGGACAGTCCCTGTTTTGCTTCAGATTTTTAAAAAAGCAAAAGCTGAAACTTTTGCACCCAGTCACTGCCCAGATCTTTCTCTAGAAAACGTGTTTCAGTGTGGTAGGAAGGTGCTTCCCTGTTCTTCTTTCCAAACATCCCTAATTATAGCTTACAATTTTTGAAAGCCATACCTCATCTAATTGCAGGAAATGTGGGCTTTGCTTTTCTTTCTCTTCTTTCACTTTTTGAGGGGAGAAAGGCTTGGGACACGTGTTTTTCTGTGCCCTGTGATTTCCTCTTTTTTCTGTTAAAGCAGCAGTGGGTGTTTGTTTTGTTTAGCAGAGGATGAGTGCTGCAAAATTGTTTAGCTTGTTTTTAGTGAGACATTAAAAGTTCACCTAATATTTAGTGTCTGAGCAAAAGCTCAGGGTTTTGCTGGGACACAGCAGATGCCTCCATGAGCATATTCCCAATTCTTTGTGCTGGTGCTGCGACACCCCTGTTGCTTTCTACTTATTTTCCCCAAATCAAGTGCAATCACTTGTCCTGTGCTAGGATCCTGCCCATGCTGTGTCTTCAGGCCTGTTTTTTTTTTTCCTGAACTCACCTGTTTTTTTCTTTCAGTGGGGATAAATGCTTTCTTCACACTTCCTGCCCCCACCCCTACCCCCCTCATTCACAGGCGTGAAAAGGGATTTTGTTCCAGGTTAAAGAAAAGTCATACTGGAGAGAGTCAAAGAAAAAGTAAAGCTTTGAGAAAGTATCAGAATGTCTAAATGTAGTGCCTGAACACATTTTCCCTGCTTGAGTACAGTATGAAGTATTGCCAAGTTGAAGCATTAAACTGTAAATCCCTAAAAAGCAGTGACCTTCTCCCATCCTGCCTAGTCCCTGCTTCATTTTAGGTATGGAATAGTTAACAGGCAAACACAGCAACTTGATCATAAAGCTGTGCTGATGTGGAGCTATAAAAGTTAACTTTTCAGTTTTAATTATAAGCTTCTGCTGCAGTAACAAGCCTGGTTGCCTGTCTGATGTAGTCTTGTGCAGATTTGGGGTGGATCCTGTAAATATTCCCATTCTGTTGTTGCTCCTGCACGGACTCCTGTTGATTTTGGCTCTCTGGCTGGTGCTGGGTTACCAGCTCTTATTTCATTAGAGAAGGGTTACGCTGACTTGTGGTACTTAAATGTTTGCTTAGTACTTTTTGAAAGCTGGTTTATTACAAAACCAGCCAGAAGCAGAGCCTTTCTGCTGATTCCTCAGCCTTAGCAGAGGTGGAGAAGCATTTGTTTCCTCCACTTTACAGGTGGAGAAACTGAGCACAAAAGGAGATAAAATTTGTCCAGGTCCACCAAATAAGTGACAGACCATTAGGCAGAACTGGCCTCTAATCTTTCAGCATGATGTCTCATCACCAGCTTGTCATTCACACACACACACCCCCCTTCCCTTTTAACAAGCTGATATTTTCCTTTTCTGTGTTTTGAGATTAATGTGTTTATTTTTCAGTTTGATATCCATGACAGATGTTAGATACACTGTTCTCCCCTCAGCCTGTGCTGCAGGCGGCACGGAGGCATGTTCATGTCTTAAAGCTGAGTCGCTCTGTTGTTCCTCAGGTGTTTGGTGAAGGAGTTGATTCAGTAAAGAAATCTCTCGAAGGAATCTTTGACGATACGGTCCCGGATGGCAAGGTAAAACACCAGCTCTCCATCTGCCTCCTACCCCCCTCATTTGCAGCCAGCCTAAATGCAGTGTTGACTCTGGGACTTGAGAGGAGACGCGGAGCCACCGGGAGAAGAGAGGACCCTCTGTGCGCTGTGGGGCTTGTAGCTGCTCTGGGAGGGTTTGAACTGGTTGTCCACAGTCTAAAGGGCTCGCTGTGTTTGGCATCCTAAGTGCAGCTGGAGGTGCCAGACCCAGAGGGGTGTTAGCACTGCACGCCAGGGAAATGCCTGCCCACAGAAGGACCTGGACGCCGCTGGTTCTGGACGATGACACCTTTTGATGGCCATATGGGGTTTTCATAATTTAGGGTTGGCACAACTATGAAGCGCAAGCATTTCTCTGTATTGTTCTCATGCGCTTCTGTGAGCTTCTGCTTTTGCAGCCTCAATTACAGCTGCTTTCTCTTTCCCCAGAGAAAGTCATCTATAAAACAGCATTAAGAGGGTGCTAAGGGGCACATTCTTCATGTAGTGCATATGGGTTTAACTGCGTGAGCCCACTTGCAGCAAATAGGGATTCTGCAGCTCCATCACTTCCTGGGGATTTATAGCTTGGAGTGCAACTCGGATGTATAAAAGACAGTAAATTCAAAATAAATGCTAAGATTTGCTATTTTGCCATTCCTAGCTATAGGAATATAGCATCCACAACAGTTTTGTTGGCCTTGGATTGGCTTACCCAGAAACATGGTGCATTTAAGTTTTAATTGTGAATCTCTTTTTATCACTATTATTATTTATTACATTCCTAGCATTCCCAATAGCCATAGGGTGAAATCCCAGGAAAAGCGCATTGCACCAGTGTAGCTGTGTGGGTGGCATGGGAAGGCACACTTTACACTGCTCAGGTAAAACTGCAAAGTTTCCTGTCCAGACAAGCCTTCAATCTAGGCTTATGAATAAAATGTCTTCTCTGTAAGAGGGCTTTTTGATACAGCATATAATGTTCCTTACACTTGTTATTGATGAAGAGGGAGATTGTATTTGGCTGGTAGAGTTATAATGGATTTTGACTATTTAGAGGGAAAAAGAAGTGGCACTGAGCAGCGTCCACCAGCACAATCCCGACTGTGATATTTGGGTTCACGAGTATTTTACGCCATCTTGGTTCTGCCTGCCGAACAACCAGCCTGCTCTGACAGTCATCCGTCCTGGGGACACCACACGAGACGTGCTGGAAATTATTTGCAAGGTAAAGGCTGCGAGCGTGCCTTGGAGTGGGGTGAAGTGTCTACAACCCTGAGCCCTTTCAGCTGAACCTTCATAGTGACTTTCTCACATGCCAGCGCTCAGACTGCACTGTGTTGGGGGATCAGTTGTATGTTAGAAGAGAAACACGAAAACATTAATTACACTGAAATTTTCATGCAAGCATCACACAAGAAAAATTCCTACAGCTGGAGCTAAACTTGGCATGGCTGTAGGGAGGGGAGGGTAGACTAGTTTTTGCTTTTTCCAGTCCCGCTGCTGTGCATGACCCTCTGAAGTGCCTTCACACCCTGCCTCTGCTGCCACCTCTCATGTACCCACCCACCCACTCCCCCTCCACTGGAGACCAAGCTGCGTGCAGGACCTTTCTCCCCTCCCCATCTGCCCCCCAACATCCCAGCCCTCAGCCCGCTTCCTTTCACTGGACACCCCATAGCATGGTAGTGCATTTGCCCCATCCTCACCCGACCACCCTGCTTCCCCCACCTCTTCCAAGCAATCCCATGGCCCCATCCCTCCTCCACCAGGCAGGTGGGTTGATCTCACCCTTTCCCAGGTGCTAGGTTGTCCTGTTTCCAGGTGCCGTTCCTCCTTCCTTCCCCCTGCCTCTTCCTTCCCTTCGGTTGGCGTGGGGGCGGAAGGCACGGAGAAAACAGCAGCACCGGGAGTAGGAGAAGGTGCCTGTGTTTGCTGTCTACATTGCGGAGTCGGTCTCAGCTCGTGTAGGTGGCAGGAGGGATGGGAGAGGAAAGCTTTTATCTGCATTGGGGGGGAGTGGGAGAAAAGCCACCTGGATTTCTTTTCAAAATGAAGTATCAGAGATGTTTGGCCATTAAAAAGTGTTACATCTCTGCAGAGGAGTTGAAAGCTTTGACAAATTAAATACAAGCTTTCAGTTTTGGCAGGTACATAATGTATGTTTTGCGCTAACCGGCTGACTGCAAGCTAGACCCAACTCGAGTCACGTGCCGTTCTGACAAGTGAGCCCTCTTTTGTACAACAACAACAGCAAAAGAAAGAAAACATTTATTACTATTAAGAGCTTAACTTTGGGGACTTTCAGAGCATGTTGCATGTGCTTTCGAAGCAAGGGAAGGTGAGAGAAAGACATTTGTTTGCAATAATCATACAGTGTGCTCGTCTCTGCCAGGTGCACTATTAAAGAGTGCTGCAGCTTGTGAAAGCTCTTCATTGTATTGAGGAAAAGATGACATTTTTGGAGAGAGACGTAGTAGGGAAGCTGGATGACACATTATTAGTAATGATTTATTTTTAGGATTTATATTTTCCTTTGGGTAAGAGTGATTAACTCGGTGGGCCAAATCCTTAGCTGGAGTAAATTGGTGTAGCTCCATTGATTTTGGTAGGTGCCGGCTGAAAATCTAGTCTCTCAGTGCGTGTTTGATTGTTGTGGGGGGTGGTGTATAAGGAGAAGGGGGGTGGGTGAGTGTTTGTTTTTTGAAGAGCTATTATCTGTTTCTTTCCTTTCTGTAAGAGTTTTCAGTCTGGAAAACAGTGATGGATGCCTTCTTTTCTGTAGCATTTAATAATCAATCTCTTTCTTCTGTCTCTTGCATTCAGCTCATTTTTTCCCCTTTAATATCTGATCCACATCATTTCCCATCAGTTTGCCATCTGCCATCTGAGAACCAGTCAAGTTCTGGTATAGTAAACATTTCAAGATCTACATTTCATATAAACCTCTTCATGTTTGTAGTTGTGGTTAAATCTATCTGTGCTATTAAACTGAGCTTGATTATTCTATCGGAGAACATTAAGTGCACTCAAGTCATTGTAGAAAATGTGTTCTTATACTAACATTGCTGCTTGTTATTATACAGTGAGTTAGGTTTTGGAGGCTGCTTTGTGACACTTTTATGATTCAAGATTGGTGGGAGGAGAGTTTAAAGCATATTTTAAAATGGTTTCTCGAAGATTTCTCCTAAGATTTAACTAATAACATCACTTGGAAGTCAGGAAAAGTCAGTGTATATGCATTAAATTCTTTTCTATGGATAATACCGATCAGTGTGAATGTGTGTGTATGTATTACTAACATTTGCATAATGTTATGCCTTAAAATTGAGCAGAAACAAACACACACTCTGTATATGGATTTAGGCAGAGACAGTATGGAGAGAATAACACCAAAAATCAAGCATAGAAGACTACATGGCATTTAGTCTTTTGACTCAACTGGATAAAAAGCGAGAAGCAAAAAAGGTTCTGTTCTCTCACCATTCACATTTTTCAAATAGGCCTGCGTGAGGGGCAAAAGCAGATTTCCCCTAGGTCTCTGGGTCTGTGCTCAAAGTCTCTGAGAAGTTACTTAAGCCTGATGCTCTGTGGGCTTACTTTGATTTTGAGCTGGTGTTTTCCTACTGCAAAAGCTCGGGCCACACAAGTGTGAAGCTGGAGTAATATGGTGGGATGGCTAACGCGTTTGCATGATGCTGTCATTTCAGTGCTAATGAAGGTCTCCCCCGTCAAGCTGAAAGCATGTGCCTGTCCCTTGCTTTAACTAAAGGGATGCCAAAGTGGGTGAATAGTTGGGGTTGTGTGCTGACCCGCTACGCCACGTGAAGCCTGTTGAATCGGATCACACTCAAGGCTGTAAATTCTTCTTCAGGAACACATTGGTTAAGCTGTCGGGCTGTGCTTTAAATTGGGTTAGCTGCTTAATTTAGTCCAGACGTAGCCAGAATTATTAGGAGAGAAATAAATAAACCAAGAGGCTTATTTGGACTATTAAAAGGTATTTTGGGTGGTCTCAAAATACCATTAAAGCTGCACTGTTTCTGCTCCCACCTTCCTGCATATGGATGCAGCTAGACCAGCAACAAAAAAAAAAGGAAAAAGGTTAATGGTATGGCTTTTAGGGCAGACTGGCTATGTCCACTTTAAGAGGGCCTTTTCCTTTCAGTTCAGTAGAAAATCATGCCCCTATTTGAAGCAGTTTAATGTAAAATGTAGAGGTAGGCAAAGCCTTACTGCAGCTATACAAATGTTAATTAAGTACATGGTGTGGCTCATGTGCTGCACAATCGCAGCTTTAATGGTGATGACTCTCATTGCCTGACTTGGATGGGATTGCAATGTAGTGGATGAATGGCATCCACCCCTGCGGATGGTGTTTCTTGGAAGAAATGAGTGGCTCAAAATACATGTGGGTTTTATCCAACGTCGTCTTTAGATGATGCTGTGCTCTGGCATAGTTCAGGCCTTCAGTGCAGCATTGGTCATCTTGCCTTTGGCTGCCTCCTGCTTTCTAAAATGGCCAGCACATGCAATTTTCTCCTAAACAAATCTCCCTGCAAAGACCGGTGTGAAAACAGGCGTCTCGGTGGTTGTCTCCATGCCTGATGCGGTGCCCCATATCAAAGTGGGCAGAAGCCCTGTCATTGACCACGGGGACGGCAGATCAAGCTGCTGCCTGCGGGGAAGGTTGCTCTTTGAAGATGCTCTTGGGGCACAGGCTGCAGAGCGGGTGCACCCTGCCCCTGCACAAGGCGTCTGTCAACCGGCGGCTGTGTTGCTGAGGGATGTTGGGGTGCCTCCAGCCCCACAGTGAGCCCAGGGCAGCTAAATATTGGCTCCTTGCCCCATCAGTGCAGCCAAGGCAGCTCCTGGCCTGTGCTCAGCGTCTGGAGGCTCCGGACTGGATGTCCCTCTGCCACATTTTGTGGTTTCTGCTGGCCTGGGGCAGGCTGGAAACCGTCCCTTGGGGTCTCCTCTGCAAGAGGAAGATGTTTGGAGTCACTGCCAGAAGTGACAGGACGACCTGGCTGCAGACAGGGGCTCTCTCCTAGCCCTCGGCTTTAGTCAGTGACAGGTAGCTTCTCAGCATAGGTCTGACTGACCGGCGTTTACGCAGCGGCTGTGCCTGATGCTGCATGAAATGCAGGACGCGTACGAAAGCGTCAGTGCAGGAGACCATGGCAAGACACACCGTGGTGGCAGATGGAGACTGCCACGTCGCCTGGCTCTCTTTTCTGCTAGGATGGGGTTTTTCCACATGGAAGTTTTTCCCCTCTGGGTTTGGTGTAGATGGCTCAAGCATTTTCCAGACTTTCAGAGGGACTAATCATGGACTTTTCCCCCTGGCCATGGCGTGTGAAGTCTATGGGTTTATGTCTCCTCGGAGTGTTTGTGTTTAATTAGTGTGCAAGGTGCTCTTTAGTTTGTGTCTAGGCGTAGTAAACTAATCTGACCAGAAACTAATCTAGGACTCCTGCGTATCATTTCTGAACAATTACAATCAATTCTGCTTCCCTTTAATTTCTGGGATGTTTGTATGTGTGTGCGTGTAAGAGAAAACACTACTGAAAACAGTCAGTAAACAATGAGCAAAGCGTGCAGAATGCTTTTCAAAAAAGCAAAAGGAGAGAGAGAGAGTGAGGATCTTCTACATTCAGCTCTTTTTATTTTGGCCTTCGATAGATATCACATTCCTTATTTAATTAACTAAGTATTTGTCCGGATTACAGCAGTTATCCCATTTCAGATACTCAATTTCATATACGGATAATTTGGTCTTTGAATTGGACATATTTGAACATAGCACTATGTAGAGTGCAGCAATAGAGCGGTCTTTTTTATTTCTTCTGGTAGCTGCTTTTTATTCACGGGCTAATCTAGACTTTCAGAAACGTTCACTGTTCTCTGAGTATTTGCTGAAGGGTTTGCTAGGTCAGTGTGTGATCTTTTCCACAGGTCACTCGGTGTACATTACTCATCATCTGCGCTGTGTGATCAGTCAGCTGAGTCCCGGTGTATCATCCTCTTGGCTTGAACTGGACAAGCGAGGCTTTAAAAAACATAATACATAGGCAATAATGATGTTCTCGCTTGGATTTGCAGATGAGACATTGTTTTTAGTACAACCTAGGAAACTTGGGTAATTTGCTCATATAAAAATGAAGGGGCCAATGTATAAAAGCATATAATAGTGGGATTTCAAAAGTGACAATGAGAATTTACCTCCCGTATTTGTGAATCACTTTGGGGTTTTTCATTAGCTTTAGTCAATAGTTTATGAACTTTGAAAGTACCTTCTGAATGACATCCTTTGTGTTTATCATAATTCTGATGTGCTTTGATTACACACTGCATTAACCTCTCTTAAATCAAGTTTATTAATCATGCTGAGAAAAGGTCGTTAACATCTCCCAGACCAAATGCCGTATCCTCAGCTAATTATAACTAATTCATTAAAACGGTGTGACCTGTTTCCACTGGGATGTAATCCAGTATGCAACTCTTGGCTTCTTTCAGCCTTATAAAGCCAGTGTATCCTGAGCTGTTTTGAATTTAGAGGACATACAGATTTTTTTTATATATATTAACCTTGCTTGAAATTTACCACATCATGCTAACTTGCTAAATTGTGAAGATGCTAAAAAACCCAAAGCAAACAGAACAAAACTTCCCTGTTACATTTTTCTCTGTTAGCAGAACATTTATTTTCCTCCTTGCGATTTTAAATGCCCTTTTGTATACGAAAGTATGCTCTGAGCCTTCTGCTGTAATAGTGTTTGCTTGTTTGTACAATACCATGGGATGGAGCCGAACTGCCAGATAAGCAGAACTAAAGAGGCTGCTTAAAGTACTAGCACTGCCCTTGACATCCTGGGCGGTGGTTAAATGAACACTTATTCCTGTGGAAGAGGAGGAGGTTAGGGGTTTTGTTCAGGTTAGGAGATTATGGGCCTCTTGTGGAAGATGGGGCTGGGACATTTTTCTTCCTCTGAGTTCTCTAAGTATAGGCGATGTGAGCCATTGCTTTTCTCTTCTAAAGCCTCTTCTCCGTTTCTTGCAGACACACCAGCTGGATCACTCTGCTCACTACCTGCGTCTTAAATTCCTGATTGAAAACCAGATTCAATTTTACGTACCAAAGCCAGAAGAGGATATCTATGAACTGGTAATGCTACCTACCTAGTGAGCAAAATTAAATGACACTGGGCAGGACGCTATTAATTAGTGTTGATCTGATACATGTAATATGCAGAGTTATGCTTTTTAACTTGCAATTATAGTGCTTTGCAGACCATAGCAAATTGGCCTACAGTGAAGTAATCTCTCCAAACATTTCATCTTGAGGAGAGAGTTGGTGTTTAGCTTACGTTTGTGCATGCATGTGTCTGTGTGGAAGAGAGAGAGGAGAAACAGCCACAGGTAATGTGTGAAAGTCACTGTAACATACATTTAAACTTAACTTCTCTTAAGGTTGCCCTTTTGCTGTTGTTCATATTGTCCTTGGTGGTTCTGAAGACATAGTGTTGAGGCCTGAGTACTTCTTGTTCAGATCACTTTGCCTGATTTTTAATGACGGGGAAATGCACGAGTAGTTGGGGTTTTTTTGGTTTGTTGTTTGTTTGGGGTTTTTTTTCCCTAAATGGGAAGATAAACGTTGAGGTTAAAAAGCTCTGGAGTTACTTGTGAGAATATACTTTCCTAATTGCTTCAGTTGGATGCTTTCATATCATTCATCTCAAAAGCAGACTTCAAAGGAATTTTGAAATGAGAGATTAAAAAAAAGACCAAACAGAATTAGTGTCATGCTTTAACTCTATGATTTTACACATGCACGCTGTAAAGCTTTTTAAAGTCCTTTTCATTGGTGGCTGTTTTATTTACAAAAAGTAAAACTCTGCCAGTTATGGATGCTTTTGTTCATTTAGTAAAGAAGTTCTGGGGTTTGCCATTAACACTGTCAAAAAAAAAAAAAGAGTGAGAAAGTACTAGTTGAGTACTAAGACTGGGAAGTGAAATATAGTTCGGAAAAAACAAAACTCAGTGGAGACAGATTTTAGCTTTCATTGCCTGGAAGGACTTTGGTGACTTGTCTTATGCTGAGAGGATGTAGGGTTGACATAGTCATCAGTTACTGTTTGCTGTGAAAAAATGAAATTAAAGCAAAACTCCACAGTCAGCATGACTATGTACATGATGAAAGATTATAATACAGATAGGTGCTGCAGGGTTCTATCTAATGTAGTAACATTAAAACAACACACATTTGTATGACTGCTTGTGTGTGGCCTCATTTTATGAAAAAATTTGAGTTACTTTATTTAAGTGTTTTATTAAATAAATGATTCTGGTGCAATATGATAAAACTAATGCCTCTATATTTGTCTAATATTGATGTCATCTTGCTAGAGGTATCTTCCATCTACTAGAATGCTTTTGCAAACATACATTGCTACAGAAAAGGTAAACATAATTTCTTAGGATGATATTCCTTTTTCTTGCAGAATGTGTCAGATGTATTCAAAGAAGAAACTGAGATTAAATACCCATATTTCATTCCTCTCAAAAACATTAATGGTGATGCTTTGTGCTCTGACGCAGTCTTTCAAAAATTCACGAGCCTGGTTTATTATGCGTTAAAAATGTTACTAAGAGCTCAGGGGATAGTATTTAGCATTAGGTGCCGTACCAGGCAGTTACACTTTTAAGCAGCTTTTATTGTAAACTAAGTGTTGGAGAGTTTTGGCTGAAGGTCAGTGTGCCAGACTTTCTACTTTGGCTAAGACGGCACTTTTAGGTGGAAGTATGAGATCAGGGGCCTCCCTGAAAATCTTGGAGGTAGGATGAAGCTGGGCTGAAGCCGTTTGGGCTGCTGGAAAAGGCAGTCCTGGGAAAGGGTGCTGGGACAAGACCAAAAGTGGTAGAGGAAAAAAGGACAAGGAAGAGAAAATATTGAGATGATGATGATGATATAAAAAAAATAATAATAAAAATAACAACAACAGTGATAATAATATAAATAAAAATCATCATCATCATCATCATCCTCCACCTCCAAAGCGTCACGGCATGAGCCACCCTAGCCCGAATATGCTGCCTGCCTTTGGTGTCGGGGCAGTGGGTCCACAGGGCACAGAAATGTAAGCAGCACCTCAGAGCTGCTGTCGGAGTGGCTCTCTGGTTTGGGCAGCTCAGCTGCAGTCTGTGCATCCCAGTTATCTGCCTCCAGTTCAGTAGAGGTTTTTGCTTGAAAAGGCGCTTTGGGATGCAGGCAGCGCATGGCTCCCATATCCCTGCGAGAGCGTGTCAGCCGTCCTCCTTGGTTCTCATCCTGCATGCTCAGTGTAGATGACTGAAGTGATCAGACTCAACTTTTGTTCTGAAAATACTGTGATTTTTGCTTCTTTTTTTTCTTTCTCCTCATTTTAAAACCCTTGCTGAAATCTAGCTATTTTTGTAAATGTCATTTGACTCTTTTTCAGGTTCTGAGTAATATGTTCCTATATTTGAAAACTGCATTTTAAAAATGTTGCTAGCATGGCGTGCTTATTTAGTTTTGCATTTTATTTTGCTATATACGATCATTTAAATGGGAATGTAACTATTTTGTAGTATATTAGTTGCAATTAAACGGATGTATAAGTGCTAATACAAGCAGGAGATAAAATTATATTTTTATTAAAGAAAACCTTTACTAATGAGTTACTCTTCTTTTTTAAAGAAATGGCTTAAATACTTCAGTCCAAACACTGATGCCACTTAGTTACAAAGTGTTAATTATTGTGAATTGCTTTTTTACACGCTTATATGAGCTAGTAAACAATATTTACCTGTGGGCTGTCATTTACCTGTGGGTGTGATTTTTTCCAAAGGGAAAAGGATGGTTTGTTACTTAAGTGCTAGCCTGTGCTATGGAAAAAACCAGTTTTAAACCTTGGCTGAGCCAGCAGGTTCCAGAGTGTCAAGGCTGCCTTAGAAGGAGTAAGCAGGGCTGACTCCCAAAGATGTTATCTCAGAGCCTCTAAATATTTGGTCTAGGTGACTTTGTCTGGAAAAGCTGGATTTCCCTGCCTCAGGTGGGGTGACAGACCCTTTGTTGGCAGCTCAGGGCAGGACCCGGGTACAACAGCGAGCCACACGAGACAGGAGAACATAAGTGATTTAAAAAGCACAAAATGTGTGAGCTGTGGCGGAGGAGGGTAGCCCTGCTGGGGTGTTGCCTGGCTCCTGAAAGGCAGAGTGAATTGCACCTGCCTTCGTGGGCTTCTGGGTTATTACCTAGGTGTGAATTTGTGCCGGTCTCCCAGGAAGGATGTTAATGACCACTTCAAAGACTTGGGGGGGCTTTTCTCCGTACAAATAAACATAAATGTGTTAAAGGTGAAATTTCATGCTAAGAAAGAGCTGCATACCAAATACGATAGTCTTCTAACAATTAAGAAATCTATTTGAGAAACAAACTCCCTCTCTGTGATTTTAATACTATCGAATAATCGAATTCCTGCAATGTCTTAGCCAAAATAATAGAAAAACATTAAATGATGACTGCTGATAAAATACAATAACAGGTATAGAAGCTTTGTTTCTTGTCTACTCAAAATGGTATTAACCGAGTGAAATAGACGTATCCTTGCTCTCATGTTGGCAGTAGTAAAACACTGCTTCCTCCTTTTTAACTGTGTTCTAACAGTAAAGCACAGTGACACTACTAATACATCTCGCACGTGTCGAAAAACTGTTCAATAAATAATGACCACAGTCCATTTCTTCCG
Organism: Rhinoptilus africanus; assembly: GCA_013400135.1. Classification (NCBI taxonomy): domain Eukaryota; kingdom Metazoa; phylum Chordata; class Aves; order Charadriiformes; family Glareolidae; genus Rhinoptilus; species Rhinoptilus africanus. The sequence goes on along the minus strand of VXBO01003709.1, from coordinate 375,474 downwards.
CCTGTAATTAAAAAAACCAAACTGTTCAAAAATATTACAGCTGATGTGTCTTCCCACAGTAACGTATTTTTGTGTTTTTTTTCTATTCAGCTATACAAAGAAATAGAAATATGTCAGAAAATTACACAGCACATTCAAATAGAGAAGTCTGATGCATCCTCTGATATTTATGGTGAGTTTCTCTCCTTGATTTGTTTTTACTTTTCTACCGAGGTCAGTTCTAGTGTGTGCAGGTTTTTGCTTGCTATTCGTTGATATACCTGAAAGGCCTGTTGAACACAATAAGAAAAGCACATCTGATTCCTGTGCCATCCACAGAAAGCTCGCTCCCCTGCCCTGAAGCGGGATATTTTTATTTGTAGTGCGCTGAATGCTGTGTTTCCTGGTGCTTGAGCTTGAGGACGTGCAACTCTTTGATGAGAGCTACAGTGGCAGAAAGGACAAATGTTTTCTTGTTCTTGCGGTTTTTCAGAACACCACCTACAGAGGTTGAGCAGCTGAGCGCCAGCAGAAAACGGCGTCCTTTGCCAGTTGTCACATCTTACATGAATGCCAGCACCCTGGCGTTCATGGGGACCCTGCGGTGGGGCTTAGGAGAGGGTTGCCACTGTGGCTTGCCCCTGCTAGCAGGCTCTCCCACCCCTCACCCCTTCCACCAAGCGTGATGGCAGGGATGCAGACAGGAGCATCGCCGTGGATGGGAGGCACCTCCGGGTCTGCGGCCAGGCAGCCATCCAGGAGAGGCTGCTTGGGCCCTTTCCCCACCTGCTGTGGACATGCAGGGTGGGTCCCTCTCTTGCCCCAACGTTCCTGAGGCTGCAGGAGCCTGGCCCCAGTGCACACCCAGCCCTCAAGGATGCCCTGTGGACAGAGACAGAATCTGACACAGATCTGTCTATAAAACAGAGGAAGTCCTCCCTGTGAAATTTCAGCAAAATCCATAATCTTTAGCTGGGAGTGGTCGTATTTCTTAGCTTTCAAGTATTTCAAGTTACAGACCTCCATCGTGGTGAGTTTGCCCTTTAGTCTGGCAATTACGATTCTGTAATGTATTTTAAAGTTATTTCTGCAACCTACCCTGTGGGAAACTAATCTGCATCTTTTTACTGTTTATCTAAATATTCTGTTTTAATGACTAGAATAATTCTGAATCCCCAAACTGCTTAATATACAGCTGCAGTCCATTTGAATATTGAGGTCTGCTACAAAGCAGTGGTACTAACTGCATTTTTAATATTGAAGGCCTAAGAGAGAAGTATTAACCAGCACAGCGATGGCCCTAGGTTCAGTAATTATGCTGTGCCTGAAAGCACTGCAAGAGTTAGGGGTATCATGGCATTTCCTGTTTATTTCCTTTTCTTCTCTCCTCTTTTTCAAAATGATAAATGGGAAAGACCGTAAAATGAACCGTCATGTCCTGTGAAATGAGATCAGCTGTGTGAGACATGGGATGTGTCTGTTCAGTGGCTCCGACCCTGCAGGCAGTGAATGCTAGATGCACCCCAAAAAAGCTGACTTTGCTTTCACTGAGAGAAAATGGCAAAACTTACTTTGACCCTAAATGGTAGCAGAATTTCCGTAGTCTGCATGTGTCTCATAGAAACAGTACTATGTGTTCATGCAGCAACAAGTGAAATGCGTGTGTGCAGGGAAGCAGAGGTGAAGTGTTGATCCTACCTTTGTGCTAGGGCTCCTCCTGAAATCCTTTCCCATCCTGTATGTTAGCTACACTCGAGTTTTTAGTTCTTTTAGTCTCTTCACAGAATGAGCATTGCCAAAACATACTTTTACAATCCAGAGGGAAACCTACAGCACGTTCATGAGCTACGGCAACGCAAAGATCAGAGCTTTAAAATTTTGGCACAGAAACTTTTTAACGGGGTTGCTTAAGGGTTCTTATTACTGGTTCTGTTTTGAAAAAAACCTAAATCAATAACTTGACTGCACAGTCTCTGAGCATCTGAGCACCTGCATAAGTCTTTTTGTGAGAGGGGCTGCCTTTGAGCTTGGTTCTCAGTCAGCTGGGCAGCGCTGGAGGCTCAGCCCCTCACAGGCAAGTGCTGGGAAAAAGGTCAGGAGCCAGCACTGAAACCGAATGCCTAGAACCCTAAGGGGCTTTTTATCCTGATGATTACTTGTTTTTTCTCTGCAGCTTTGTTCAAGCCTCATAACTTCTTGCCCACTTTAAAAACATATGTCCAAATTCCCTACGCCTTAATTCCTTCAGAAGAACTGGGGAAGTCTTCATTTTGAAAATGGATGAGATTATGAAAATCATTACTGACATTACCTATTGCTGTTGCTAGTGTTCCAGCTATAGCAATAATAATACTTGTAAATCACCTTGAATTTTCAAGATACTTCACAAGCAGCTGTTAATTAATCCCACCAATGTAGATTTAGCGCTGTTATCTCCATTTAACAGGCATGGTATCAAAGATAGGGAGGTGAAACCCTTTCACTAAGGGTGCAGTTAGGCCAGTTCAGCTCACTAGCCTGGCAGAAAGGTAAGGTAATAACATAAACAAATAGCTGTCTGCTAGCTTTGCAAGCTTTTTTGGGCCAGGTAAGAGATCCTGGTGCTGGGGAGGGGACAGAGCGTTAGCAGGCCTTTGGAGCAGCTTTGGCATCGTGCCTGAGGACACCATGAGTTCAAGTGACATAAAGAGGATGGAGCAGAGCGTTTCAGGGAAAGCTCACCTGGGAACATTTGATAGTGTCTCTACTCCCACCAGTGTGTCTGTGGTAAGAGGCACTCCTGGAGCGTCTGGCCAGTGGGTCAGACCTTGCAAATGTTAGATCTTTTAATGTGATGCTGTTGCTGATGCCTGGGCACATACGTTCTTGCTTCTTTCACTGGTACCAGCCTCTTCGCAAAGATTGTGTAGGCAGGAATCAGGGCGCACCTGCAGTAAGAACCTATTGCTTCCAGCTCCTGTATGTACTGGGAACATACTGACATTTTTGTTAGCAACTGTCTATCTGAGGGGGCTGAGGTAATTTTCTGGAGGCAGATTTGTTCAGGTGTTGGTGCTGGTTCACTGAGGCCATGCGCAGTCACAGATGCAGACTTTTGTTCTCCTGTCATCAAAACTTTGCAGTGAAGGAAAAGCTCTGTCTGGGTCACCACCCATCTCTTCACACCTGTGCTTCAGAGTCCATGCACAGCTTGATTATAATCTTTTTGGCAGTGGTGCCAGCTTATGCAATCGCTGTTGCTTCCACCCACTCCTGCCGTTCCTCTCATGCAGTGCTAGTACACGTGTTTGTGTGGAGCACCTGCAGAATTCAGACAGATGGAAAGTGGCTGTACATTCATACTATACATGTGTTTATGCAAACTGCACATACATTTTTATGCATACATGCAAGTATATATATACACGTATATCTACACACACTTGACTGAGTTATTTCCCAACTGGATGAGTTCCCTGCTCTGCTTTACTGCCACTGGCACCAGCACTGCAATGGGACAGGAATGCTGCTTCGAATTGTTTGCTGGATCCAGCCACATCACAACTGTGGAAATAAAGCAGCTTATCCATACTTGGGGTATGGTCACATACCCTGTCTGCAGAGAGGTTGTGTGATTTGTGAGGTGACCATTTCAAGGCTGCTGCCAATTGCCCATCTCTAGTCTCTGAAAGGTGCTGACAACACATGTAATTGCTCCTTACCACAAGCTCCACTGTATTTTTTTTTAATTTTGAATGAAAGATGAATTTAAAAAGCAACTACACCTACCCTTAGCCCTGACAGATTGGAGGAGGCAGAGGTCTTCTCATGGAGGAGAACGGGAGCTTGGGACTGTTTAGGCGTGCTAATTTCTTCACACAGCCACAGCGAGAACTGGAGATGCAACTCAGCCTTGTTTTAACTGTATGGTCGCTGGCTGCAAAACAGCATTTCAGTTGCAAAAGGGTGATGATATTAGTAACTGATGGTTTGTGCTGAGTTAAACCGCAGTCTTGGGCATGCTTCACTGTGCTTCTGGTTAAGGGGGGTTTTCCAGGTAGGCTTTGCAGTGATGACAACCAATAGCTTCTGGGTTTTTTTGACTGCTCTTTTGTTTAGTCAAGAGTTTTTCTCATTGCCAAAGTTGGTGTTTTGAGTAAGCTTCACAAATTTCATCTTATTCAGGCTGAGGAGCTCGCGTACAGATTCCAAGTAGCTCAGTAAGTCACAAAGGGCCATATGCTCCTTGCTTCTAGGCTGACACATTCTTCCCCCTCCTTTCTTTTTTTTTAAATAATGGATGAAAAAATAACTTCTCATCCATAGGCACCAACTTGAAGGGAGTCCTAAAGTCTGAATAGGCTCCCAGCACATCTGCTTCCTCTTGGCCAGTGGCTGATTCCATGTCAAACAAGCGTGTCCCCCCAGAGGTTTGCAAATGTTTTTCTAGTTGGAAAAAGAGAGAGCAAATGGTTACTTACATCCATTTAGGGAGTAATGAAGTTTCAGAAAGGCAAATGTTCTGCTTTAGATAACTTTCAACAGTAAATAAACAAACGGTATTTAACTAACCACATTGTATTTCCTTTACACATTGTTATCTTACACAGTGTCAAACACAAATGGCAAGAAAATCACCAAACCCAAACATAATGGTACCATTTGCACTGTTTAGATTAAGGCTTTGTCAGTACTTCCATTATCAGCCTGTTCTGTGGGTCTGTAACGGGGCTATGAAATGTGCATTGAGCTGAGACTCCTCGTACCAGGAGCAGCCGAGAAATGAAAGGGGAAGAGGGAAAGTGGCATTTTTACAAACGTGTCCAGTCCAGGAATTTCAAAAAGTAAAAGCTGGCATTCTGCTTTAGCAAGAGCTGTTCTGCCTTGTCCGAGTTCAGGATGGCCTGTCAGCCATAGCTCTCCATTTCCTGGCTTTTGTCAGTTTGGGTCACAAGCCACAGCTCTGCGCAGCTTTTCTCTGCCAACAGCAAAACTTGTTGAAGTGACTTTTTGTGGCAAGAGAATTGGAAGTCTGTTCCAATGTTTTGCAGCTGTGGTATCCTCAAATAAAGCTGTAGGTGATTTATATATAAAGTCAGAAATTCAATTCAGGATTTTGTAAAAGCCACTTTCATGTTTTAACTTTCCCTTTATGTTTGTAAAGGCTTGTTGGAAAGGAGAAGGGAGGAATTCCTGGCTGCTGGCTGCAGGGACAGCATGGCCTTACCTGTAGAGTGTGTAGTTGTTAGGACGTGCTGAAACTGGTTGGCTTTTTCTGACGGTCTGACTGGGTATCTCTCTAGGTTTCTCTCTGTCATCCGTGGAAGAAGAAGGCATTCGTCGGCTGTATGTGAATGGCGTCAAAGAGACAGGCCTAGCTTTCAAGAAAGGTAAAAGACTTTTTTAAATTGCTTTTGTTATTGTTTGTTTAATTGTGGTATAGACCATGAGCTTTATGAACACACCAAAGCAGGATCCCAGTCCAAAAGAGATCATGTTCTTCTGGGAAGAACCTGAGGTACTGAATACATGGCTGTTCTGCTGTTGGCATCAGCTATGCTATACAGTCAACCTCGTTTAATTTTGAGTTGCTATATATGCAGCAGGGTGAGCATGCCCCTTGCAGCTCGAAAGAGGAGCAGGGGCTTTCTCAAGTCAGTCACTGAAAGATAAATGGGTACACTAGAAGTCATCATAGTGCTCTCTGTGGCTGGGAGTACTGCCTCTAGTTTTGCTTCCAGCCTTTGCAGGAAGCATGACAGTACTTGGACCAGAAACCGGCAGAGATAACTAGGCTGCCCGGCTCATCCCAGGGCAGAGGAGGATACGGCTTAACAGCAGTGTACCCAAGCTGAGGTCAACCCTGACACTGCCATGCCCTTACTGCTTTTCCCATTCATTGCCCTTTCCAGCCACGGGAGCTGGGCAACTGAAACCTAAACAGATTGTAAAGTATTAACATGGGGAGCATGAGGAGTGTGAAGACGTTCATCTCTTCATAACCCACCAATATATGTAGAGTTCTCAAAAACACCTTTATAGAGTTTTCTTGGTGAGTGGTTCTGTGGTCTCGCAGAGCTTATTCGACAGTTATCTGTTGCCAAAAGCAATGGGGGCTGGTCTCCCCCAGACTGCTCCAGCCCTTTGCCTTGTGCTGACTCTGGCACTCTGCTGAGCCGATTCAGCTCACCCTCTTGATAGAAAACTGCCGTGGCAGAAATGCGTGGCTGCTTTTCTGACCCACTAGCAAATGGAGCTAGCTCGTGCTGCAGTGAAGCGCGTGGCAGAAGTGGCGCAGTGGAGGGACTGGGCTGCGCGGAGAGAATCTGGGAAGAAGCAGGGGCAGGGCAGGGGGTGCGGTTTTGGCTGCAGGGAGACTGGCGTTTCACTCAGCTGTAGCCGCTAACCCTAACTTGAGAAAACCACATAGGTGGTTTTGGAGGCTGCTGTGCATGTCCATTAAGCTTGGAAAGACCATCTTTCACTCTCCTGTCCCTCCTCACCCCACCTCAGCCCCGTACGATTCCCTGCCTGATGGGATGGATATTCTGCCAAAAGCCTTGAAGTGGGGCTTGGGGGCAGCTCTCTGCCAGCTTGCCACAGGGAAATAAATCCCTCTGGGTTTCCTGTGGGGAGCAAAGAGAATATGATGGTGAAGGTGGAGGGGTTTCAGCAGGGCTTCCTTATTTTGCTTTTAGTTAGTGTTTGAACAACAATTTAAATGAATGCATGAACACAGACTGCCTCCTGTGGGCCTGAAATGCTAAAACATGCTTTCAGTAATATGTTGCTCTTCATAAACGAGATAAAAAGCCACTTCTGTATGAACGGTATTTGGCAGGATATTGTGACGAGATAACGCAGAGTTTGCAGAAAGCAGGGAGGAAAACTCTCTCTTCCTCCCATTATTTACACATATGTTTGTATTTGACTGTACTTCCTAGAGTAAGTCTACCCAGATAAGATACATTATTTAATTTGCAGTCTTTCTTAAAATGAGAAAACTTAAATTTTATTTTATCATAATAATTTTTATGATTTATCTTTTGATATTTTCTGTTGGTCTGTGTTAGCCAGACCATTGTTTGAATTTGAGGTGCTTGATTGTACTGAGATAGACATGATGCTTTATCCCAAATGATTCAAAACAAGTATTACAAAGAGTAAATGAACCCCAGATATGATGTTTATGGTTGCAGGCATATTAATGTGCTACTATTATGACATGGCATCACTGAGTAGAATAAATGAAATAATGCGAAATGCTTGACTTGCCTTGTTTTGTCCTTCTTTCAAATATGATTTTATGGTCCATTTACTTGGTAGCTATTCTATCTAGTTCGTTTTATTCTCTCTGAAACTGCACGCCACACTACAGTTTCTGGGCACAATTACATGCACTTAGAAAGATCTCAATTTTCCTAAAGAAGACTGAAGATCTTTAGCCTCCTCCCATCCACATTTGTTTTCTTGAGTGTGGGTAGGTAATTTGTTTCCTGGACGATGCAGCTGAGCTCTGCTCGCAGCTCAGGCTCATTGAGTCAGGCCTTTCGTCTGGGCTCTAAGGGTGGCAAGACTCCTCCTTTGCATGGTTGCCCAGCCAGAGGACTGCGTGGCATGAGGGCAGGTCACCCCCACAGAGCAGCTCTTTCGACCCTGTAGATTCCAGCTTTCATCCCTGTAAATGTCAGGACAGTGACTGGGATGCCACAGCGGTCTCATTGGTGGGTTGGTGGCCATTGCAGAGTATGCTTTCTCACCATCTGTGCCCAGCGAGCCGACTTCTGGGGGGATGCCTGAGTGGGAACCACCAGTGTCCCCCTCAAGTGGAGACAAAAGCTACAGCAGCAGGAGCAGCCCTGGTGATTGAAGCTGTCAGCACCAGTGTGCCCTGGCATGCTGCTGCCTGCCCGACCCTAAAGATTATTTGGGATTAAACCCTGGTCCAGCTTGCTCTTGTCAGTCGGAGAGCTGTCCCAGCTGGCTAAGGGGAAGGTCAGGTTTCCTGCGGCACCTTGGAGGGCTGCGTGTTGTCTGTCGGCATGGCTGTATCGCCCCCGAAGCGAGCAGGAGTCAGCTGTTTCTTCTGCGGATCCCCTTTTCCCTTGGGCACTGGTGCTATAAATAACTCCTGAAATCAGATTGGAAAAAAACCATGGCTAACTTACCAACCGCTAAAATTTGCCTTTTGATGATCGGTGTGCTAGGACGTGATTCAGACAGGGCCAGAGAGGAGGCTATCTGAAGTCCTATACCATATACCCCAGCTGAGTGGGAAACATTTTCTTTCCTCCGAGGTGTATGGGTTGGTGACCACTTCCAGTAAAAGCCTTCACTTATATGGCAAGTTAAAAGCCAGATTCTCCTGTCCTGTGTGTAGCGCCTCAGAAGTCTGATTCTGTCCTTCAGTGTACGTTTATTTATGAGCAGTATGTTGTGTAGGTCACTTTCTGTGCAGCGGTGGTGCCTTTGCAGAGAGACATGAAGAAAAAGGGATCGTCTTGTTGCTGGTGCATTGTGAGGGATTTCCTGGGTGCTGCGCTCTTAGGGATGGTACTGGAGTACTAGCCTGACAACAGATCTCGCAAATGTCCATCAAATTTCAATATGATTTGCAGTCATAAATGTTTACTTAATGCCTAGACATAAAACTGTCTGGCACTTCATAAACACCTGGCTGAGCTCCTTGATGTCTGTGGGTAACAGAAACCTTACTGTGCAGGTCTTACCTGTTCCTTTCTGCGTTACAGGCCTGAAAGCTGGCGATGAAATTGTGGAGATTAACAAGAAAGCTGCTGAGGAGCTGGACTCAGCTTTGCTGAAAGATGCCCTTGTTCAGCCTTCGCTGTGTCTTACCGTGCGCACCTATCCTGAGATAGAGGAAGGGCAGAAATTAATGCAGCCACCACCGCGTCGCTTGGAAAACCCATCTGACTTGAGTGACGGCACACTGGCGTTTGCTGGGAGCAGCCAAGGTATGGGGTTCAATGTAGAAATGACCAGGAGGAGGATTCACGCTTACAATGTGCTGGTGTAATCCCACTGATCCCTGCACGTTACTTCCATGGTGGAAGTGAGAGTGTGAATGCGCTGGGCAGATAATACGTGGGAGCTCTGGAAACTGTAAGGTATAATCTGCAGTAGCAATGAAGAATGACTCTGTACACGGTTAGGCTGTGAAACATGTGTCATCGCCAAATGCATGTCACAGCATCTAGCGGCGCCTACAGCAAGTCACAGAACTAATTGCTTCCTTCCGGGCTGCTCAGGAGGTGCCTTTACTTCTGGATTTGCTCATAGGATGTATATATGGCAGGGAAGGAAGATGGGATAAGCATTTGTCCTCTCTAGGATTAGCCAGGAGCAGAGGAGCCCTGTGTGTTTGATGAGACGCATAACTAACTCACAAGGACAGTTCAAAACACCTAAAGGTGGGATTGATATTACAGCCTAACGTATCTGCCTGGTCCCACAGCACACCGCGGTGGGAAGGGGCATTCTTGCCCACCACGCTGCCCTGGCCAGAGAACTGAACCAGCAGAAAATTAATCCCTAGCAAGTGTGAATTGTTTGCCATTGGTTTATCTTCCTGAACCAGCTGAGTACAAGCACCCGTGCTGGGATAACGGAAACAGCTGCGGAAGAGCAGGATCGCCTCCTTGGCAGTTGCTAGCCATTACCTCTGTAAGACAGCAGTGTTGGGAATTGCACTGGGATAGCAGGAAAACTCCTGTACCTTATCTCCTCCTACTTACCTGCTTAGTGAAATCTTATCTGCTGTCTTCTAAATGCCCACCGTACTTGAACACAGAAGAGGATACTGGATGTACCTGCTTGCCTTAGTTTTTTGGAATAATTTAAAATACGGAAAAAATGAATGGAATGGCCAAAAAGAAGTCGTTTCTAGATAATCAAAACTATTCGGAGCTGAGGTAAATTTTGACTTCCAGGCAAAAGTAAATGGTGTATGAATCTGTCAAAATACTTGGTTTTCTCCCCAAAGTAAAGGTTTCAGAAATTTCCAAATAATTGTTTTGATAACTATGAAACGGTCTTGTTTTGGGCATTTGGAATAAAAAGCTGGAGCAGGACTGGGCTGTTCATGCACGTCACCAGGGTTAAAGTCAACCTTCTCCAAGGACACGTCTGTCTGATTGCTGCAGTCACTCGGTGTAAGGGCTTCTGGGATGAGTCTGGGTGCAAGCTGGAGCTAACCCAGGAGTGCCGTGAGCGCATTAGCATGATGCTGAGCTGGAGCAAATGAGCCACCGTGAAAGACAGCTTGCTTGGGCTCAGGACCAAGCTGACTCATCTCTGCCTGCAAAGGGTCACGGAGGTACAGCCTGCCTCTCTGGATGCTGCTCTGGTTTTGCTTAAAATATTTACTGAAAGTGGTCTAGCAAAAATGTCATTGTTCAGGTGATGGGAGCGCGTAGTGGGGAAAGAGAAAACTGGACCCCTAGTCTGACTTTGAGGAATGTGGTTTTCACGGCAAGTAGAATGGCATAGACAAGAAAGCTTAGAAACAGCTTATTGCAGATACCTCTGAGGGGACTGATGAAAACAACCTCATGTAAGATGTGAGATAAACCCCCAAAGGCAGTTGAAATTAAACAGTTTCAGAAGGACATTTTTGCCCTTGTAATTTTCATGGAACTTTTCCCAGTTAGGCTTTTGTGCTGAAAAATCAAAACTCATCTTGTACATTTTTATAGCTGGCCACAAGATGCCCCCATTCCCTACTTGAACACCGGCTCTTTGCAGGCCCCATCCTTTTCACTTTGCCTGTGCTTTTGCACTGAAACCCTGAGTGCTGAGTCCCCGTACCCTGACTTTCCACTGAAGTGAGTGTCTGCCCTGGGTGCAAAGAACTGGGACTTCTGTATTTGTGCAACGTAGTGATTTCTAAGGCAGAGCAGTCACATTGTGTAACACGGGGCCTCAACAGCTGGTCTCAGCAAGCAGTTTCTCTGCCACTGTCAGTTCCCTGCACCATTATTTTGAGGGTCTTCGAGGGGTCCTTTTCTGTCCTGAGGATGATACCGTGCATGGTTTGCCAAACGTGTCTGAAGAGCCTAGCATTTGCCTTTTAACATTGTCCAGAGTAATGCTGCATGCACCATGTGAAATGAAAACCTAGGACATGGCTGATGGACATGTCATGGCAAAATTGGACCTCCCGCCTCTGCTGCTTTGTAGGCATGATTTCCTTTGTGCTGCTCCCAACTTGAGTCATGGCTGTCCTCTTTCCTTTGTAAGCTTCTCCCGAGCTGTGTTTTTGTGGTTATATCGCAGTGGTGTGGAACGGCTGCTTGTTTTTCCGTGTCCTGCAGTGAGCATGTGAACTGTCTGGTGGGTCAAAGCGCCTGCTTCTTAAATAGCTCCCCAGGACCGGGATAAACTTTAGGGCTTCCTTTTCCCTTCAGATTTCTCTCAGTACAGCTGCCCTTAACTTTTGGTGTCCCGTAGTCAGTTCCTTCCCTCTCTCTTTCAGGTGACAGGCGGCACAGAACCTAGAGTTCTCTTGACATTTGCTTTCCTTCAAAACGTTGAGGTGGGAATTGCCTCCATTCCTCCTCAAAGGGGAAGGAATACTTCTCTAACCAACAGAAGCAACATAATAGCTCATCGGCAGATGTACAGGTGTTTCTGGCAGCTTCTGAAAGCGCCTGTAGTTGCCCTATGAAATATGTCTCTGAAGAATGACGTTAAGACGGTGTTTAAAGCTGAAAAACACCGATGCTCTAATTTGGGATGACTTAGCCTGAGGTGGGAGCGAAATCGAGGATCTGCACCCAAGTGTGCAATTGGGAGGCAATTGTTTTGATCTTCCCCATCAATTTCTCTGAAAAAAAAATTTTTTTCTAAAAACGTCAGTGTTTTACTGAAGCCTTTCTTCTTCTGGCTCTGTGCTTTTTTAGGGATTCGTTACCTAAAATGGGATCCATGGGAAATTTTGAAAAGAGATACATGCTTTTATTTAGGAGATTGTGGCTGTATCTTAGATTTTGGTCTCGGCTCCACAGCTTCTTGTAGAGAGCAGTCAAGTATGAAATACCCACTGACCCATTTATTTGTGTCCTTGTTGATTACTGGCAGTTTGGCTGGCTAGGCAAATCAGCTCAGTGATTTCTGTTATATGCTTTATTTATAGCATGCAGATTTTTCCTTCGGTCCTGAAGTAGTGTAGCCCCCCCCTTTCAGCGGGGGGGTGAAACATTGCTGGGCCAGAATGCCAGCAGGTATGAATCACCTGTCGGCACATCCATCCTCCAGAAGTTCAGGGTCTGGTTGACCGATCATGCTGGTTGTCCTATCATTATCTTCTTCCCTGGCAATTCTTCATCAGCTATGAAGGCAGCAAAGGGTAGATTTTTTGTTTGAGGCAAATCATACTATGTGTTTCCAACAGAAAGATGCTGTGTTAGCTTTTTTTTTTTAAGGAAGCTTTCCTAATGCCTTATTACGCAGTGGGAGGTCTTCCAGAAGGAAAGAGGGGCTTTCTGGGAGTCGACCTCCCTGAAGTGACTGCCAGCACTCCTGTTAAATACAGCGTGTCTTAGAGCTGTTTCATTATCTGGAACTACCTTGTATATCCTGAGGTTGGGGCTAGAGCTGCAAATCAGCTCTGTGGCAGCGGTTACTACATTGTGTTTACTTAACAGGTTATTCTTGAAATGACCTTGGCTTTTGTATCTCTAATTGATGTGAAAAATACCATCTTGGGTATGATTTATACTTTCCCCTAAGAATTTGTGATGCATCAGGCTTGCAGAGCCACAAGTTTTGTTCTTTTCATCTATTGTGTTTTTCCTGGCTTTGTCTTCTCTCCAGCTAATGCAGTCTGCAGAAATCTGGTTGGGAAGGACTAGCTCTCATTCTATCTGGAGCCCTGCAGCATGTTTTCCTTATTGCCTAAAAGCATCAGTCAGAGCTGTCTCCTTCTCCCCATGAGGAGTGCTTTGTCTCCCCAACCTGCTCCACTCAATCCAGGGAATGAGAGCTTGAAAGTTGGAAATGCAGCCTCACGTCTCCCCCAAATCATAAAGGAGATAATTTGGAGATACAAAGGAGATTATTTTTAATAGAAAGGGATTTGGGGGTTTGGGAATGGGAGCAGGGAGCTGTATCCATATTTGTTTGTGATCTCCGCACAATTCACTGCCTCTTTTTTACTCTGGGGTAGAATTTCTGAGGTTTAGTCTTTGGACACTCCTTTATTTTGGAGACCTCTTGCATGAGGGATAACTGAGAGCCACATAAATCACTCTGCAGAATATATAAATGATGAAAAAGAAACTACACCCCTGTTTTGAATGGGCATATTAATCTTCTAGATGTGAAGTATTTTAAAGGAGTCTGTTATTTTGTCATTCAGAAAGTAGGAGAACCAGAGCCTGAAGTTAACACAGGCTCTAAAGACTATGGTATAAAACTGAAACAAAGTTGCACTATAAGAATGGCCATTATTTTTCATTCCATCCTCCTTCTGTCACAGGTCCCCTTAGGCTAAGTAATTTGGATTTCAGAACAAGCTGAGACCAACAGTAACCTTAATTTCTTCAGGGTTATTTTCCTGAGGCAGATGACTAATTTCATACCTTTTGTCGCATGTTAAAACATATTGTTATCATCCAGTGCTTGATTTAACAATTCCAGGGGCATTTACTGTAGCAGCAATCTGAGGGTCTTGCGTATATAATTAATGAGAGGCATGCAGCACTGTTGGTTGCAAGAACTGTTTCCTAAAAGCTTAAAAGCCAAAGCTCAGGGATGTTGCCTCAGTCAGTATTGCGTTCAGAGGCCGCATTCTTCTATAAAGGCTGCCTGAGCTGCTGGTGAAATAAGCAGCGTGGCTATTACCACCGCAGCTTTTGCGCCGCGGCGTTAGGTTTGTGACCCTTCCCATGTCAGCTGCAGCAAGCATCCCTGCTCCCATCCTTTCTAATCCTAATATTCTTGCTGTGTTGCCGCTCCCCCTGCCGGCTCCGCCAGCCCGAGCTGCCACTTGAAGAAAAAAAGGCTGGTTTTGTTCTGATCTCAGTGTCCCTGGTTTCCAAGGTCCCCAAGCACATGCTTCATTTTTACGTGGATGAAAATTCCTGTTTATTTCGAACAGGTTACTCAAGTGCATTGTGAGTATTTGATGAGGCTTCTGACCCGGGGAGAGTGAGAAGGGACCGTGGTACAGCTGGTACAGGGAAGGTTTCATTGAATGTGCATTTTCCCCAAGAAGATTGAATGACATTCAGCATAGATTTTTCTATATTCGTGCAATTTATTACCTAGATGAAGTGGAAAGAGAAGCAATAGGCTTCTGCGGAAAGGGAAAGAGATTTATGAGGCTTGTTCTGTAGCTCTCCAGGAAAGGCAGTTTCCCAGTTTGGTCCTATACTGTTCTTTGGTAGCTTGATTCACTGAAACTGTGATAGTTGTAGCTCAGTTTTACAGGTCTTTGGAGAAGTTAATTAATTCTGTGGGATATTCCAATGGGACAGAATACCCCAGTGTAAAAATGATGTTTCCTTCTTTCGTGTTTCAGCGTTTCAAAGCTAACCAGGATTCTTCTGAAAAAGAAAAAAAATGCATACTTACCTTTTTTATTGTGGCTTTATGGGCGAAATTTTGTCTCAAATCAAAATTTAATCTGAGAGACGGTTCCTTAACAATTTATATTAAAATTGCGCTGTTTAATGACAGAGTCTCTTCTGAAAGGTTCTCTGTTTTCATTACTGGGCCATTCCCCAGCAGCGTTTAGAAATTACACTTTCTGCTTAAGGAAGTTGCTGTTGAACTGCCCAAGTAAGTGATACTCTTCTTTTAAGACCACAGTCAAACATGAGCCGCTGAAAGCACTTGGCCACTGAAAGAAACCTTGGCAGCACTTCTCGCAGGAGCCCAGACACCCGAGTGTCCTGGCTGGGACTCAGCCGGAGTAGTCACGTTCTGCCTGGTCCAGATTTCTCCTGCGGTTTCAGCTCAGATGGGAGTCACTCCTTTATTTCTCACTGAAAGCAATGAAGCAATCACTGTATTTGACTTCCAGTATTGCTGAGTTCTGTCGGTGAAAGAAGTCTGGAGGAGCACAAGGCACCTTTTGCAGGCAGGGAGCGGTGGCAGGCAGGCAGGGAAGGACAACGGGCTCAGCTCCTCGGTCCCTGACACTTGCCGCCCAGCTCCAGCGGTCACAGATCTCTGCCTCAGTGGCACTGCAAGCTGTTGCGTGGGGTGCCAAGATGTGTAAAACAACCTGCTTGAGAGACCGAGGCACCTTAAAATTACAAACCATAGCTTTCAGCCATCCAAGCCTGTTGTTGCTTCTGGCCTACAGCACGTAACATGCTGGCAGATGGCTGCCCTTCCCAGCACTTCCCTGTTGCTGCCATTGAGGGGACTAAATTCAGTGTTGCCAGGTCCACATACTCAGGAATAAGGCATCGTGATGCTAAAATTACAAACACAGAAGGTTTTCTGATTTGTATGCTGATTTTTGTGTTGGTTGGATGCGCGCTTCTGAGCTTTGCACCACAGCTGAAAGAGCTTGGCTGGGAATATTTATTTCCACTGCATTAAAAAAACCCCAAATAATCTGGCACCAAGAAGCAGGCTTTAAGAGCAGTACCAAATATCGTGGCAGACTCATTAAAATCTCGAGCGACAGCAACCCTGCAAATTGGAAGGAGCACGGTGGAAAAATTTAGCCAAGTGTTGGCATGCTGCTTAAGCTTTACGTGATTCTCCAGGCCTTTGCCCCAGCACCTTTACTCCAATGATATAAGACTTCCTTTTATTTTGTTAGTTCTAACCATAAGTAGGAGTTATTTAATGGGCATTAGTCATAGTGTCACGGATATTGCACTGCTGAGGTAACTTGGGAGAACGTGTGACCTCCACCTGTCCTGGTGGCCACATGGATTTGACCCATTTTTCTGCTGCTTTTTGGATTTCCCTTTCTAATTCCTTAATGTCAAGTGAATCCCACGCATTATTGTCCCTAGCAAGTGGCAGGGGTTGGGTAAACATTCGGGTGCTGCAGAAGGAAACGAGCACATTGTCCTCAGAGCTCCTTGCACAGCTAAATAAAGATTTACAAGGCGAAAATAAAATGCTGTAATGAACCTGACAGAAATGGGACAGTAACTGGAAGGTATTAAAAGGCAAGAACGTGTGGCATTATCGAACTCGATTGCCTGCGTTTAACAACCAGCAGATAAACCTGCTAAAGTCGACATTGGCTTTGGCAGCCTCAGACATTAGAAATACCCTGAGCACATGTACTGTGTGACTGCTCATTAAGGCGTAAGTGAAAGATTGCTGTCTACTGGGTAAAAGTGTTTATACTGCAGGAAACAGATTAAGTGGTGTTTTAATATACAGGAAAAGAAAAAGTGGTAGCTCAAAAGCAAAAGCCAAAACTCCCAAACAAACATTATTTGCCTTGGCTTGGGGTGAGAAACAGCTGTAGGATGTGTTTCACACAGGTTATAGTAGGAAATTAATTGCAGTGAAAAAACCATAGACTGTCCCAAACAAATTATGACACATAGCACATTTTTCCTTGTATTTTTTAATGGATAGGTTAAGGGTGTCATGAACTTTTTCACACATTGACAGAGATTCCAAAAAGCTGATAGTCCAAGTTGATGAAATCTGGGCAAGGCTCAGAAAACCTAACTTCTTACAGAAAAAGCACTTCAAATAGATTTTGTGTTGCTAAACAACCCCTGCAGGCACATAAAAGATAGGGTAAACCCTGTCTTGTCAGAAGAGAGGTATGTCTTGCAGAAGCTCAGCTATGAGCTACCTTTTATGACCTTTTAATTTCATTTGGTGTCAAATTTAGCTCCATCCCAGTACACATAATATGTTCTGAATTTATTTCCGGATTTCTGAATACCAGTTTTTCCAAATTATTTCCAGGCTCAACAAAGTGGAAATCCTGTATAGTCGTGCAAATTGGGTTTGGTAGTTGTGGCTGAAAGCTTGCAAGAGCAGCAGCTGAAAGCTGGGTATTGAGGAACCCAGACCTGGACCTCTGCCCTCAGTCTTCATGTAGAGAACCTTACCTAGGATGTGTTTGCGAACCAACATTGTGTGTTAACACAAAACTCCTTGGAAGAAGCCTTTTCAATTGCACAAAAAGGGGCAGCAGAATTTAGTTTTCGTAATCATTTAGGAAACATATTTCTTAGAGACTGTAATTGCTGTATCATGAAACAATTTTCAGTCCAGCTTAAATATAAACAAATACACTAGATGTGCGTAATCACCTTTTTTTCCCCCCAAATCTCTTGATTTTGAAAGCAGCCTGCCATTCTATCTGAATTAAAAAGACCATCCACGCTATTATAGCCTTTTTGGCTGTACTGAAGTATATCAGTATGACAGATGTGTGTTAGCATTACTGTGGCCTTTTTACTCACAGCATTGCTATTTAGCCAAATGCTTCTTATAGGCAAATATACTTAACTTCCCTAAATTGAAATGTCTAATTGAAAAATAGCAAGTAACATGAGAGTCAGCATGGGACTAACACAGAAATGGTGCTGCATCTCATGTGCTAAATCACTGTTAATCTTTGTAAAATGTCCATGTTTCAATTAAGTAGGGAATAGGCGGGTATGGCTGCTGGACCACTGAGTGCTAACTACACGATAGTTTGCTGTTGGGCTGCTTATATATGTAGGCCTAGCAAATGAAAAAGACCATTGGTTTGAAAAATTTTCTCTTCAGTTTTCCACTAAAACATTTAAATGCTGCGTGCTAACAACACAACAAAACCCAATGCTAATACAAGCCGTTGAGTCTTGGGTTTTAAAAAGCAGTTGTGTTGCTGCATCCATTGAACTTTTATTACGTTCTTCTGCATTACCTGAAAAATAAATGCAATGGAATAAAGGGTATAATCCCATTCACTGCCCTGTTTGTGTGCCAGGATGCGGGCACGGAGGTGTACTTGGAAACTACTCTTCCCCATGCAGCCCGAGGAGTGGCACTGCAGAAAATTCTCTTCCTTCCGGGGTTGAGGGAAGGAAAGGGGAAAGGTAAAAGGAATTAGCATCTGGACTCAGCTGCTGTAAAGCATCTCTTTATGCCGGCTTGAAGCTTAATTGACTCATGCAGGAGTTTTCCTGGCAGAGTTCATTCCATTGGCCATTATAATTTGCCATAGCTAGAAGCTGAATATATATGAAATCTGTTTTTCTGTGAAGATTGGATAAGGTGTAGTAATACTGCTTCTTACAGATATTTGAGTCAGGGAATGAGATCCCCAAAAAAGTAATTTGTGCACAGAGGTCTCAGGCTAGGATTAGTTCTTTTGCCACTTGCAGGTAATTCATCATTTATTTACAAGAAGTCGCAAAGGAGTTATTAGCTGCATTAAGACCATAGTCTCCAGAAGAGCTCTCAGGCATAGAGGTGCATAGTTGTTGCCACGTACTGATGGAAATGAAATTTGATTTTCAGTTAATGTAATAGGCTCCTCAAAACTGCTAAAACCAGGTTTGTTTCCTTAAAAATCAACACCGAAACTCAGTAGTGGGTGTGTTAGGCCAAAACGGCAAGCAATTTAATGTCATCACATTTGACTTAACTCGGAGGAAGAGCTGATCAAGGCTTGCTTCTTGGCACGGCCTGCCCGCTCACATACTGCAGTTTCCATTTGAAACCGCTGAAGTATAAAGGTAGGCAATGCTCGCCAGCCAAGAAATTAATAATAAACATAAGAATTTAAATGTGGCATCTCAGCCTTATCTCTGAATCGGCTTTCATAGTTTCCAACTAAATAATGTGTCTGACCATAACCTGTTTATTGTTACACCTGTAGTTAGACCTGGCCCCTGCTGTAAACCGAGGTAGTCCTTTGAGGTCATTGATTGCCTCTGGCATAAAGTCGTGTTGGCATGTACCTGCATGCAGGATGGGGCCCGGCCCTCCACGGGAACGCCATGCCTATTGCGCCCAGCTTTTTGAATTTTCAGAAATTATGGTTGGCTTTTCACACACATCTCGTTTTCCGCAGGGCACTCGCTTTGCGGCGACCCGGACAGCTCTGTTGAGACAGCTCCAGAGGAGGCAGAAGCGCAAGACTTGGAGTCATCTGATGAGGCCGATAAGATGAGCAAGGTGAGAAAGTTTCATTTTCACATGACCAGGAGCGAAAGCGCAGTACGCTCACAGCCGGTGTGCTGACTTCACAGCGGCACACGATTAGAGCACCCTTCCTGGGAAAATGCTAATCTTACTTTTAAGGTGTTTATGGATGATATCGAATGTAGCAAATTACAGCTTTGATGATGGCACATCACTACCTCTTAAGCAAGACTAGTGGCCTTTTTCTAGGGCTGGTTCACATCTTGAGTATCTTGTGATAATATTCCCACATAGTTGGTTTATCACCCCCTTCACCAGAGCAGGTCAGGTAAAACAGAAGATGAGGTGGATTATTATGATTTCTTATTCTTTCTTGATTTCTAGGCATAGGAGGAATGTAAGTTAAAACAGTATTACCTTAAATCAATAGCACAGCACACATGCTAGTTTTTAAATGCAAAGTAATTATAGCCAATCTACCTTAAATTGAAGCAAAACTCTTCAATTATAGCTAAGAGGTTGTGCAAATGGATTGCTAATTGCCATCTATTAAGGGATGGGTTTCACAGTGGTTGGTAGTTTGCACTTGGCCTGGTGCTGGGGAGCTTGATGCAACATAAGGTGTCATGATTAGTGGCTTTTGCAGCAGAATCAACTGAGGTTATTTTCAAGGCACTGATTGCTTTTAGGTATGTGTTGCACAGGTGATAGTGTGAGTTTACAGCTATTTTTCTACAGAACTCATGATCTCATCAGTATCAGATATCACTCAGCCTGTGCCTATGCATAGGTGTGTTTTTTCTCTGCTCGTTTTAACTAAAATGTGTTACAGTGAGATCTGAACTTGTCCTTGTGCTATTCTACTCGTTATTGTAGCAAAAGGAAGGAAAAGACCCTGGCCTCTTGTTTCCTGATCTCTTATGTCATGCTAGCCTGTAGTTTTGTCTTTGATAGCCAGACAGTGGAAGTCAGATAAGAGGAAACATTCCTATGCATGAAATACATGCAGAACTTGCATGCAGAGAAGGTGATTACTCTCACAGTTTGTTTCCAGGTTTCATTACGGGACTCTTTCTTGTAAGTACAGAGAATTTCTTTTTGAGTAAGTGGAAGTGTTTGTTGATACTTTGGGATTTTAAACTGTAAATATGTGGGATTTTCATATGCTCTGAAAGGAGTCTCTTGCGTTAAACACTGAAGCTGTGGAAGAGCACTGAGCATACCACATAGCTGCTTGGGGAATAAATGTTCTTGGTGTGTTTTCTGTAGCTTTCTATTTCTGAACTGTGTGACAGGCTGTGGGGTTCCACTTTGCATCTTGCCTCCTGGATCTTTGGAGCTGTAATTGCCTGAAGCAAGGCGTAAGGATTACATGATTAGCCCTGTGGCTCAGCAGATTTAGTTAAACTGAGAAATGTGTGTTAGCAGCTCTAATACTTAATATTCTTAGATTGGAAGGGTAATTGGTAACTCTTAACAGCCTTGGTTTCCAACGAGAGGGAAATCTGTTTTTCGACAAATGAAATATTGTCGATAGTACATGTTTTCTTTTAAAATTCAGAAATTTGTCTTGTTTTGTTTGTGTGATATAGAAGGGAGTGAGGCATTTTACTTCATACTCTGTTCTTTATAGGACAAACTGCTTGAAATGGTCTTCCATAAAAACAGAAGCACGTTTGTACATATAGTATATATACAGTGTGCTCAATTTGGCAAACTCGTGAATGCCACTGTCCCTGTAAAAGTAGGAGAGCTCTGTGCGAAGTGGGCTGTCTTTGCCATTCCTCTCTAATGAAAAGTGCAGAAACCCCCAAATTATTTTGCAGTGCCTGTAGAGAATTCCAGTATATAGTAGGGAGGATGTAATTGCTTGCTAATCACATACTAATTTTTTAATACAACAACAATGAAAAAAACCCTAACCCAAAAAGCTCAATCAACGAGAGGGTTTTCCTAATCCCTTTGCTTTTCTGTGTGCTTGGGAAAGCCAATCTGCGCAGGGAGTAAGGTGTCTGCAACGTGTTTTTCTGTGGAAAGTCGCCACCCGGCTGGTAGGGTGAGGGGAAAAAAGCAAAGGTGTTTTCCTGTCCATGCCCTGCCACACCTTTCCATGCTTCTAGGATTACGGCGCAGAAGATTAAGCTGATGTCCTCAGCGCTGTTTTACGCGGGTTATTTTTGTACGTGGGAAGTGAAACACTCTGCCCTCGTACCACCAGGAGGGGCATGTTCCCCTGGATCTCCATGACCGCCACCGCTTTCAGTCTCCCTGGGATGGTGGAGTTCAGGGGAGACTTTCTTCATTTTCTGCCCTTCTTGTCAAAAGCAGGGCAGAAGCACTCATATCAATTCACCGCTGGGCAGCAGAGAAAATCCAGTTTAACTACCCTGGAGCCTCCCAGCTAAATGCAGAGTTCCCCTTCTTTCAGCGCAGATGCAGCATTAGCAGCTGAAGATCCGAAAATAGCGTTTGGGTTGCCTTTTGCCTTGGGATAGCGTGATCCCGAGGCAGGGCTTAATCCTCCGCGCCGTGGTGCTGGTGGTCTGCTGATGCCCGCAGAGCGCTGCAGAGGAGAAGAGCTCCGAGCTTCTCCAAGGAGACGTCCTGGCTCTCCAGCCAGCAAAGCGATCCTAGGGGAGAGTTAATAATTCATGGGAAAAAGAGAGGAACACAGCGCTGCAGCTCTCCTTCATCCGCTCTTGTAGCACAAGCTGGGTAGGTTTTTTTTTTATGAAGGTAAGCTGTGTGAAATCCTACCAAAAGCTGGGCTTGGGTCCCTTCGGATTTACCTGTAATGTTATCACGTAGGTGATAGGTGGATGTGTGACACAGGAGGTACTTGAATGTGTCTTCCCTTTTCCTTCTCCTCCCTCCCAGCTGTCTCCGTCCCTTCCCCCAGCCTAGCATGTGTGCACGTGGGTGTGTGTTTCCTTAGCAGTGGGTGCGTTTGTTTCTTAATCTGCAAAAGCCTCCAAGCTGTTGGTGGTGGTGAAGGATTTGAAGGGTTCACCAGTACCTCTCAGGATTCCTCCCTTTTCTGAAAAATCTTACCTTCTGCGTATCCTAAAGACCTGATAACATGGAGTTTGCTTTTGTCTTTTTATTTACTATTGTCAAAGGAATCACGGTTATAAGCAAAAAGGGGATGTCTGAGGAACTATTCCAATAAAACAGTAGAAGCCCGTTTCCAAGGTGGCTTGAGGCATGTGCAGTGGTGTGGGACAGCAGTTGTTCTCTGGACTCGCTCCCTATCTAATTTTATGATGCCTTCCCAGCATCAACCAGCCCTGTTAGGTACTGTGTCTCTTAAGTTGAAATTTATGTAAACAGTAGCAAGCAGGTATGCTTTTTGGGTGCAACTCTTTTCCTTTAGGCCATGCAACTGTCAGCGGCCGAAGTTGTCCTCCTGGTTGCTTCTGCTCTGGGATGGGCTCTTGACTTTCCCTTCTCTCCCTATTTCGTGTGGGAGCCACAAGGAGGAGAGCCAGGGAAAGGAAAGCCTGCTCTCTGCCACCTCTTCAGGCTTGTTTTCATCTAGCATGTGAATTCAGGTTTCGGGTTGTTAAAATCTAGATGGTGCCCCTCTGTCTGTCTTCAATTCAACAGAATAGCAGGAACATTTAATACCAGAGTAATTTCTTAAATGGTTACTTGCCTCTGTTTTTGACCTGACTGTTTTGGCCTTTTAAATCTCATAGAACAAATAAAAGTTCAAAGGAGATACTCACATATATAATCACTTTTCAGGGTGCTTATTGTTGCAGGTTACCACAGGCTATGATAGGTGTTGTGTTGCGTCTCAACATCAGTCTTTGTGCATGTGTTTTCCTGTAATGGTCCTTTGAATTTGATTGGGGATGTGTTTTAAAAATCATCATTAGTTAAATACTGCAGGACGCCCATTTTTCCCTGTTTCTAATTAAAGACATCTGCCTCTTGAAATGAAAGCTAATTACCTTGCAGCACTTGTGCTTAGGGGAGCATGCTGTAATGGGCTGTGTGTGTACATGCTTATACCATTTAGAGGTATTTTTTCAGAGAAAATAGGTCGTCTTCTCTCTGCAGCATTATTCAAGACCAGAATTAAGTCTCAAAACCTTCAATGTGTTGCAATAGATGGGAAAGGATTAAAACAGGGATTTGAGGGGTCGGTTTTCCAGTAGCGTAGATAGCTTTTTAAAGTTCTTTTAATTCTGTGCCTCTGTCCCTTCAGATGTTTAATATTCTTCGGCAGTGCCCTCCGTAGCCAATCGGCTCATGCTCAGCCACAGGCAACAGACATTTATATTCCCAGGCTGCCTTAACCTCCGCTTTGCTGCATTTCAGCCTCTCTGCTGAAGTTTTCCTCTAAACGAGCCTATGAAAAGCAGTGCTGAGTTCTCAGCTTTGCCTGGTAGCCGGCTCTTAATTCCAGCTGATGCGGTGAGTGGACGAGGACAGCGGCAGATGACACATGCGGAAAGGCTTTGCTTGGAGAAATATGGTCACTGCCCTTCCTTATTAAAATGCAGCCGTCTCCTGTGTTGTGTGCCAAGTAAGCAGCACAGAGGATCTATCTGGAGCGGGAAAGCCTTTCGGATCAGCTGAATATGTGGAGAGCTGGGATTTTCGTCGGAGCTGAGTGACAGCTCTGGCAATACTGTCTGTCCAGCGATGTCGGCTCTTTGGAGAGTTAACCGTAAACTCAAGAACGAAAGCTCTGGGAGAGCCGGCGACTCTCTGTACCGTATGCTGTATTTGGTGAGCAGACCTACTGTGCAACGCGACTAGTCTAAGTAATGAGCAGTTAAACGAATTTTCATGCTGTTTTAATTTTCAGGTTATAAATCCGAGGCTAAGCTGTAACTTATATGCACTGTAGAGGCTTTTTGTTATTGTGCAATGTCATTAGCAGTCCTGGCAATGCATGAAAGGATGCAATGTGCCTGATTTTTTTTGGGGGGGGAGATCAATACTGCTTAGAGTTTGTTGTCTGTGGCAAAACAGAGGTGCTGCATGCCGCTCAAGGGGGCAATCTGCCTGATGCTCAGGCACCCGTATGTCTCTATACGGCGAGTGCAAGGGGAAATGGCACTCTGCTCTCACAACTATAGGGCAGGCAGCCAAAACTCCCCACTGTGGGCAGCATCAACGTGCTGGATGAGTTTAAGGACTTGTTCCTCCTGCAATGGGCAGAATGTGAGCTTAGCTGTTCCGCTGAGCACCCCCGCAGAGGAGGGCTTGATGTACTCGCAAAGTGAACTTTGCTTAGCAGCCCAGCTCTGCCAGCCCTCCACCTCATTTTAGGGCTGCTAGATGGGATTGCGCGCAGAATTGTTCCTGAAGTGCAGTGCTGTAATTCTCCTAGAGAAATCCCGGTGCAGTGCTATTGTTGTTGTAGCTGGCAAACAGGGCTGGTACTGGGAGACAAAAGGATCTGTTTCTGTTCCAGACTTTCTCTACTCTGTCTACTTTCTCTAGGAAAATGGGGACAGAGAGGCTTTTGTTAATACAGTTCAAGAGCTTTCAGCAAAATAGCTGTGTTCTGAACCTCCCTGGGTTCAGAAAGCATCTGCTTTCTGTCTAGAATTTTTTTTTTTTTTAGAGTAAATACAGGGTAGAAAGAATTACGTTCAAGAATGAAATGAGTCAGTGTGTTCAACAAACAAGCAAGAAAACAGGTATGTGAATGTTATTGTGCTTGTGACTTTTAACTTGTCCAAAGAGTATCAGGTGAATGGTATTTGGGAAATACGTAAAAGAGGTGAGGCAGTGGCAGGGCAGAGCTCGGTTGCTGCTGGCTGGAGCTGGGCATGGCTGAAGTCAGCGAGCCATTCGTTAAGTCTGCACCAGTGGAGATAAGGCTTTTAAAAGTCTTCTACACTTCCTTTTTGGCATATGGGTGTAACTATTCCTTCTGGGGCAGACTGTGTGCCTGGATGACAGTTATCCAATTTTCAACTACTTGTTAGTGTTTAGCTGGTGTTTCATGGTGTAAGTGGATTTTCACTCTCTCTCTGGGTGACCCATCTTTCCCTGCAACTTAATGCACGGGATAGTGAGCTGTCTGAGGGGTATCGAGCATGAACTGCTTAAAACACTTGGTTTCTTTTTGGAGTTTGATCCATATAGTGTTTTATACATTATAACTATTTTTAATTGTCTAGTTGGTTCTTAGAACAAAATGTCACCGGATATGCCTTCCTCAAATATTCTTTCAAGAAACAGTCTTAATAAAATTAAATGTTTATGAGGTAAACCCTGCCTATTCTGAGTCTCTGCAGGCTCAGATTAATATTTATTAATTGGAAGGTTTTTGTGCCTTTCCAGCAGAGCAGGTAACTTGGGCAGGTTTTTTTGCCTGTGCTGGAGCCAGACTTTCACCTTTTGTGCTTTGTGGATTTGGGACTGTTGGGATCAAGATCGCACCTGTTGAAACCTAATACAAACTTCACCTAAAAGTTTGAGTATGCTTTGGGTATACTTAAGAATACAGCATGTACAGGTGGAACCTTGCTAATAAACCTTGGTAATAAATAAATCCAACTCCGTGACATGTGCCATTAACAGAAGCTGAGTTAGTTTGAAATGGACTGGTTCAACTCACTGCTTCCCCCTGCCCTCAGCTTACAATGTTTTCCCGTTCTTCCTCATCCGAGTTAAATATCAGATCTTGAAGATTAATATTTTGACTGTAATACACTGTGTCCAAGAGGCATTTTCTTATAGACATCAGTTACAATTAGTTCATTGCTCACATTTGTATCCTGAAGAAAGTTATCCTTTGCATAAGAAGCATCTTTACTAATATTCCTTGCAGTGGTACACTCAGGTGAGTGTTTACAGCCGTAAGATACCTTTAGGGAAAGTAACTGTATTATGGAAGGAAATATCTTGCTTATCTCTAGCATGGTTAATGTTCCTCTTGGGCTTCATGGCTGTGTAGAGCTGTAGGAGCACTGAGAGAGGAAAATAGTTGTGTGTGAGCAGACTGCACAGCTTAAAAAAGCAGAGATTTTTTCAGCCTGGGCCATCACGAAAGTGTGGGGTAGTGCAGGCTCTGGATGATGTTCTTGGTACTGGCTGGTGGGGAGAAGTGACCTCCCAGGGAGCAATGCGCTGTCTCCAAACTGCAGAGTGGTGGTGTGCTGTTCTTTTTCCCTTCTCTCTCTGCATGTTCTCTGTTGGAACAGGGTAATTTTGGGTAAATGGCTTTAGCATGGTCTGGAGGGAAATAAAGGCAGTGCTGTGAAGTCTCTAAATCTGGATTACGACACCATGGCAGGATTAGATGTGGAAGGTTAGAGAGGTGTGATCGAGTGCAGCAGCTCTTTTCCCTCCCGTGTCCGCTCCGGGTCTTGGGGAGGGATGGAGACGGGGCATGCTGCTGCTTTGGCAACCCTAGAAGCCTGGGGCTGTCATCACTGACACCAGAGACTATATCTGCTCCAAGCTTTTCAGCGTAACGAAAGATGTGAGAAGATGATCTAACATGAGGAGGTGAAGAGAGGATAACTGTCTTTATATATAGACAGCTGATTAAACATTAAAGAAACCAGCTAGGTGGAGCAGCTCTGAAAAACCTGACTTATGGGGAAGAAATACACCCTGCAAGGCATGTTTCCAGACATAGAACAGATATACAGTTACTTTCCCAAAGAGCTTGTGTTTGAAGCCTGAGAGGCTCTGGTTCCCCAGATGGCTCTGCTTCCCCTAAAAACAGCTTAAACAGTTTCTGTCACCACGTTGTCTCCTTGGCTGTGTTGACGCAGCTCTTCACAGGACTATTGCAAACTGGAATAGGGAACTGGCAGAGGGCTGGGGTATGTGTTTTGTTTGCACAGTCATTTTTGGTTCCTGATTCTTAGGCCTTTTTGTTTGTTTATTTTTTCAATCAAGTGCTGGATGAGCCTATTTTAAAGTTCATGCTTATCTGAAACCAGCACTTTAACTTGAATTGTGCAGCTCTTCCTCCCCCCTTATCCCCAGTCACTGAGAGAGAGGACAGATATATGAAATGAAGTGTGTATTTCTGGACTTTGGTACCTGTTACAAAGCCCCCAGGCTGCAACTGCTTAACAGCAAAGGCTGCCCAGCTCCCATTGTCCCTATAGATCTTATTTAAAATATTACCGCTGGTCTTTCCTCTTCCTTCTTTTTAAAGAGTACAGAGCAGGTCGCTGCTTTCTGTCGCAGTCTGCATGAAATGAACCCTTCTGATTCAAGTGCTCATCCTCAGGAATTTACAGGACCCCAGCTGGCCACCATGAGGCAACTCACAGATGCAGATAAACTGCGAAAGGTTATCTGTGAACTTCTTGAGACAGAACGCACCTACGTCAAAGTAAGGGGTCTCAGTGTGGTGTTTTGGTCTATTAATATTTCTCCTTCTTCTGGAAAACTTTGTTTTGTCTTATACTTCAAATTATGTTCCATGCATGTATCTCTTAGTTAACTTACATTCAATTCTGTAATCTGTCCCTTGAATAGTAATTTAAACTTCTGAAATAAGTAGGCTTTCCAAATTCTTATGCTGTCATTTTGAAATGCCTTAGCTGGTGTGCAGAGGAACACTGCTCAATGAGAGCTGGTATTGAATTTGTAAGTAAAACTGTGTGTTTCCTTTTACTATTTTAAATTCTGTGAAATACAGCTATTTTGTCTTATGCATGAAAGGGAAAAATTCATAGACTAAGGTAAACTGTGATCTTTGCCACTTCAATAAATATTCAGAGGCAGCTTGAGAAACCAACGTGGGAATCTTTTTCTGTATTTTTAGGACTTAAATTGTCTAATGGAGAGATACCTGAAGCCGCTACAAAAAGAAACGTTCCTCACACCAGATGAGGTATGTTATCTGTTGTTTATCTTTTTGCTAGATAGCCCCACTTCCCCCACCCCCCAGCTTGATTGCCTGTCTGACCGAGGGCTATGCAGAAATTTTGAATTCCACTTCTTTTAAAATAATGGATTGAGTATAAAGGTACTGCTCAATAATGTATAGTCTGTAGAGGTTTTTTTCCTGACATCCAATTGTACAATTGGACTGAGGATTACTGAAGTTCTAGAAAAGATCGTTCAGCTGCAAAGTGATAATTTCAGCATCTTCTTTTTTTTTTCTCTTATTAGTTGGATGTTCTCTTTGGGAATCTGACCGAAATGGTAGCATTCCAGGTAGAGTTCTTGAAAACTCTTGAAGATGGAGTAAGGCTGGTTCCAGACCTGGAAAAGCTTGAAAAAGTGGAGCAATTTAAGGTAATCTCACTGTTTACATTCTGAGCAGTACTTTAACACTCTTTATCGTATTTGTCTGACTGCCGTCACTGTTCATGTAAAAACCTACATCTAATTACACTCAAGATTAATTGCTAGCTAATACTGGAACTGTTTGAAAAACATCCCGCTACAGTTGTAGTTTATGCTACATTTAGCCATATAGGGCACTAGAAATCTGTAACGCCATGTGGTTTTAGGTGCTGTTCTTGCCCTTCTGCCAGATTTCTTGTGTCGGGCTGTCAGGAAAAGCTAGAAATGGAAACCTACATCAGGTCTTTGTAAATTGAATCCTCTGTCTGGGCTTTTGATGCATAGTGGAACTATATGGCAAATACTTCCAAGTATCAGCAGATGTGTGTTGAAGGTAGAAATGTAAACTAAAGATACATCTAAACTTCATTTAAAAAATAAATAGGAAAATGTGGAAACAGAAACTTTGTTTTATTTCTAACACAGTCATGTACTGGATATATGGCAAGTAGCTAATACAGTATTTGGTCTTTGGGGAATTTTACTCTTGCTTTTAGCACTCACCTTGGTAGAGGACAGAATGTCTTGATGAATAATAATAATTCCACTGGGATTGCTCTTCAGCTAGCATACAGCCTTGGAAGAACTACTGAAAGGAGGTGTCTTTTTGTGCATGTGTGCCTTTGACATCAAGTGCTGGTTTAAAATAAGCAGCTATAACGAACCTGCCCTTCCATAACTAGGACACAGCTTTTGTTTTGTAGGAAATGCACCCTTAACGTAAAGCACAGAGATACTTTTTTTTTTTTTTTAAGTGGAGGAAGGCTCTGTGACCACTGAGTGCTCTGAGCTTTAAGAGGGGAGTGCAGAAGAACCCCCCTTATGGAGAGAACTGTCTTCTTAGTGCTGCTGCTTCCACCTCTATCCCATAACATGTGCATCAGCTTCACTTTCAGTTCTGTCCTATGGGCACAGTCTGAAAGCAGTGTACAAAATGGGACGTCAGGGCTTCATGGTTTCAGTTCTGCAGTTTGCTTCCCTCTGCTGACTGTAGGCAAGCTGCCTATGTCTTGTCTCATCCCCCAACCCATGTTGTCTTTTTCCTAAGTGAGTAGCGGAGCAAATGCTTGACTGTGGCTATAGGTATCTTAGGGAAAGATTGTGTTTGGCCCTTAACACAAACTCATTTTCAAAAGAGCGAAGACCTTGGTCTGTTTGTGCAGAGGGATAATAGTCTTGCTTGCACCTCCTTAGTGTCTTGATCAATTACGAAGTCAGGTATGTCCAGTCCTTCCTGTGGCCTCTGGTTATTACTTAGATCAGTAAGGTTTTAAGCTCAGGCATTGAAATACAGTTCTGTAACTGTGAAGCTGGTTGCCTGTATAGTCAGTTGTGTCTCCAGATCATCCTAACTGGAACTTGGTTAATGATATTAATCATATAGCGTGAATCCAGGCACCAGGTTTCTTGCTAGATGGTGTGAAAACACTTTAAAAATGCAGTGTCCTGTCATCCAAAATCTAAAGGAAAACTTCATGTGACCTGGCAGAAGGGAAAAAAACTAACTGGTTTTCATGTGCTTTTTTTCCTAATACTTTTTTTTAAATTTTTAAATCCTAGAAAGTGTTGTTTTCCTTGGGTGGATCCTTTCTTTACTACGCCGACCGGTTCAAGCTGTACAGTGCCTTCTGTGCCAGCCACACAAAAGTCCCCAAAGTCCTGGTGAAAGGTAAGAGCCATGTGCTGGACAAACAGACCTGGGCATGCAGAGAGAGAGATGTCGCAGCAACACATCGGTTTGGGCTGGCGCAGGTTGTCCTTGTGGGTGATGGCCACTGCATCCCGAACCGTGCAGGGCAAGTTGTGGTGGAGGAGTGAGGCCACGCATGTGCCTGGTTGCTCTCCAGGAGCCTTCGCAGTAGGGAAATGAGACCACTTGGCCTGAGAGGCTCACAGAGCACTCTGTGCCATGGGTGTTCTTGGACCACCATCAGTGTAATGATACCCAAGTAGCTCATTACAAGAGGTCCTTAACCTCGCATGTAGTTTTCCCACACACACTTAATTTGTTCTTCCCTGACATGATTGGTTTCTCTTCAGTCATATGGAAAATGAAAGTTTTCGTAAATGGGTGATGGGTGTGTGCTAATGGAGAGCTGTGTGCTTTGGAACCAGAAGTGGTGACACTTGTAGTGACCTCTGGATCCTCCTAAAGTTTGTGCTGTGAATCCTTGCTAGTAGGAATCCCACTGAAGCTCTGGCCAATGTGGTTGAATGCTGACAGCCACTAGGAAAGTATCAGCCTGGGAGAATATTTTATGGAAGCTGTCTAAGTATTTTAACTTCACTTTGCTCTCTCTCCTCTCTCTTCCTCCTCTCACCTTTGTTCCAATTTGTCAGAGAAGTTTCCATGTACAAATGCCTAGCAGAGCTTGGCTTGCTGAGATGGAGATAAATTAACTGTGGTCTGGCTTATAAATGGCCATGGGCCTCCTTGCCTTGGAGTGATGTGTTTTCCCCTGTGAAACTGTTAATCTCTTAGAGTTAGCAGTGCTTCATGAAATTCATTTTTGGCCAAGATGTTAAATAAACAAATGGTTCCAGTTGTAGGAGCAATGCTGTTACGGGAGGAGCTCTTATTTTTCAAAGAACATCTGAATGCCTGACAATCAAAAGTTTGGGGGTTTTTTGTTTCTTGGGTTCTTTTTGAGTTTTTTTACACACTTTTTTTTTTTTTCATTTCTACTTGTAAACTTGTATTTACCATGCTGCAAAAATACTTGGCAGCTCTGCGGAATACATGAATAAATGATTTGTTGCTAGTCACATCCATACTTTCTTTCGACGTCTTTCTGTTAGACCTTAATGTTAAGGCCATAGACTAGATTGTATTGTTTTGCTTTTTCATTGCTGACTGTATTTATAAATGAGGAATAGTTGTGCTTGAATTATTGCAGAAACAGAACTTAAAATGTTATTCCAGACATAAATCTCTTAAAAAGCCTGGGTGTGTATTTCAGGTGTAATATGTTGTCTTCATCTGAGGTGCAGGTGGCTTTTGGATTTGAAACTGAAGTTGCTTTATTGAAATCAGGTGACTGTCTGCAAAAAAAAAGCTACCCAAACCTCATCAGGGATCATAGCTCTAATAAAAGCAATTGTGTGGAATTGTTCCTGCACTGAATAACTTGTATGTCTAAAAATACCACCTTCTTCATACTTCTCTCCCCATACAAATTTATGCTCTAGTAGAGGGAGCAACAGAGAAAATGGTATTTTTATAAATTCAGTATCAATCGGGTAGAAAAGATGACAGCAATCAGGTGTCCAGTCTACCTGTGCTCCCAAAATATGTTGTGCTATCATGTTTACTGCTGCCTGCTTCCTTACTAGCTCTTGATTTTTTGTTGTTGTTCAGTACTGCGTTTGAAGGTTTAATGAGGTAACAACAACCAATATTATAGGTGTACCTGTCAGGCTAGACTCATGAGTACTGGCTTCTTACAAATACCCTATTTGAGCCTTGTCTTAAAGGAAACAGATGATTAAAACAATTTATGCTGCTCTAGAACAGTTGCAAGGCCAGAAATACTGTGGATAGTGAAATTAAAAACTGCATGTATTGGTACGGTAAGTAGATGCCTGATGTTAAACCGTAAATACCTGATGTTAAACCGTAAATACTGTATCTGTGGCAAAGTGTCAGTAACTCAAAACCTGAAGTGCATAAATATAATACTGTGGACCTGATAAATCTGCACTTCCTTGCAAAATGTCTCTGGATAAATGAACTTAAAGCTGGAAAAGTCACTTTATCAGGGCAGCTGTTATGATTTTTGATTTATCCAGTCGCTTCATTTTAATCTTCCAGCCAAGACAGACACTGCTTTCAAGGCATTTCTGGATGCGCAGAATCCCCGACGGCAGCACTCCTCCACGCTGGAGTCTTACCTCATCAAACCCATCCAGCGGATACTGAAGTACCCTCTCCTGCTGAAGGAGCTCTTTGCTCTGACCGACGTAGACAGTGAAGAACATTATCACCTTGATGGTAAGCAGCTAACCTTCATTGCTCTTCCCTGTTTAACCTCTGATCTGGAGGTTAAACCCCCCCTCCCTCTTCCTCTCAGAGTCTTAAAAATACCTTTTGTCTCTTCCCCTATCTCTCTGTCTTTCTTCCAGTGGCCATAAAAACAATGAACAAAGTTGCCAGCCACATCAATGAAATGCAGAAAATCCATGAAGAATATGGGGCAGTGTTCGACCAACTCATAGCAGAACAAACAGGGGAGAAAAAAGAGGTAACTGATGGTCAAATTTAAGAGAAAAAGGCTGTTATTTTGTGACTATAGTGTGAATGTTAAATTGTATCAAATATTTACTTTTCGTGCTGTGTCGTTTAAGCGGATCCTGGTGCAAACAGATAAATCCCAATCCAATTCAAAAACTTCTTTTCCATGTATGGCTCAGTGAGTGAGACCAATGTAAAGAAGTAGTGGGTTAATTTACTTTAGTGTTGGGTCAAAATACCATCCCAACCTGCACCTCACTATTTTGAGGTCCATGTCTTGGCTCTCCTCGTTCCCCATAATCTTGCCCCGCCAGTC
>VXBO01003709.1:322980-338527 GCA_013400135.1 Rhinoptilus africanus | reverse complement strand
CAGTGGAGAGAGCATGTCAGGACATCTGTTGGGAGAGCACTTGTGGTTTGGTGTTAGTGTGGGAGAGGAGACAGTAAACGCATATCTAGTATTGCTCTTGTTGTTGGGGAGACCTCAGGTTGTTGTGCTGATGGTATGCGTGGCATCCTTTGGCAAAAGTCAGACGTCACTGAGAGGAGGGCGGAGGAATGGGATAGCATGGCCCCTGGGCTAGGGATAGCCCTCGATTTGCCGCTCTGGGAGACCATAAGCTCCATTTGGAACCATAAGTTCCATTTGCTGCAATATTAGTAGGCATCTCCCAACAGTTGTTATGAGCTCCTTTATTAGTCTGTTTCCAGCCATGTGGTTTACACAGGCGAGCCTTTGGACAAAATCAAGAGCCATAGCAAGTGTGAGGAGGAAGTGCTTTGACCGCTTCACGTGGCGTGGTCTCTAAGCTTCACCCCAGACTGTGTGTGTGATGGGGGGCTATGCTTAAATGTTCAAATAAAGTAGAAATAAAATGGTAGGGGGAAGTGTCGACAAAGGAGCAAAAAATGCAAAGAAAACACCTGGGGTTTGCCTTGACTTCCCACCAAATTATGAGACCTATACTCTGAGTTTGACTTCTCCTAATTTATGCTTACCAATTGAGGATTTATATGCATCTATTGCTACCTGTCACAGTCTGTTTGCACACGCTTGCAGTCATCTGATTAAATATTCCAAAAGTTTTCTTGTGGGGTGTGTGTGTGTTTGTTTGAGAATAAAGCACAAGCAAGTTTTCTTTAACTAAGAATTCAAGTAAGCTGTCTTGGAGTGATTACATATTGTGTCTTTGTGGGTGTGCTTGTGTTGGCAGGTTGCAGACCTTTCGATGGGGGACTTGCTCTTGCATAATACAGTGATATGGCTGAATCCTCCTGCTTCACTGGGGAAATGGAAGAAGGAACCTGAGCTGGCGGCGTTTGGTTTGTATCCCAGTAATTTTATTTTGGATGCCTAAAAGACTGTCGGCTGTGCCTTAGCAGATATTTGTTGCAGCTAGCTGAGCATGGCCTTCTGCAAGATTGGCTGGAACCTAAAACCATATTTGTCTCTTTGCTATGATCCAAATCTTGTGAAGAATTTGGAGGCGACTGCTGTAACAGTGCAAGAGTTTCTTAAACCTATATCCAAGGCTATGAATTGAGAGCTGTATAGAAAGGTATTTGTCTCTGAAAAGATGTAGTTTGGTAGTCTGATCGATGCCAAGTAACTCTACTTCACAACCTACAGGATGGGGCTGGGGGCTTGAAGAGGCTTTGCCTTTTTTTCCTCCGTGCCTTTTGCCAGGACTTGTATATCTAAGCTTTGAAAAGTGCTTAAAAGCTAAGCCAGGACTCCCAGTGAGTTGCTTGGAGTGGTCTGTCTGCCTCCGAGTAGTCTGTCTTGGGTGGCCAAAGTACAAATTGAAACCGCTGTTGGCATAAATCTCAAGGTCTTTCCCCTACATTGGAGTATGGTCCCTTGGAAAGGTACATGATTGCTTATATTGGCTAAATCATTCTCTTTTACGTTCAGAATTATATCAAGTAGCACAGAGTATGCTAGGTTTCTTTATTTGTTCCTAAATTTCTTTACATGCAATGGGCTTTTTCATTGTTGTTTCCAGAAAGCGATGCTGGATAGGAAGCCAATGATTTGTATTTTTATTTTTGTTTTATACCAAACAGATAACAAATGAAGGCTCTTTCAGCTTTGCTCTGGAAG
The DNA here is from genome assembly GCA_013400135.1 of Rhinoptilus africanus. Lineage (NCBI taxonomy): Eukaryota > Metazoa > Chordata > Aves > Charadriiformes > Glareolidae > Rhinoptilus > Rhinoptilus africanus. Next base: position 336,793 of record VXBO01003709.1, on the reverse strand, counting down.
AGCATATAAAAATTGACTGCTTTCCTGTAAGTTGGGAAAGCACCTGGTCATGCTCTGAAGCTGAGGGCCCTCATGAAAGCTGCTAGGAAAGTGCAGGAACTCTTGGTTACTGCAAAAAGCTTTAAATTGGTTTCATAAAATGTCCAAAACTAAGTGTCCATGCAATTCAATCCTAAAAAAAAGGGTGTGTTTGAGGCCTGAAGAATGAGATCATAAGGAGAACTGTAGTCTTGAAAGACAAATTCCAGCTCAGTTTGGATGGAAAAGAGGAATCGGATTACTCCTCTGCCTGCCAGTGGTGCTCACTTTTTAATTCTGCATAGAACACTGTCCCAGCTGGGAGGGGTTCAAGTTCTGGCCGAGCCCAGTCTCATCTGCTTGACTGGCTGGGTGTTGCTGGATGCTGCTTATTTGTCCGAGGTGAACTCGGACAGGGGGATTAAAGTTTTCTACATTTTTGTATAGAGCTGTTTCTGCTTGAATAGTTGTTCCAATAAGAGGTAACTTAAACTCTTGAGTTTCAAGTGACTTTGAATCAGCCTGGTTTTGTGTACTAAAAGTGGTTGAGCTTGGTTTTTTGGGGAAGAATATGCAAGAGGGCTGGTAGGTTTACTCCTGCCTTCCCTCCCTGACTCGGATGAGGGCTGCCTGGGGAGTTGAAAGGTCTGTGCGCTTGGGTGTAGAGGAGACCCGTTCCCAACCTTATTCACTACATGGCTTTTGTTTCTGACTTTCTCCTCTAGTGTTCAAAACCGCTGTGGTCCTTGTATACAAGGATGGTTCCAAACAGAAGAAGAAACTTGTAAGTTGCTTGGACTGTCTTGGTGATGCTGTGTGAATTTGTGGTGCTACAGTCAAGATTTGCTTTCCATAAGGCTGTGATGCTGAACTGTGCCTTTGCATACGTGATTCTTGTTCTCTGCCACACAGCAGAGGTTTTGAGTAGTGCCAAGCAGCCTGTTCTTCAGCCTGGGCGCAGTGCTCTGCAAGCCTTCTTTTACTTTATCCTTTGCTCCCTGGTGTTCTTAGTCATTCCCGTGGCCTGCCACATCCATTCCATGCTGTGGGAGTGGACTTCTACGAAACAAGGTGTCACCTTGAACGTCTCTCTTGTGTGTGGCTCTTTGATCCACTTATATGAATCAAATATGAGAGCTGATGCCCGTCAACTTTCTTAGTGAAACGCAGTGCCCTCGCTTCAGTTCTGGCCGTCGCATGCCACTGAGCAAGCGCTGACTGCTCTTACCTGAATTAGGGGTGCCTACAGGACCTATCAGGGGATCCTACTGGAGTTTGATTCTCAAAGTTAAAGCTAAGCTTGACAGTAAATTCATGCCTTGCTACTGTCAACTGTGTTCCCTATTGTATTCCAGAAAACTTTCTGATTCCCACGTATGGCATAAACCAAATTAAAATAATTTAAAATATTTGTATGGTTGTTTTCTAAAGCCAACTGGCCACAAAACAACTTCGCAGTGACTAAGGCAAAACTTACGCATGTTTGTCAGTGCATGTGCCCTTGGAGGTGAGAATGCAACGCTGGTCTCAAGTGTCTTTTGAAGGCATTGATAAGAGCTGATTGGTCGAACGTTTGCATTTGTCTAGAATTTAGCAAGACCTTCATAGATTGGCACGTTAGTGATGCTGGTCACTGAGGTGTTGCAGTGAGAGAATGGGAATTGCAACAAGTCTCTAGCTGGGCATTCTCAGTGCAAAGCTAAAGGAGACCTTTGTATTTGGCTATCCCAAGGTGTCTCATTTCCTATTGGAATTTTGAAATTCTTCCAGGGAGGATCACATAGAGCTTCAATTTATGAAGACTGGGATCCGTTCCGCTTTCGCCACATGATACCTTTAGAAGCGCTGCAGGTTCGAGCGCTGGCAAGTGCAGGTAATGTTCCCGCTGCATGAATTTGGCAGGGTTCTTTGTGTTATTATTAAGCTTATTCTATGAAATTTCAAAATTTTAAACAATTTGCATAAGTAAAAGTGAAATGTGNTTTATGGGAATATTCTTATTGCAACTTTCCCTTCACAAATTTGCATCCAACTAAACATGAGCGCTGGATCTTTATGTCAGGTACCTGCTCATGTGTCTTGTTCAGCTGGTTCCTTTCATGCCATCAAGTTCCAACCCCTGCTCTTAGGGCATTGCCCTTTCCTTAAGTAAACCTTGTCCATCTTTGTTGTGATGGTTGCCCTGATGTGTTTTAGAGTTCAAATAAGAACGTGATACACAGGTTCACCGGGGTCTAACGGAGCTGATACCAAGCCAGTTCCTACTACTAGGTAGTAGAGAGTTGCAGGACTTCTGCTTGAGCTGTGTTTACAGGAGATAAACTGAGATTTGATTAGCCACCATAGGTCAACTTGATGTTTATCAGACAGAGAGAAGTGCATGGTTGGTATTGGAGGAAAAGGAAGCCTCAAGAGGGGTGAATGGCTAAATGTTTTGTTAATGAACAGTGTCTCCTTGGATGTCCATTGCAATGATGATAGATCTAGCTTTGCTTTGAAAATACTGTATTAAATTGAGTCTTTTCTGGGGGAATTGTGTGCCAGTCAGTTTGCACTGTCATAAATTGCAGAACTGGTCATTATTTGTCTCACTGACAGGGAGCTTTTAGCAGTTCCCAAGAGATAACTCTGCCCTTTGTGTTCTCGCCTATTTTTCAGTTCACCAGAACACAGGAAGGACTTTCTGAAGGCGGTGCACTCAATTCTGCGGGATAAACACAGAAGACAGCTTCTTAAAACCGAAAGCTTGCCCTCATCCCAGCAATATGTTCCTTTTGGTGGAAAAAGATTGTGTGCTCTAAAAGGTGCAAGGCCAGCCATGAACAGGGCAGGTACTGTAGGGCTACAGACTTTCAAGATCCCAGTAACCCCAGCACCGTTGTAGGACATGTGGTGGTGTCTGTTATTTGTATATTAGGATTAGCGTTCTCTCCTGTGTATGTAAAAAAAAAACCTGCTGGTTTTCTGTGCTTCACCTCCTTGAGAGCCTTAAATTGCCTCTATTTACCTTGCTTTGCACTCAAGGCTCGGCTTCAGAGTGGTCCTTCCGCTGTGGAAGGAAGAAATGGGATTCCTATCAATACCGATTGGCTGTGCACTTTAATCTGGAAATGGGTTTCATCTGAACAAAGCAGAAGCCCGCTGCGTATTTCTTAGAAGCATGTACAGAATTTTGAGCTAACCCTAGCACTTTTAAACTAAAATGCACAAGAAAAATCAGCTCCCCCGAGTCAGTGGCTTGGTTGGAAATCAGCTCCTGCGAGTCAGTGGCTTTGTACGTCCTCCAGTTTAGCCTTTTCAGCTCTATTGCTAAAGGGCACGTGCTTCTACTTCTCATGTTTTGAGAGGCACATGTTTGGTACTACTATTTTTGTAACAGCCTGTCCTAAACCGTGGATTTTCCTTTTCAGTTGACTTCAGGCAAAAGCAATGAGAAAATCCCAGGGAAAAGCAGGTTTTCATTTTCAGAACACTAGATGATGGAGGGAAGAAACTTTTGCTTCCAACTTGAAAAGTACACAGCACTGCTGCGTGTTTTGTTCTGGTCTGTTATTTATGGTTTGTGGTTTGGGTTTTTTTTCTGCTCATTAGATCCATCAATGTAGAGAACCAGGCTTTCTGTTCCTCTTCTGTAATGGGCGGGCCAGACCAATAACGTCCGCAGCATGGCTTCTCACTCGGGGTGTTGCTAGCCATCTGCCTCAGAGACACTTAAAACTGTAAGGAAGAAGAGTCGAAGGAGGGCCAAAATGCAACTGTTTTACCACAGTGCTGCTTCTGTCAGCTTGTGGGGCTGCTCTGCTGTAGATGCCAAACTTTTTTTCACTTTGGCTCGTTGGTGCGTTTGCATGATGAATTCTGCAAAGATTAAAATCTCCTCCTAAAGTCCAGAACTCTCACCACAGTTAAAATCTGCAACTGCTGAGCTGTTGTACTTAATGCGTGTTTGGAGGCTCAGGGATATTAAAATGCAACCCCGCCCCCAAGCTAGAATTTACTAAATACATCCTGAAGGTGCGAAGGTGCTGTTTAGTGGAGGGGGGACAAACTATAACCTCGGAGTTCACCTGCTTGCCATGGAGCTACATGTGTGCGTGCACATGAAGCGCCGGAATGCCTGCAGGTCCTTCAGCTGCAGGATTCGTCCCCTGCATTGCCTTACAAGCCACTTATGAAGATGTTCCAACACAGAAGATGCAAATTTGCTAATTGGGCCAGTTGCAAAAGCTAGTAGGCCAGCTGATGCTGAGTAAGGAACTTTTTTTGAAAAGTTTTTCTGGTTTGGGGGTTTTCTTTTGTTCGCCCCCCACCCCTAGTAGGGAGGGAGTGTGGAAGGGAGTAGCAGAGCCTGGACAGGGAACTTACTTCCCCCAAAATAATGCAACAATTCCGGCATCTTCAGCACCGAGGTAGCTACTTGGAAACCTGTAGTGTTGCTCTTACCTGAGACGAAGCGATTTCCCGTGCCGAGGGCGTAAGGCTAGTAGGTTTTGGTGGTGTGCTGACAGCAGGGCACTGCGCGTGAGAAGCTGAGCTGAACAGATGCACTTTGTGCTGGCTGGCTGCCTGCCTACCGCTTAGGAGGAACAGTAATTGTGGGCCATTATCCCAACTGTGGATCTGAGTAGCAGAAACTCCTTTTTCCGCTGGAGAGAGACCTGTGCTGAGGAGCTGAGTGAAGTGTGACTCGCCCGCAGGCAGGATGCCGAATGACTAGGTCATTCGTGGGAGCCCGCCCGCTTTGTGCCTAGTGGTGTTTAAAATAAAGGGCCCTTGGAAGACTTAACTTTTCAAAGAGAGTTGTACCGTGTGTAAAAAGCCTGTGGGGTTTTATCTTTGTGTGTGTGCAGTGTCAGCCCCAAGCAAGTCTCTTGGGAGGAGGAGGCGGCGGCTGGCCCGAAACAGGTTTACCATTGACTCAGATGCCGTCTACACGAGCAGCCCTGAAAAAGAGCCCCAGCAGCCCACACACAGTGGGGACACTGACCGCTGGGTAGAGGAACAGTTTGACCTTGCTCAGTATGAGGAGCAGGAGGACATCAAGGAAACGGACATCCTCAGCGATGACGATGAGTACTGCGAGGCCATGAGAGGTGCCGTGGCCGACCGAGACCTTCGGGAGCGGCTGCAGGCGGCCTCCATCACGAGCAGCCAGCCCTGCCGGGAACACCGCCCGCGCCCGGCCGCGGACACGCACGCCTCCAGGATGACCCAGCTGAAGAAGCAAGCGGCCTTGTCCGGCATCAACGGTGACGTAGAGGGCCATGGCGAGGAGGTCATCTGGGTTAGGCGTGAAGACTTTGTCCCCAGCAGGAAACTGAACACGGAGCNATCCCCGTAGATTGCACACTTGCACACACCATTCCGGCAGCTGAATTGGTCCGAAGCCATGCGGCCACACTTTAGGCAACTCTGTAAAACGCTCAAAACCTGGAACGGAATAAGCTTAAGGTCCTGTCTTACATTACCAAGGGCTTTCACACTATTTTATTTATTCTAAAATAATCAGGGGCTGAAATTAAGTATGGGGAGAATATCATCACTGGAAAACAAATTACTCTGGATGTCTTAATCTACGTGCGGCGAACTAGCTTAAACTATAGCACAACGAACAGAGGGTTTTATAGCCGTAAAACATCAGGCGTAGGCTCATCTCCTTAACGAGGAAACTGCCTTTTTAACGTGTACAGTTGCAGTACTCTTATTCTTTTCCCTCTTTAAATGTAAGAGAATATACATGTATTTTAGGAATGTGTGAGGAAAGGTTTGGGATTTATGTTGTGTTAAGTCCTCTTGGTCTGTGGCTGGTCTAATTTAATGTCAATGTTGGAAGCTCTAGTTTTACATAATATTATAAAGATGCCAAACTCTCTTAAAAGAGATCCAAATTTAACACTTGAAGAAATATTTTTTTGTATTTTACCTGAGATGCAGGGGCACAAAGGGATAAGAGTTTTACAGCGTTAGTGTAGCTCCACGTCTAGGATACAAGGCTAGCTTTTTGCAGAGGGTTAGGAATGGTGGTTTTATATGAAAATATGAACTGGAAACTCTTATTTAGGTATAACTTTCTTCAGGAAAAGGATTATTGTATATGTTTGAGACTGGAGTTTAGTTAGATAATAAAAAGAAGAAAATAAAATGACATGACTGAACTGTAGTGGACCAAACCGATCCATGGTGAACCTCACTGGAGCTGGTGTAGCAACATCACAGATCCGTTTGGTCTGCTCTCCGGGAGATTTTGGGCTTAGGGGACAGGGAATTCATGGCCAAAAAACTGACCTCATCCACTCTCCTACTGTGGGTGAAACTAGTGTATTTTAATTCCTTTATAAAAGCTTTTCCACTGCAATAGAGTATGAACAAGTTCTACACAAGCAAACCTCTTTAACATTTTAAATCTTTTATTTAAACATCTAAAACAGGGTAAAATGTGACTAAGATCTTGTGGTTTTTAAGTAGACTTCCAAATACGAAACACAAAATAGCACTTTTTTTTTTTTAAGATTTATATAGATTTTCCCATTTCAGTTTCACCTATAGGAAAAAAAGGAAGGATATATGAAATTTTCTTTTTTGTTGTTGGTATCTATTGATGTTTGACACATTAGTAGGTACTTTGAAAACCTGAAATTTTATAATAGCTTTAGGATTATATTTTATAAAATCCACTCTGACTATATTTTAAAACATAACAAAAATTATTCCCCCCCAAAATCCATCACTGTCTTTGTGTCCCAGCTAGCATTCTCCCCTTGCCCCCCCGCCCCCCTTTCTGGTTTCTGGTGCACTATACTTGAGCTTATGAAAGCTTTCTCTATTACCTTTTTGCTATCTTCTTATTTCTTTTCGTAAAAGCTTTAGAAAGGTTTCTATACCCTTTGTATTATCACATCATTGTTTTATATCATCTACCTGTCAGTTGTGTGTCCCAGCGTATTAGAGAAGCGGAGGTTTTAGCTGTCCTATGCTGTACCAAGCGGAATACAGTCAGCGCTGAAATACTGGAAGGCTGGTACTGGGAAGGTACCGTTGTTCTTGTACATAACGTCACGACATGTCCATGTCAAAGGTTCTTATATATTTCTTTTATAAGCTGAAAGAAGGTCTATTTTTATGTTTTTAGTTCTATGAATGGAACGTTGTAAATGCCTGTCAGAAATAAAATACTGGAAAAAAAAAAAATACACGAGAGGGGTGTGCGTGTGTACGTGTGCGCTCTGGGCCAGGTGCCTCTCTCAGTAGAGGCAAGCGAGGAAGCAAGTCCCGCAGTGGCTGAAGCTGTTGGGATCACTCCCCTGGCAGCGCGTGCCCTGTATTGTGTGCAGGTATTCCCTTGGAACAGGTTCAGCCTGTCTTGGCTCCGCTTTTTTGGTGGGGTTTGAGCTCTGGGATAAGTAACAGCTAACGGCTCCTTTGGCCAGCATGTTCTGAGCTTCAGCCTGTCCCACGTGAAAGGCTGGGGCAAGCTTGTTGGCCTCCCTTCTCTCCTATTGAAACCTCATTTGTATTTATTTATTTCCCCAATGGAAGGTCCGTGCCTGGAGCCTTGCTTCTTGGAGGGTGGAAAACGAGACAGGCAGGAGCTCAAATGCCAGGTGGAAGTATTTGGCCACAGTGTGCCTGTTTGACATGCACCTCGTCACAAATCGAAGCTTTCCTTTAGTGAGACGGCTAACTTTAAAACGGCACGTTCAGGTCTGTAACAAAACTGTTTCTCACATCAGTGGAACTGCATCAACCTCTACTGAGCTGTGGGTGCAAAGTGTGCTAATGCTTGAATAAACGTGAACAAATATGAACTCTCTTGGAGTAATTCTTGTATTCTCACCTACCAGTCTCTGTAGTTTAGGAAAGAGCCTTCAGGTACGGCTCAGCTCGTATTTTGCAGAAGTGAGAGATGAAAGTTTCCTTATTACGCCCATAACTAGTCATGCCTGTTTCTTTTCCTGTGCTGGTCACAAGGAACCTTAAGTGCGTATTTTTACAAAGGGAGAGGAAAGAAGTAGCAAATTCCAGAAGAATTCCAATTACACTAGAAGAGCTCTCCAGTCTTGCCATGGCTGGTTGTTTGGCCAAACCCTCTCCCTTTGGGGTGATGAATTTTCATCCAAATGTGGGGAGCACACCGTGTCTTGTGCAGCCTGGGCAGGAGCTTCCCTGGCCCTTGGGTGGGACCCTGACTCCTGCCACATTGCTTTAGTGGAGCTAGGACTGGTGATGTACAGGCAGTTGGGTTATGTGCATGGATTCTGGCAGATTGTCCCTAAAAGTTGGGCTGGTGGACATTAGGGAACTGGTGTATTAGAAAGCACGATGCTATTGCTGGAGCTGTGAGAAGAGCCTTGCCCAGCCCCTTGGTGTTTCCTGCAGTAGAACAGCGGCAGTCTTTTCTGCAGAGAGGAACAAGGCGCTCTGTGGCACTGAGGTTTGGGAAGTGCTTTTTATAACTCTGGTTTTACCAGTCAGTTGTTTTTTATCGTCTTCTCCAGCAGACCTGCTTTGCTCGCGCTGGCTTCAGGACAACACAGGAAACACTTAGTTTGGGAGGCTATGGTCTCTGCAAATAACATGTCAAGAATGAGACCCCACTCCCCGCATGTGGCTGTTTCAAATGTGGCCAGATAATGGTGGAGGCAGCGAACAGTGCTTCCCACAGCTCATGTTCTCGTTCCCGGTGTCTCTGGCTCCTTGCTTTCCTTTCCTTTTAATTTTATTCGCAGCAGTTGCTGAGCTACTTCCGCTTGAGCACTAGGCTTTTCTGTTTTAAGCCTTTCTATCGCAAGTCCTGCCATGCACGTTGATTGAAGACTGTCAGCGTGTCAGTATTACTGAATGAATCCAATCCGGTATTACTGAATGAATCCAAGCCTTTTGGGAGCTTGCTGCAGCTCTGCCTTATTCTGCAGGGAAATGAGGGGAAAGAAAGCCTTTGAAAAGTGGCTTCCTCTTGTTTTCTCTTTTCCTTCAGCCACATGCCGTTAATAATACATAGGAGCTCTGCGCTCTGTGTGGGCATGAGTTTGAGTAGGATTTTGCACTAATGAAATCTTAGGGCAGCCTTAGGGCCTGGGTAAATTGTTCACGTTTTAAGCCTGAGCAATGAAGGCAGGTGGGGGAGTACGCACAAGGTCATGCAGCAAGCCTGGGGCGGCGGAGCAAGGCTTGCAGAAGGCCATTTAGTCATTAGTCTGGACGATGTTTCCTTTTCGTTAATGGAAAGAAGCAATTAGCTGTAGCAAGGAATCCTTTTCTTGTGGCAGGATAATAAAGTGGTCAGAAAAGTCACACAGCCCGCCTGGGCAGCAGGGATTTGTCGTGGTTTGAGCCCAGCCAGCAACTAGGACCAGGCAGCTGCTCGCTCACTCTCCCCGCATGGGATGGGGGAGAGCATCGGAAGAATAAAAGTGAGAAAAAACTCGTGGGTTGAGACAAAAATGGTTTAATAGGTAGAGCAAAAGCTGCACACGCAAGCAAAGCAAACCAAAGGATTCATTCGCTGCTTCCCGTGGACAGGCAGACGTTCAGCCATCTCCGGGAAGGCAGGGCTCCATCGTGTGTAACGGTTACTTGGGAAAACAAAACGCCATTGCTCTGAACGTCCCCCCTTCCTCCTTCTTCCCCGGCTTTATATACTGAGCATGACATCACATGGCATGGGATATCCCTTTGGTCAGCTGCCCCGGCTGTGTCCCCTCACAGCTTCCTGTGCCCTCCCAGTCCAGTCACTGGTGGGGTGGGCTGAGGAGCAGCAAAGGCCTTGACCGCTTGGCAACAACCAAAACCATCAGTGCGGTATCAGCGCCGCTCTCATCCCAAATCCAAAACATAGCCCAGCAACAGCAAGAAGGTTCACTCCGTCTCAGCTGAAACCATGACCGATTCGTTTGTCCATGAGGTACAGCTCTGGTATCGAGTTTGCTTTCTCCTTTCAATTCCACGTTTCCAATCAATTTGATAAGAGAGGGAGGGATGATGGTGAGTCAGGGAATAACTGTAACCAATGAAGTGTTTTCCATGCGATCTTCGAAATAAAGCCAGGGTCTCTGTGGCTGTTCCCCTCCACGCACTGATACTACAGGTGATGCCCACTGCACACAGCCTCAGGGGAATGTGCCTCGGTGCGCCTGGAAGGAGAACAGCTTGCGCAGGCTCCATCCGCAGGGATTTCAGGAGCCATGTGGAGAAAGCCCTGAGCAGCCTGGTCTGATCCCGGAGCTGGCCCTGCTTGGGGCAGGAGGCTGGACCGGAGATGCTACTGAGGGGCCTTCCCACCTGCATTACCCTGTGGTGCTGTGACTCCTCCTCACCCTTCCACACCCCCTCACACAGGAGGAGTTTCAGTTTGTTTGTTGGGGTTTTTTCCAGTCAGGAACAGACTGCGAAATGTATTTTAAATTTTTCTGTCAAAAGATGAAAATACTGTGATGAAACCAAATAGACAAACTCCTGGGAGATAAAGCTTTGTGACAATCTTCCATAGGAAATAGCGGGAACACAGATATACCATGGGGCTGGGACAACTGAAGAGACCATTAAGTCACCTTCTCCTGAGCCTCTCAGCCCCAGTGAGAAGTGCTCAGACGTAGATACATTTCCTGGGATGCCCCACGGCTACTAAACACAGTAAAGGGCAGAAGTGCCCGTTTGACACTAATCCTTGGGTCCTTGCTACAAAAACATCACTGGACTTCTATCCAAACTGTGTTTGGGTACATGAAATCATGTTTTCTACTCCCCTGTCTTCTCCCAATTGAAGCAAAATATTTGAAATGAGAAAACCTCTCCTTAAGCCCCTGTTTTGGCTAATCAGAGTTAAAGGTACTACTCCCCCTCCCCCCCAGAGTCCAGTAAATGTTTGAGGTCAGCATCCTACTCAGAATGCAGCTATCCTGGAGGAGGGATCTCCTGGGAAAGGTCGACTGCAAGGGGCAATGTAGGGTAGGGTATGCCTTAGGGCTTCCCTACGGACGCACCCAGTGTCCTGCCCCAAACAGCACCCATAGGGTGCTATCTAGGGAAGAAGAATAGAGCAAACATTTGTGATACTTTGACGTCTACACTTCCCGCTCCTAAACACAGGCACGTGGTGCTGTTTCATGGTGTAGTAGATTAAAGCACTTCAGAAGATCCAAAGGTCAATTCAGCTGCCCACATGTAGTCACCAGTAACACTTACGGCGTCTACGAGGCTCCAGACATCTATCTGCGTGGGGGTGAGGGAGGCCACAGGTGCTTCGGGTGAGTTATGCTCTTCTGGAAGGGCAGCTGGACTATGGTGGGTGATCCTGGGGCAGCTCAGGTGGCATTAAAGGCAACTGAATCCCACCCTATGGGTTTAGTAGCTCTCCAATGACTTCTCCAGGGGGATGCCCACTATGCCCTTGAATCCAGATAAGCTTTTTGCATCCAGACATCCTTCAGCAAGGAGTGTTAGAGGTCTGGTACCCAGGCAGGGATGTGCCACCTTCTTTTGCTCATTCTGAATTTTGATCCCGCTAGTTTCATTTGACATCCACCAACCTTTTACATTGGAGGAAACTCTGAAGAGTCAGTCTCTACTAACTTTCTCCACATCATCCATACCTTTAGAAAACTTTGTCATTTTTCTCATTAGTCAGATTTTTTTCCCAGACTGAGCCCTTTCTGGTACTCAAAGAGCCATTAATCTGGCTCATTGATGCCACAGGTGTTTTTCCCTGCCAAAAGACAATAAGAAGTACAAAGGTGAAAGGAAGTAGAAACTAAACATATTGAATATGTTGCCAGCAAGTCTCACAAGGATTCTTAGAGTGGTTAAATTTTGCAGAGCTGCTAGGGGAGGACAATAAAAGCTGTCTAGGGGAGGACAATAAAAGCTGTCTAGGGGATGACGATAAAAGGCACAGAAAGGAAATGGTATCAAAATAGGATATGGTATATGCAGAAGTTCCTACAGCAGTGGCAAGTTAATGTTTGCTACTTAAGGCAGGATTATATTCAGCTTGTAATACCGCCAGATTAATCCAAAACCTGCAGGAAGTCAGTGAAGTAGTGAAATGAAGAAAGAGAGTTGGTCTATCAAGCAGAAGGCAGCACGCAACTAGAAGAGCACGCGCACACACACACAAGCAGTGACAAGTGGCTTGTACACACCAGCTCGCTGCGCACCTCGCCGCACCAGCTCTGAAATACTTCCCGCTCCTTTGGCTACTGGGAGCCAACTGTCTCTGCATGAAACTGAGGAAGACAGAGGAAAACTTTCTCCTTCAGTTCCTCCTGGAAGGCTAAATGTGGTTGGGAGAGGCAAATACCGATGCCGTTTTTGCGTGTAGTAGGCTGCGTGCCAGAGAGGCGTGCCAGATCCCTATGTCACATCTGTGCAATTAGCTGATGACCCGTGCGCGATCACACATTGTTACAACAGCCAAGTAATCTGCTCTTGGGGAAAAACTGTTTGAAATGAAACAGGTAACCTGAGGAAACGAGAAATAATTAGAAATAGCACACTGAAAAAAAGAGGGAGCAAGAGGGCCTGAAATTAATTAATGTCGCGGGAACCAGATCAAAGCCAGAAACTGAGATTCATAAAGCTGCAGAGAGGCATGAATAGAATATTAAGTATGTGTTACATTCTCTATGAAAGGAGAGCAGGCTCCGAATCAGCACCTGGGGTGCTGGGAGCGTGGCAAGGAAAAAGTCAAGCTCTCCTTCATGCCAGGGGGCCAAGTGCTGGACGAAGCTTTGAACTCACTGTCCCGACAAGAATTGCGCCAGGTGCCATCTTGCACCAGATGCTCTCCTGCTTCTTAGGCCCGCAAGGCTCCCCCATGTTAATTCAGAGGGTCGCACATGGCCACAGGAGCATTTTGCTTGTAGCCATGGCGTTGGGGAGCTCCACAGCGCAGACGCAGGCTCTTCTGGATCAGCTGTTGCCAGTGCCAGAGAGTAGTCTCTGGCACTACAATTTAAATCTAATCACACGGCCATAGTTCCAGCAGCTTTGCTTTAGATCCCGAGAGAAAATGCCTGTCGCTTTGCACAGTCACTGGGTTGGCCCAGTGCGAGTCATTGCTCCTTGGGTTTCTTCCATGGAATGTCAGTGAGCCTTGAGGCTCTCCTGCTGCTGCGCAGGGCCAGCCCTGCGTGGTTTCCCCAGGCGTGCTGAAGGCTTTACCCTGCTCAGAGAGGCAACAGGCAGTACAGCACACCTGCCTGCTCCTCCAGGGTGGTGTTTCAGCTGGGATACATCTGCCATGCCTAACGTGCTCCGAGTGTTTTGTGATGGAGAGCTCAGGAGAAGCTGAGCTGACAGTCCGTGACTGTGCGGGAGCCCATGGCCTGCTTGCTGGAGTGGCTGGTCCAGATGAGCACAACCTTGTTTGTTGCTGGTGGTCAGGGCTGACTGTCTGGGAGGCTGCCAGCTCCAAGATCAGCTTCAGCGTGGAGCCAAGAGTTCATAGAATGAACTGACTTCACAGAATCACAGAATGGTTCAGGTTGGAAGGGACCTTAAAGATTATCTATTTCCACCCCCCTGCCCTGGGCAGGGACACCTCCCACTAGACCAGGCTGCTCAAAGCCCCATCCAGCCTGGCCNGGGGGCTCCTTTCCAGGCCGTGGCCAGCGGGGGTCGCTCTTCCCCTGCAAATGGCGCGGCGCCCGGCGGAGCAGCGGGCCCGGCCGTCCGGCTCCTTTGGAAGCCGGGGGATTTTCCGCTTTAATAAAACAAATAACCAGGGGGGGGGAAAAAAAAAAAAAAAAAAAAAAAAAAAAGAAATAAAAGAAAAAAAATTAAGAATGCCACACAGAGC
>VXBO01003709.1:291095-319094 GCA_013400135.1 Rhinoptilus africanus | reverse complement strand
TCAAGAGGTGTGGGAAGAGAGGTTCCCAGTGAAGACTGAAGCAAAAATGTTGTTGAGTACCTCAGCCTTCTCCTCATCTGTTGTTACCAGTTTGCCAGTCTTGCTCATTGGGGTACGCTTTGTTTGACCTTCCTTTTCTGGTTGACATACCTGTAGAAGCTCTTATTATTATTCTTTGTGTCCTGTGCCAAGTTCAGCTCCAGCTGCACCTTGGCCTTTCTGACCCTATCCCTACACAATCGGGCAGTGTCCCTATACCATTCCCAGGATACCCGTCCCTGCTTCCACTACCTTTTAATTTCATTCTTTCCCGTTAGTTTGACCAGTAGGTCTCAACTCAGCCATGCCTGTCTCCTGCCTTCCTTTCCTGATTTCTTACACCTGGGGATTGAGAGCTTTTGTGTTCTATGAAAGTCATCCTTAAAGATCTGCCAGCTTTTGTGTTCTCCCTTGTCCCTGAGGGCAGTTTTCCAGGGGGTCCTATTGACTAACTCCTTGAACAGCTGGAATTTTGCTTTCCTAAAATTCAAGGTCCTGACTTTCCTTTTCACCTGGACCATTTCCCTCAGGACTGCCAGCTTTACCATTGCATGATCACTACAGTCTAGGCAGTCACCGATGAGCGTGCTCGCCTTGGTGACCATCAGGTCCAGTATCACATCTCCTCTGGTGGGGCTATTACCTGGCTTAAGAAGTTATCCTTGATGCAATCCAGGAGTCTCCTCGATTGTCTACAGTTCACTGTGTTGCTTTTCCAGCAGATGTCAGGTAGTTGAAGTCCCACAACATGACAAGAGCCTACAAGCACGATGCCTTCTGTAGCTGGAGTAAGAAGGCTTCATCTATAGGCTCCCCTTGACTGGGTGGCCTGTAGTACACACCAATCAAAGGTTCCCTTTGTTGCCTCAGTCTCTTATTCTTACCCATAGTCTTTCAACCTGCTTATGGCTGTATTTCTTTATGTAGAGGGCAACGCCTCCGTCTCTCCTTCCTCACCTGTCCCTTCTAAACAGCCTGTAGCCGTTGATAGCCGCACTCCAGTCATGGGATTTGTCCCACCAGATTTCAGTAATGGCAACCAGGTTGTAGCTTTGGTGGCTTCCATCTCCTCCTGTTTGTTGCCCATGCTGTGTGCAGGCATTTCAGCTGGGCTGCCAGCTGTGTCGCCCTCTTAGAGGAACATCCCTTAATTCCTTTGGGGTATTCTACTGGTGCATCCAGGAGGCATTATATGCAATAAGTGTCTCTGAATACTACCGATGTTAGTCAAGTGAAGGGACGATGTTGCTTTGCTAATATAATTAAATTCAACAGAATTTGAGCCTGAAGGGACTGTTAATACTGTACATTGTAAGGGCAAGACAGAAATGCTGACAAAACAATCCTGTGAACATGTAATCACCTTTCGTGCTCAGACGCCAGCTGGTAAAAACCCATAACAACCATTTCCATTGGCGACTCTCTGTTATTTTGGTGACAGCAGAAGAACACTTCCAGGAGCAGCAATGGGGGTTTAGGTGATGAGGAGAATTTCATTAGTTCCTTCTGGCTGGAGATTCCAAAGCTAGGTTTAGGCTGCTCCCCTGGGTGTGCTTACGGTCTCTTGTTTGCTGCTATTCCCATCTGGTGCAATGGTGAAGCTGTTGATGGGGACACTGTAGCCTATTGCACTGTGAAAACTGCTGTCACACCATCATGGCAGGAGCTGGAAAAAGCCATTAAAAGTCAGCAGGCTCAGTATATCCCTGGCAGCCTCAATTTAAAAAAAAGTAAATCAAAATCAAATGACACTGGTAGCTCAATTTGCTCAGGCCTACTTGTGGCTGGGGAAGGTTCTTCCCACTGTAACTTCTTCACAGACAGCACAAATAAAGTTATCCCATTAAAGCAAGAAGGTGTTCACCTGCATGGGACTGTTTTGGAGGCTGGGATGTGCAAGTCTCTTCAAGACTTACTTTTCTCCTTTAAAGGCAAAATACAACAAGAGATGCCCGAAAGTTTGCATGAGACTACATTTCCAACAAACATGCCTTTTCTTCAGTGTGATAGGGGATTTCAGTCTTTCATTTGATTTGGTACATATCAAAATTACTAATTTCTCGTCATATGGATTTGTCTTTCCTAATCCTGTGCTTAACTTTCCCTTCTTGCAGAGAAACATCAGCGGACACATAGGAATGAGCTATGGCTCAGTTGCGTTGTGAGTGAATGTGACTCAGTCCACGGTGAGATGATATGCTCTGAAGTTCTGAGGGAGCCTTGTGCCTTCAGATAAAATGAGGCCTAGGTTGTATTTGTTCCCTATAGCTGCTGATTAAAGAGGTGTGGATGGACCTACTTGACAGTAAGCTCTGCACCCTCTGAATATCTCTCTTTTCTGCTAATGGAGGCGGTTCCACACTGGTTGTCCTGGTGGCACCATGGCTCTGTGGATTGCTAATGCAACAGGAACAAAAGAAGAAAGTCTTGTTATCACAACAGTGCCGATGTGTGTGCTTTTGAATGCTGAGCACAAAGCCCTGCAGCTTACAGCACATCATACCACACTTCCGTGGGGCTCGTTGCATTAAATTAGTGGGTTTTAGCATTTTCATATGGCTGTTTTCACTGTGCTGTGGGATTGCACTGAGTATTAAGTTAGGATGATGAGTCTTGCAGTTTTCATTTATGAAAGCTTCAAGAAAATGATTGGTGACTGCTGGCTGCAGTGTGTGACAGTAGATTTCAGAGTCAAATGTCAGGCGTTCATCTCTGCAAAGCCTGCCTTCAAATGATAAATATGAACAAGTTGTAAAAAGCCCTCTTTTTCCTTCTTTCTTTTTCTATTTTTCCTCTTGACTTTAATTCAGCTCTGAGTTTCAAAACGTGTTAAAAAAGACCCTATACCACCTTAATGGACTCCATAACAAAATCTCTTTTGTGGACCAGTTAATCAGTGCTTTTGGTCCATATAAAAGTCCTGTTTTACTTAAAAGCTGTTATACTAGACCAGTCAGGAACAGGTGCAGAGCAGAGCCTTCCGTGGATGTTTGCATTAGCATTTTAGCTGTCTCTGGGGCGTGATTCCAAGCCAATGTCCCAATCACCCCACTGACCCTGCCTCAGTTCACATTACAGGGACATTCTGGTGCTGGTGACCTGGCGCCCTTTTGGATGAATTGAAACTGGAGGATTTGCTCCAGAAGCACACCTCATGCACTCTGGCCTCTAACAGGGATGTGAGGGTCTGAACCAATGACTCAGACACGCAGCTGCCAAGACCTCCTGGACTTGCCATGGAGGTATGTGCTAACAGAGGCCCTGGAAACACCAAGATATCATGCAATACTCTGAAGTGCTTCTCAGGCAATGCAAAGGCCAAATACTCCTTCAGGTTTGCTGTAAGCCTCTTTTGTCATGGAGAAGGAGCAACCATGAGGCTGGACCATTCCCTCTCTCAGCTCTGCTGCATCAGTGATGTGACCTTAGGTGCCCACATCACCCCCAGGCTCTGCTCACAGGGAAGAGTGGCTAAAGCCTCTTCTCAATAATGGGACATCGTGCCGACTGCTTCAGTTCGGTGATGTGGACAGGCTTTATTACCGACACTGCCCTCTGAGATGTGCTGATCCACTGAGAGATGCTGGTGCTGATGCTGGTTGTCCTGGTTTGCTCTCTCCTCTCCCTGCCTGCTTTCCAGACCAGTCTGTCACTATCCCAAAAGGTGTTGGGCCTCCCCACCAGCCCTACTTGCTTCCCTAATTCTTAGGGGCCACATTAGCCCACCTGGGGAACATGTTTTTGATGTGCTTTGAACATGTTTGCTTCCCTGTAGCTGTGGCTCTCACTCCTCCTGAGCTGCTCATCCATCTTCCCTCACCCACAGCCCCCAAAATCCCCTGCCTTCACCCTGGAAAATGGAGAGAAAGCAACCCCAAAATCTCCCTCCAGCCATCCTTAGTGCAGCCACTCCCCACGCCCCGTGAGGTCTCCTGGTGGTGTTGAAGGCCACGCTCATGGGCACACCACAGTGTTCGGGAGGAGGCAGAGAGTGCCTGGGGACAACTAAGCAAAGGAAATGTGCTTGCCCAGAAGATATCACGATCGAATGTTGCTGGAGAGCGAGAGAAGAGGGTGGAAAGATAAATCTGTCAAGCCATCTGGTGCTTTTCATTCGTCTTCTGACACTTGCCACCCTGCAGAAGAACCTGTGTCCTCACGTGTCCCATCCCTCCCTGCACACCCAGCGCAGCCGCACTCCTCTCTGGGGGGGACAGATAGGGGATGGGTGGCCTGACTGTGTGCCATGGGGATGGAGGGCAGGACATACAGCTGCCAAAAAACATGGTCCTTGCTGCTCTGGTCACAACGGAAAGGCTCACAGGGGCTGCTCAGGGCAGCGTTCACAGTGCTGCTTCCAGCCCTTCACCTGCCGTCCTCAGTAAGAGGGCTGGAGGCACGCTCCACCTAACACCTGCTGTAGGACCGGTGGGACAAGTGCTGTGTATGAGACCTGTGTAATCACAGCTAATTTGGGTTTGGGAAACCTCAAACCAAGACACCTGGAAAGCAGAGGCTGAGGTGATTTTGTTGTAGTTGCTAGTCGCTTAGTCTAAGTAGAAAGTTGGGAGGAAGGCTGTGGGAGACCTGTGTCAGGTGCGTAATGGATAGGCCATCCCAAAAAGTTTAGCTGCTGACTGGTGGGTGTAGGGGAGTCATGAGTCTTCAGAAGGCAATAGATGCCTTCCTGAATGCAAGTGTGGGTTTCTGAAATACCATCTGGCAATGAAAAAGTTGCAGAAACATCTCATGCCTTTTTTATGCCCCTTCATGCCTGACATGCCACCATCCACATCCCAAGAATATGCTAACCAGAAGCAGTGCAAGGACCCAGAGAAAGTCACTGCTCTGCCTTCCTTCTCAGTCATCAAAACACCCATGAAGACCATGAAGATGGGCTATCTGGTAGGCTGTTCTGATCTGTCTGCTTCAGCCATGTGAGTAAGCCTGCCATGTCCCCCAAGGGGACATGCATGGGGCTAGAGACCAAAACTGGAGTTGCAAGGGGGTTCAGGGATCTAGAACTGTGGCATCACTCATCAGTCAGCATTTCCCTTCCCCCTGTTCCCATATCATGCATTTATATACTGAACAACTGAGCATGTCTTGTCAGCCCCAAACTTTGTTTGCCCTTCCACAAGTGCACTGTGCCTTCTTATCCTACACGTGGCCTGCGGAGACTGCACTATGTGGTCTTTTGGCTATGATGCCATTTTAAATATGAGAGCTGACAGGCAAGCCCTAGTCATATTTGCTAAATGGCTTTAAAATGTTACTGCTGTCACCTCTTCGGTCTGCCTGTCCCTGCACAGCTGCATTTGCCACAGCAGAGTCAGCAGCGGAGAATATTTGTCTGCAGCCCCTTCCTCCATCCGTCTTAGCATAAGCCACAGAAGAAGGTGAGTTTCCTGAGCCTGTCCCACTGTGTGGTGCTGGGACAGCCCACACAGGAGTCTGCTCTGGGGTGAGCATCCAGCAGCTGGGTATGGCTGGCATGGGGGCACTCTTAGGTACTGATAGAAGATTTGCCAGAACTGGTGTGCCAAAGCCTGGGGCAACCTGAGGCAGGGCCATGTACTAATACTGTGGCAATAGCTCCTTTCTGTGACAATGCTAATCTATTTCAAAAAGACCATTGACACCATCTTACTTCACTACTCTCGTGTGTGTTTCTCACTCTAATGCCCTTTTGTGACACTGCAGTTGCGACTGCCACCATTTTGATGACTTGATGGTGGCCTGAGGGCAGTTCTGCAGCCCTCCGTGAAAGATTGCAGCGGAATGGTTTTCCAACGTACAGTGTTCTGTTTAGAAAATAGGAAAAATCATTTTTTACTTTAAGGTTGATTGAAGACTGGAACTGGTTGCCCAGAGAGGCTGTGGAGTCTCCATCCTTGGAGATATTCAAAACCCAGCTGGACACAGCCCTGGGCAGCCTGCTGTGTGTGACCCTGCTCTAAGCCGGGGCTTGGACTAGGCAGTCTCCAGAGGTCCCTTCCAACCTCAGTGATTCTCCTGTATTTCTTCTCCCAGTACCATGTATTAATGGCAGATCAACATGGCATTGCTACCTTTTGTTTCTGTCCTACTGGACCATAAGTAATTGCACAGTTTTCTGTTATGTTCTAACATTTTATTTGCTACAAAGCAAGAGGTGTTTCTGTGTCTGGAAGGGAAATGTTTTGTGTTGAAAGTTTAACTTAGTTTTTTTGTTTAGGAAGAATGAATAGTTTGTGTACATCAGATTTAATGTGCTGGGCAAATAAATGGAAAATATAACAGAGGAACAATATACAATTAAGACAATTTCTTTTTAAGGGACCTCTGTACAGATGCTCTCTAAAATATTACGACTGTACATTAGACAGACTGGCTTTGACTGTGAAATGATTTCAAGCAATGTTTTAATACAATTTTGCAGCTGATTTCGGTGAGCATAGCTTAGGAAATGCAGCAGAGCCTCAGAAACCGAGTATTGAAGCATTCCAGATGATATCAGAAAAGTTTAAAATTGGAGATAGAAAATCCCTAGCCAATTATCTCAGTTCAGCTAGGTAGAACAGCATGGCTTCCCATGAGCATTTGCACGTATGTTGAGCAAAACATTTCCCGAAGGCAGTAGTCTTATTTCAGAGGTCTAGGTTTCTCTCTGTGCCTGTGTGTATAGGCAGCATCTGTCTCACAGTGGAAAGCATCTCATTAACCAAATTAGCAAAATAGCTATCTCATAATTTGATCGTGCTGATAACTTCCGAACTACCTCTGAAGTTCAGGAAGCAGACTACTTTAGCTGATACACCAGGTGAGGTCTGTGGGAACGCTGAGATGACCACTCAAATAAACGTCATAGCAAACATGCTTAGGGGACAGCAGCTACCTAATAAATGAGAAAGTCTTGGCTGTTAAAATTAAATCTGTAATAAACGTAAAGATTACATCACTTATCTACCAGGAATTCAACTTTGTAGATTCTGAACACTTTGGTCTCAGTCCAGCAAAGCCCCTAAGCACGTACTTAAACACAGTGTTATTGATCTTGCAAGGATCACTTGCCAGCTTAAAGGTAAGCATATGCATAAGTACATTAGAAATTCAGCTCACAACTGTGATCCACAAGCTGCTCTAAAACAATGCATGACCACAGTGGAGGGCCAAATCACAGATCAACCAAACCAGACAATTTTCCAGCAGAATAGAAAAAAACAATTTCCTTAAAAAAAATGAAAGAAGGAGCTGGATATTTCTTAATCACTGCAGGCATAAATGGAGGAAAAATTGCTAATCAGGAATCTATTGATAACCACACAATTCACAATCATTCTATTTGCATTGCATGGAGCTACACTGCTGCCTTTTAGACAGTGTAAGGAGAAAAACCTAGCTACTGGGAGTTTGAAAAAGAACCGTAGGCATGCAGTCTGAAGGAGGTTTAGATATGATGAAGTATAATTTGAGGATTTTCCTTGGGTGTTTGTTGTAAGCATCTTTTTAATTCTATTTTATTTTTCTTTTAAGATGAACCTTTTAAATCTGTTACCAAAGGTTAGTCCCACAGATAAGGTAAGTTTAGCTTCCTCGTAAGCAAGTAGCTAAGATGAATCTCACACAGACCTGTGCCCTGACCTTTGTTTGAAGTCTTGTGTGTGGGACCTGCAGTACTTCAAAGACTCATGGTGTCCTGCTACTTTCAGGATAGGTAAGGAAGCTGGAGTGGACTGCCAAGTGACTGCTGTGAAATGTCCATCTTCTGAAAGAATATTTGTGCTTAGGTCCAACTCAAATTACTGAAGGCAGTAGTGCTTCACAACACTCTTTTCTCTCAAGAGATGTCTTTATCCTCACTGTGAGGAAAAGAAGTGGTGCTATGGCCATTTCCAGATGGACACTGGAGAAAAGGAAACCTGGGGCACGCACAGGTTTTCTCTGGCAGATCAGAGATTTGATAAATCGCAGCCAGAATCCTTTCTATAACAACCTTTCCATAACAGCTTTTCCATTCAGCAGAACGACAACACCGACCTGCATGCTTGAGCATAGTGCTGTTAGCACAAAATAAAATGGGCATCTTTAAAGGAGTACCTTCTTCAGAGGATGAACAGAGGAGCCCCTGACTTTATGTGGCATGGCCAAATGGGGTGCTGGAGGTGCTGCACAAACCCTGTGCCCATGGGAAAACAAATTTGAACTTCTGTATGTGGGTTACTGCTATGGCTGGAAAGGCTGCTGTCCTGATGCAGGCATCCATGGGTGGTAAAGGAATTCCTGCAGTCAGTGGTGGTCCTGCCCTGTGTCTGCATCCCATCCCTCTCCGAGCTTGTGGAGGCCATCCTCTACAGCAGGCTGGGTTTGTCTGCTCTCATACTTTCTACTTCCAGCCCCCGGCTGTAGAGAAACCATCCCGGTGCCAGGAGCAGCTGAGTGAAACCCCCGCTGTACCTTAGCCTTCAGGGAGGCAGGACTGACTACTTCGCTGATTTAAAAACTCATCTCATAATGTAATTCGCCTCTTCTGAGGAGAAGGGGGGGTGTGTGGGGGGAGAACACTACCCTAGTGTAAAACTTCCTTTCTTTGTGCATATGCAGCCCATTGTTAAGGGCATCAGTGAAACCTGATATAATGAAATAATTCCCCGAAGAAATAGTGTGAAATTTGAACCTCTAATTCTCAATGGCTGTAGGAAAAAACACACATGTGAGAAGAAAGGGACTTTCCTTAAGGCACATGGAGACATGCATGGATAACCGATCTCATTTAGAAGCTTGGAGTCCTGAAACCCCTTGGGTTCACCAATGACTTTGAAAGTGATTTGGTCTATAATAGCATTAAGAAGTGCCAAGAGAAATCAAGTGCTTATTGTTAGTGCTACAAGAGCAGACACGGAACCCATTCCTTTCCTTTTGTGTTATAAAAATAAGCACGCAGACAAATGATAGTCCCTGACCCAGGAAACAGACCATCAGGGTACCAGCACTTAATTAGGAATGGTTCTCTGCAGAAGTCCTGGTCCAGACGGACGCAAGGAAATACAGGCCCAGGCAGAAGCAATAACTTCCCCTGTGTCACTTGGCAAAGCCCTGGTAAAGAAGGAAGAACTACTTTACTGAAAGAGTGGTCAGGCACTGGAACAGCCTGCCCAGGGAGGTGGCTGAGTCACCACCCCTTGGGATATTTAAGAAACATGTAGATTTGGCACTTCAGGGCATGCTCTAGTGGTAGAGATTGTAGGGGTTTTTTTGTGAGTGTATGGTTGGACTCGGTGATCTCAGAGGTCCTTTCCAACCATGAAGATGCTATGATTCTATGATTCTGCTCTATGAAAGGCCATGTGTCCTGACTCCCCACAAAATGATGATAAAATGGTACGTTGACAAGAAGGATTTTCCTTGGCGTAAACCACAATGACATCAAAGATTCTGAACTAATTTGTTTTTTGTCAACTAGATAAAGATATTAGGTTAATGCCTTTTGTTCCTCGACAGAATGTTTTAGTCAGTGAACAGAATTAATTGTGTTGACATAATGGATTTATTGTTTCAACAAAATGCCTGTCTGTTTTCACACTGTGGATAAGGGGTTTGACAAAACTAATGCTGATATCAGGGGATTCTTATATAGCTGAATTATCAACCTGATAAAATGCCACTAGTGTGAAAGAGAACATGAAGGAAAACAAAGAGTCCATAGCCCAGAGGCATTAGTACTCCTGAGAAGTACACAAAGAATACATTAAGTTTTACAGTTCCCGTGGCTTTTAGTGATGAGCAGGGTGCCACTGATGCAGACCATATGCTCCCACAGACCCCTGCTTGCAAAGGTGAAAGCCCTCTTCCCAGAAACCTGTCAGACCTGCCTACAGTCAGGATTTGTGAGTCGGGAAAGCACTCAGCCTGGGCCAGCACCAGCCCTGCTCTGCCACGTCTGCTGCAGGACACCTTTCTGCACACCCCTGTGAGAAAAGCAGGGAGCTGGAGCAGAATCACAGAATCACACAGAATTGCCAGGGTTGGAAGGGGCCTCTGGAGACTGTCTAGTTCAATCTGCTGCCAAAGCAGGGTCACCTAGAAGAGGCTGCACTAGAACGCATCCAGGTGGGTTTTGAATGTCTCCAGAGACGGAGACTCCACCACCTCCCTGGGCAGCCTGTGCCAGTGCTCTGCCACCCTCAAGGTAAAGCAGTTTTTCCTCATGTTGAGATGGAATTTCCTATGTTCCAGTTTGTGTCTGTTGCTCCTTGTCCTGTCACTGCGCACCACTGAAACGGAGAACAGTGATGTCATTCGTGGTGAATAGCTTTCAAAATCCAGCTGAGAAGCTCATTGTTTGCAATACAGAGGATTTCTATGGAGTCAGGACAAGAAACCTGCTTGTACAAAAGTCAGCCAGAGTTTTTGTCTCTCTGTGCAAGCCACTTCTATCGGCATCAACAAGCGAAAACTGGTTGTGCCCCTTCAGCACCGGGCTATAGCTTTTCAGACAGCACTCCCCAGACTGAACCGGGAGCTTTATGTTTAGGAAGAACCATCAGACTTCTACACTTGTATCCAAGAAGAGAATAAGTTGTGTTCATGTGCTAAGCGATGAAGGGCACAGCCTGTCCATGCCAACCTTACCCTGCCCTGAAGTCTCCTGCCCCAGTTTTGGGCTTCTCTCAGCTCCGAGTGGAACCAGGCTGGAGGGAGGCATTGGTGATGTGTGGGACCACGGAACACAAAGACAAGGGGAGAACACAAAAGAGATGAAAAGACTAGAAAAGGAGTGAGAGGTAAAGATGAGAGAAAGAAAAAAAGATGAAGAAAAAAGATGGAAAGATAAAAAAGCAGAGAGAAAGCCATCTGACTCCTTTGTCCCAATCTAGGTTAGTGTCTCAAGATGTTAAGAAGATGACTTTGCTGCTTTTCTTTATGCTTAAAACCAGTTAGAACTTGTCTTCCTTTAAAGGAGACTAGGTAGTGCAAAATAGTTTTCCTGTAGCCCTCAAACCCCTCATATATATGCAAAGTGATCAAGGGCCTGGAGCACCTCTCGTATGAGGAAAGGCTGAGAGACCTGGGTCTGTTTAGCCTGGAGAAGAGGAGACTGAGAGGGGATCTCATCAAGGCTTATAAATTTCTAAAAGGCGTGTGTCAAGAGGATGGGGCCTGACTCTTTTCAGTGGTGCCCAGTGACAGGACAAGGGGCAACGGTCACAAACTGAAACACGGAAAATTCCATCTCAATGTGAGGAAAAACTTCTTTACTTTGAGGGTGATGGAACGGAGGGTGAGGATGGATGGCCAAGGCTGACTACAGAGTGATCTGCATTACCCAGATGTTTGCTGGGAAGGCTCTTATCTTTGCTGTTCAATTTAAATTGCCAGAACACGTTGCCTTCTTAATTTGAAAGCATACCACAGAATAGCACACTGGGTACTTGCAACAGGAAAACATATCTTGCAGCCCAAAGCGAGCTGTGGGAGCTCCTGTTTCTTTCTCCTTTTACTGGCTGCCTTTATTTCCTGAAGATTTCTTTTAAAATAAACCATACATGGTGTTTCCTTTCTTTTCCAGTTGGGCTCTGCGTTATCGCCCTGGGGAAGGAAAGTGTCAGAAGTAAACAGAGCCCATTTACTAATCTGTCCTTCAGAAGAAGACATACTCAGCTCCTGTGCTGACACCAGTGGTAAGTATTGCTGCGGGTACTCGGCTGCGCAGCACCGGGAGTTTGGTAACAGACGGCAAAGGGTTTCTGTGAAAAGAAATAATTGCAGCAGCTGATAGGATGAATTGAAGGAAATTAAGTCAAAGTAACCACATGTAGATGAAAGAGCTCTTCATCTTCACCCACGAAAAGCACCTGCAAATAGTTTTGACAGAAACTGTGAGTAAAAACAAGAATATGGAATTTTCTTTTTTCGTTAAAATGAGAGTTCCTTTGGTGCAAGGCAGTATGGTGACTTGATGCAGACAACACTCTTCCTCAGCAACGAGGATTAAGGGAAAGATAACTCGAAGTTGTTCCCATTTTTCCTGATTTGTGAGTAGGAGAAAGGGGGTTAAGGCTTCCTCAGGTTAAAAAAGAAGAATGTTCTGCTTCTGCATGTTTTTTCTCTGGAATTTATGCTGACATGGAGTGGCACGGAGCACTGAAACTTCCTCAGTGCCCCACGTGATTTCTTGAAGTGCCCAATGGGCAGAAAAAGGAGGAAGTAAAATTAAAACAAAACACAACAAAACAACTGGGGCAGAATTTCGTCCTCTTGACCATGACCAGATTAGTTTGTGTAACTGAAAACCCTGTAACCATTGGATTTGGAGATCATTTTCTATACTTCTATATAGAAAAAAGTGTGTGTGGGGGGCAACTTTCACGATCTTCATTTATTTTATTTATGTAACACATAACCTTCCTTACCCAATGATTGTTTTGGGTTTGGGTTTTTTTAATGCTTTGGAATTTGTTGTGTTTGTTGTGATGAACAGCTGAAGTGGCCCGGTACTAACCAGGGAGATGCTATAGTCCTCCAAACACGGTTTCCAGCACTTTCCTGAGAGCCTGCTTGATTTTTAGTGCCTATTTGCCTTCCTATTTCGTACAGCTCCAGTTGCATAGAAGTCAAGCAGGAGGGGACCTGCCCTACACAGGTTGTGGGGTGCTTTGGTGAGGGAAACCTGCCCAGCACGGTCCAGCAAGGGATATCTGTTGGCACTGGGAGTCCCTCTTGGGGATCAGCTACCTGATCTGAGATTCTGACCAGAGTCAGAAACAGTGTCAGGTTGATTTTGTGGGGAAACGTGGTTATATTCAGGGAGGTGCAAAATTGGCATTATAGCTGAGCCAGGACGGGCCAGCCGGGCTGACATAAGCTGGGTGGAGGCTAACTCATGGGGTGGACAGCCTTCTGGTTCCTCTGTGTCTCACAGGTTCCTGGGGAGTACTTTGGGTTGGCCATGGGTGAAGGGCTTTGCTGATCCCTGATTAATTTGGAATTGCATGGTCAACTGAATTTTTGAGACATTGCATTATGTTTATTTTTGCTCCCCCCCTAGCTTTCCTCAAATTAAAAGTACGTTTCTCATCAAAAGCTCTTAGTGCCCATGAGAGAGAGGAAAATCATGCCTGCTAAGGTGACAGGACAGATTTATTTTCATTTCCTGATGCCAGAAATAGACCAAGTGTGATAAAAGCTACCTATTCTGTTTGATATTATAACAGATCTGGAGCACGCATATGGTCAGTTCGCTCAACTCATCACATCTACAGGGAGGGAACTTCTGGCTGAGGGAGCAATAATTTCAGCCATTCACATTGGATCAGCAGCCGCACGAACCCCATACACAGATTTCACTTTATTTCACAGCACTGAGCATCTACGCCTGAGAAATCAGGCCCTTTGAAGGTATTGTCAGTGACATATCCAGTGAGAATACAAAATAAATATAGTGACATAGCCAAAGTTACTAATCGTACTTGAGACTTTACACTAGCAATGGTTTGGCTTCATTACACATTTTTTACATGCCTTTCTCCTGTCACTCTATATTATCTTTATTCCACAATATGTTGTCTTTATTGTTTTTATTTGACACACTATCAGGAGACAGAAACTGCCATAAGAATGACTAAAGCTTTGGTAGGAAGAGGGAGAGGCTGTTTTTGTAGTCAGTATTTGTACAGTGGTGAGAAAATTGGGGTCTGATGCAGAAAAGGAGCTTTTAGACATGTCCGCCACATAAATAAGAGAGAAGTTGTCCCATGAGCTGCAGAACTAATGAAACCTCTAGCTCCAGTAGCTGAGTTTCTTGTAGGTTTGTGTCCTTAAGACCCTTTCCTTGTGATAATAAGCTCACCTCCCTGCATATACTCTTATGCCACCGTGAAGGGCAATTAACAGTGCAGGCAGAAGTTAGGCAGGGACCTCGCTACGCTGATGGGTGGGCGAGAACATGTTGGCTCGTTGGCCAGGTAGCTGCTGCCAGGAAGACGGCTGAGCTTCCCACCTTTCCCACTGTGGTGACAGTAATTTGGATCTGTCTCCTTTGCCTGACTTTCATTTTCATGAAGCTTGTTAATTTTTGGTTTTAAATGTTGCTGTCAAATATTACTGCGACTGGCCAAGAACCAGTGCTTGCTTTGGGGGGGGCCTGGGAAAACTGTCAGACAGGCAGATGGATGGATAGACAGTGCAACCGCATAACCTCATTTCCTTAGGGAACGGAGAACAGCAATAATGGACAGATGTCAATGTTAAGTAGTTGCTGCTAATGTTTGGGTAGCGTGCAAGTAAGAATTCATACTGTGAGTGGGAAAATAGGATGCTATGTAATAACAAGCCATCTGAGATAATAATTTTATACCCATATGGTGGAATCCTTCAACTTTTTCTCTGTAAACAAGGAGCAAGAATATTGTAGGGCAAACGCTTGAGAACTGAATAAACAGGAATAGGATTTGTCACAGTAGGTTCTTTACTCAGGGATGAACAAAAGAAATCTCGGACCTGCCCTACACAGGAGAGTGTTAAATTCTACCTCGAGTATCCTAAACTCTTCTCTCAATTATGTCCTGGAGAACTGATTAACCTTGCTGAGATGCTGAGTACAGGATGAGTCCAACCTAGGTTATTTGATCCAATAAACTTTCTTGATTCCTCAGCTATAAGTAGCAGGGAGATGAAGTAGAAAATATTTACAAATGTGTGGTAATTTAACCCCAGCCAGAAACTGAGCACCACACAACCGCTTGCTCACTCCGGGGCAGGGGGAGTGAATCAGAAGACCAAAAGTAAGTAAACTTGTGGGTTGAGACAAGAACAGCTTAATAATTGAAATAAAAGAATAATTATTATTAATAATACTATTAATATTATTAACAGTATTAATAATAACAACAACATCATCAACAACAACAACAACACTGCACCGAAGAAACACTCAAAGGATCACTCAAAGCTTCAACTATTTTCTATAAACTCTGTAGAATCAACACATTGTCACCTCCAAACCCCAATGTATAACTATAGAGAGAGACTTCTTGTACACATCAAGTGAATTGAATGGAAAATTTCCAAAATCTCATCATATTTTGGAGTAGTCACTGTGTTCTAAGCAGTGACCCTGTGAAAGAGGAAATTTATGCAGCCAGCCTCCTTTGGTTAGTTATCGCTGGATGAGCAGAAGGAAAGAGAGTTTCCACTGTGTTGGAACCACGCAGGAGCCTCAGTTGCTTTTTTAACGTGCTTTTTTAATNACCACACAACCGCTTGCTCACTCCGGGGCAGGGGGAGTGAATCAGAAGACCAAAAGTAAGTAAACTTGTGGGTTGAGACAAGAACAGCTTAATAATTGAAATAAAAGAATAATTATTATTAATAATACTATTAATATTATTAACAGTATTAATAATAACAACAACATCATCAACAACAACAACAACACTGCACCGAAGAAACACTCAAAGGATCACTCAAAGCTTCAACTATTTTCTATAAACTCTGTAGAATCAACACATTGTCACCTCCAAACCCCAATGTATAACTATAGAGAGAGACTTCTTGTACACATCAAGTGAATTGAATGGAAAATTTCCAAAATCTCATCATATTTTGGAGTAGTCACTGTGTTCTAAGCAGTGACCCTGTGAAAGAGGAAATTTATGCAGCCAGCCTCCTTTGGTTAGTTATCGCTGGATGAGCAGAAGGAAAGAGAGTTTCCACTGTGTTGGAACCACGCAGGAGCCTCAGTTGCTTCTTTAACGAGGAAGACAATTGTAATCTCTGATAACACATGTGTTTTATCAAGATTTCCATTACTTTTTGTCCAGGAAAGCATATCTGTTGCGAAAAGTGGAAATGTAAATGTTGCTGCTTTTTGACATATCTGTAAAGGATAGTGGTGAGAAATGGCATTTGACAAAGCAAATTATGTCACCAAGTTTAAAAAAAGGGGAGAATCCCACAACAGTGTGAGTCTGTAAGTTATCTGTTCTCCATATCATCTCAAAGAATGCCCAGGACTGATCAGCAGCTTCCTCATGTGGACATCTGCCCTCTAGAAACTGTGAACCACTGCTTCATGCTGAGGCCATGAGGGTGATCTTACAGTCTCTGCTCGTCTGTACAGCATGGGAAGGGCCATCCGAGGCCAGGGGACTCCCAAGTTCTCGAGCCAGTCAACCCCAGTTGGCAGACTTCTCCAGAAAATTGTATCTGGCCTGAGCTGAAATGTGAGGATTCATCAGTGGTCGTTGATTTTCCATATTACACTCCATACCTGCTGTCCCCAAGGAAAGAAAAATTAGAATTCAAACAGGGTACAAGAGCGCTATTAAGAGCTCAGTTCACTGCCCCATTTCCCCCTTCCCATCACCGCAGAACCTTACTTACCAGAAGCTTACTCATTAATTTCCACCCTGTTGCTTGGAAAAGCTAGTACGTGTAACATGTCTTAAGTCTTAAACTCTCTTAAACGAAAATATTTTTTTTAAAAAACTTTCAGAATTCTTGAAATTAAGGTAAGTTTCAATCTTTATTGTCAAAAGGTGACTCATTAAAGAGTATTTTTCCATCTGTCTGCAGAAACAATTTTGTATCTTCTCCTAAAGGGTGTAGGGTCACTGGTATAATGGGTTTCTCCTGTAATAATAGGATCCTGATTGCATATGATGGGGTTTTTTTTTAAACCTTAATTAAATTGTTCTATGCATTTGGCAGCAGTAAGTGATTTGATGGAAGTCCTCAAAATTTCAAAAGCATGACTTTTATGGCTCTCACTACAGTGAATGTACGAACTGAAATGAATTTCTAGCATTTTCTTTTTTAGGCATTCTTTTACCCATTTAGAGACAAAGCTCTGCACAGGAAGAGTGCAATACAGTTCACTGGATGAACTACCTGTTCAATCCCAGTTTTGGAAACACCTTGAACTTCCTTTGGAAATATTGTTTGCTGTGAGCAGAATGCTTTTGATTTTTGGGGAGAGTATAACATCTCCCAGAACTTAACACATACCAGTGGTATTAAGCAACAGAATGGGAAAGCTCAGTTTGTAGAGAGGAGACTGCTGTGCTGGAAAAAAGCCCATGAATTGATAAAAATAAATCTTCAAAATCCTTGCTCACTTTTTGAGCTGGATCTAAAGTTTCTACATACCTATGCTTTCCCAGTGGTCGCTGGGGTGTTTAGGGGAAAGTTGATGTAAACTCTGCGGCTGTTTCACATCTCACTCTGTGCCAGTGATTCCTCAGTAAAGGCGACCACGTAGGAAGAAGCTCAGGGTTTCTGAATCTCAGAGGGAAGATAATGTGGCTGAACAGCTTGGATTATCACGCTGATGCTTTTCTCTACATCAGCGAGTATTGTGGTCCAGTGGGAACAGATGTGCAGTTGAAAATACTTGGTGTTGGGGAATTGATACCCACGCTACGTGCATTTTGGAAGGGCTACATCAGATGAATGTGAGCCCGGTGCCATGAACTGAACACCATTAGTGGTCGAGTATATTAGGTGCAATCCTGGAGTGCATCACTGTGCTTAGTCTGACCCATAGTTAGGAAGCATGTCCACATATCCAAGTGGAAAATATGTACTCCTTTCCCTGAGGCTGAATAGGATGCTCGTGTGACTCACCCTGGGTTGCGAGTTCATTGACTGAGGCAGGCACCGGTGAGACTGGGTCAGCCACCGCAGATTTGTTTCACCAACCTCCATGGCCGAGCTAGCCCTCAGTCAGTCCTCTCTTAACAACCGTGAACCGAAAGGGTTCCCTGAGTCATGGGAGGAACTACATTTACATCCCAATGGTTGGCTTGTCGTGGAAGACAGGTCCTGCAACCACAATTATTTTCTCAACCTAAAGAATGAAAAGTGCAGATTACTAGATAACGCATCAGAGCTACAACCAAGCAGAGCAACTGCAAAGGTGGTTTCTCAATGGGGTAAGAGAAAGGACATAGGACAACCAGCTGCAGCAGCCTGGTACTTCTAGAATCTGCCATTTGCACCTCTGTCTAAAACCACAAGAAGCTGATGCTAAATGAACTTGCTGTTTCCGCAGGTAACTGTGCTGTGTGGTGGCTTCTAATGCATTTTGTGTCTCGGTGCTGCTTGTTACCATGCATGAGCAAACAGGAAAAAATGTACTGCTGTAAAAAGCTGCCTTTTAAATATGTATTACATGGCATTAAATTTCTTTAGACTGTCTTCCACGATCACAATGCACTGATTAGGTTTTTTGTTTTCTTTTCTTTTTGGGGAGTTCACATCTCCCAAATCTAATTTAATCTCCTTTGAGTTAGGATTTTATACTTTTGTAGAGCTGTGCCGCATGAAGAAAGAAAGTGCATGAGAATCCACAGGCACTCCTCTTAATAAAATAAAAGGGCATAAGCAAATAACACATCATTAATGTCTCATGGAGAAAGCAACTTCAGAAATCCACAACCATAATTTTTTCTTAGCTAGTTCAAAACCATAAGTGAATGCAACAGAGGCATGGCCTGGACAATAGGAAATTTTAGGCTGGAGTTGTGAGGAGTGGTAAAATCACTGGGTCCTGTGTAGCAATACTGTGTGCCAGTCAGGGCTTGAGAGAAGCAGCAGATCTTTGCACGTGTACATATACGAGGAAATATTTTGTATTTTTGCCATGCCCTTCGCCTCAATTTAAGCTGCAAAAAGCAGTTGGCACCATCTTCAACATGCTCTGGCATTCTGCCTTTAATGAACATCTATATTAAATTTGCTTCCTGACAAGCAAAGAAAAAAACCCCAACCCTCCTCCAATCCAATTAAAATATGGTGCTATTTATTGTGAATACATAACGATCAATGTAACAGGGCTTCAGAAAACTTGCAAACAGCAATGCACTGTTTTGAATGCACCCAGTGAAAAGAGAAAGGTACTTCAGAAACCCTACGCTAGAGGCATAAATTAAATGTACCATAAGCATAAATGAACTGATGCATTGCCAACACAACACCTACACACTTTAAATTGTGTAATACAAGCATCTTTATGCCCACTAACAAAGCTTCCATAGAGATCTATCAGAAACATATGTTTTGAGGAGAACACTGTATGCACAGGAGGCAACAAAACCCACCCATGATTCGCACACAGATTGATGGTTTTAAATAGGATAAAAGGATAGCAAGAAGCAGGATCCATTCTGCTGAACTTGTGTTAGGATTTAACCTTCTCTGCTACAAATCTAGATTATGTGCACTGAAAAAAAAAAATTCTGTCATCACTCCCATTGCTTTCCTGAGTGAAGTGCAGGTTTTGTGCATGAGGGGTACCCACGATTTGAAAGAAGGCTCGTTGACAACTGACCAATCTTTTGTATCTGGCTTAGAAAATTAAAGCTAACTGACAAAACATCTCTTATACACACTTCCTAAATTGGCAGTCATTCATATGCCCTAGTGATGCTGGTAGAAATTTTACAAATAAGATGCAAACAAGAAATGTAAAAGTGATTACCATAAGGAGGATGATCTCCTTGCTTTCCCCACGGCTCTTAGCACTGGATAAACAGGTGAGAGCAGCTTATTCCTATCTTTATTCCTATCCTAGCACTAACCAGGTGTTAAAGGCTCTGGATCAAGGTGTGGGATGACCGCACTGACAGGATGCTCATTGCCTTTGGGGGAAGCAGGAGAAAGCAGAAGGGGTGGGCAGGGGATGCAGTGAGCCGGTGCTAGAGAGATTCGTGGGGATGCAGCTGTAGCCCACCCACAGTGCGAGGGGTGGTAAGGGGCTGCTGAACCGCGCAGAATTGGTGTGGATGTATTCCAGAAAAGATGCTTATTCTAGCTGGGCTGTAACTTCTGCTGTTTACAGCCATCCGACGTTAACACAAACAAGCAAATATTTCAAACTGTAAGTCCTTGCTAGATAGATATGTAGTTCACAGAAATCTGTATCTGGTAGTTGTCTTGTGTGAAATGTCCTTTGTACTTCAAAAGTGTTTCACTGTGTGTACCTAAGCTTGATTTAACTGCTTTCCAGTGTAGTTGCAGAGCAGAAAATCTTTGTGATACACAGTCCGGCTTGAAAACTGCATACAGATCTGCAGGTACTTCTAATGTATCTCTTTGTTCTTCTCTGCAGATAGTGCTCAGCGAAAAGCTAGAGTGTCTGTATCAAACCATCATGTCCCAACGTTCTCTCAGTTCAGTGAGTTAAAATCTAAACTGTGAAAGTCACAAAGTAGGATTTAAAAAGTCAGCAGTCATGAAAATGCTAGGGGTGCAAATCCTTTTTATGAGCTCATAAGCGACTTCCTTCTCTGGTCATCTGTCTAGATGCTGTGTTGCTATTTCTTCTTTTAGAAGAAACTTTGAAAGATAAACAAAAACTTAGAGAATATTTTTAGGTGAGTTTGAAACAGAACTAAATATATTCATTGACAATGACAGAACTACAAAGTTAAAATCTACAAAAGCTGGTATAACTGGGGCATGACAGCATTGAGTAGATCATGAAGAATTATACTTTATAGTATTTTGTGCACACTTTAAGTATGGGGGGAAAGCGGATTTTTGTACAGTAAATTCTCTCAAACCTCAAAATGTTATAGTCTTGCAAAGCTAAAGCAGATTTGCCTGCATCACAAAATCTCTTACATTAATCCTTAAGCAAAATCTAAGCTTTTCTGTGGATAGCTAATGTAGGGTTTATGTAGCTTGTCATGTAATCAATACAGTAAATGGCTCATCAAGAAATCTGCAGTTAGGTGTTGTGCTGAACTGTTTCATTAGGATGTAAGCTGTTCTGTGGGATTCGTGAGATGCTAAATTTGATCTGTATAGTACTTCCATTGACTTTTAAGTTATATACTTAGAAAAAAGACATGTAGTATATAAATGTGTGTGTGTCTGTGTATATGTATATACATTTTAAAAAGTATTTTCAGGAGTTGTTTTCTTTATTATTTCTTCATGAAGACCTGTAGGCCAAATGACCTATTATAAGGGTTGCTTCAGTGCTCTCTCCATCTTTCCTCTGGCACTGCTGGAGTGCAATTCCCAAAGGTATGTGCTTCTGCATAGCTGAGGCCTCCCCACTACAGGTAGAAACAATGATTTTCTTCTCAAGTCTTATGGACAGTAATCCTGTAAATGCACACCAGGACAAGATTTGCCCTTCGGAAACAGCATCACATGATTGACTAGTGAATGGCTTGTCATCTTTTCAGGCGGTGCTTCCCATTTAGCCAGCTACTCCTCATTTTTTACTGGGCGTTTCATCTCTCCTTTCCAATTCATGCAAATGTCAACACTACAGGATTCAGGCACATAAACCAGCGCAGAATGAGACTTGACCGATCCTGGTGACGCATATGAAAGAATGTGCTTTGTTTTGCTTCTGTGATTTTCAAACTCCTTCTATAAAGAGAGCAATTCAAGAGAAAAAAAAACCTGGCAAATTTCCTGACACTTGTAATTTGTGGGAAGAGAGAGGAAAGACCTTATTTCTCTAGAATAGTAACCAAAACTGATACTGTGTTTATCAGCCTCCTATTTATTTATCTATTTTTCAGGCCACGTGCACTTTGGGAAGAGTTTATAGTTTCATTGTTGCAATAATATTTCAGTTACCTCTTCATGCTTATACAGAAAGCTTCAGATATTTTATGTAATTTATGGAAATCTGCTTTCTCAACAGCATGTGCAGTGCAGTTACATTTTATTAATGCTTTGAGACAAAAACTACATTGCCATATTGAAAGCGAGTTAAATGCTATGTGAGTAATAGGTGAGTAATAGGTCTTGTTTTTCTATAACTGTAATAGAAATGGAACTTTTTCATTATTATTGCTTAGATATCACAAAGTTACATAATTATTTTTGTCTCCTCTGGATACTTAAGCATTATGTTAGCTGGGGTGCTGGGGGGCAGAAATCAAATAAAAAGTGTTAGCGTTGCTGAATAATCCCTGCGAACACATTAAGTGAATTGAATTTCACATTTAGTAAAACTTTGCTTTCTGTTTTGAAAAACTAGAGGCCTTTCGAGACCCCTGATGTGCTAAACCCTGTGGACTTCAGCTGGAGCTGCATCCCAAGGGCGGCTGCTCCCGGGAGGGAGGGCAGGCAGCCTGGGAGACACCAGGCTGCCAGAGGAAACATGCCCTTGCACAAGAACTGCCCTTGTCCTGCTGGTCAGACCAGGTCAGTCCAGCTTTTGGCAGTAAAAATAACCATATGAACACTACAAATTCTTCCATTTGTCTTAATAGACCTCTACCAGCTGCTGGCCCAGGCCTCCCTTCTGATGTTGCAGGACACAGTTTACAGAGGTGCAGTAAAATTAAATGTACTGGCCAAACCATATGCTCACCTTTTCTTTGTTTTCTATTTGTTCTCTTTAAGCAGGGCCTGCGTGGATAAGTGTTGTGGTTGCTAATGAAGAGGCACAGCTTAATTGCAGTCATGATACATTGGAAATGACACAGTCTTCCTCAAGTCTAAATGGCTCGCTTGCTCATTGTATTTCCTTATGCTTTCAGAAGAAGAAATAATGGCTCTGTCTTAAAGCCCAGAGGCATGGTAAATGTGGACGGTGTCTGGGATTATGGTTGTCACATGAGTATTGCCCAAAGTGCTCCTCTTTCCTCCCATCTGTGTCACTCAAGGAGCATCCATCACATGTCTGGATGGGCCCTGCGTCAACCAAGGGAGTGTATCTGTCCCCGTCAGCTGACCTGAAACCTGTAAGCCCGGCATCTGTATCACAGTGAGACTCACTGCTGCGAAATCTTTTTAGTTCATTCCTGGCTTTGCTAACACAAAGCTAAACTTCTGGTCCGACTTCTTAGCTCCTTCATTTTCTTTCTTTCTTTCTTTCTTTCTTTCTTTCTTTCTTTCTTTCTTTCTTTCTTTCTTTCTTTCTTTCTTTCTTTCTTTCTTTCTTTCTTTCTTTCTTTTTTCTTTCTCTCTCTCTCTCTGCCTTCCTGCAGGTTTTGTGTTTTTGTTTTTTTTTTTAATGCCAACATACCATTACATGTTTCACCAGTTGTCTTAAAGCACCCTCTCTGGTGGTATTAGAATGAAATTACAAGCTTTTCCTAAAAAAACCCCTTTATCATTCTAATTAAAACTTTCCACCTTACTGTAAGTCACTGGAACTGCAGAAGGACATTACATTCTAATCCTTTTTCATTTAAGCTGACAGGAAGAAACCTCAACAGGATAATAATAACAATACAAACTTCTGAAGTGCTTGGGATGGCTTATATTTTCCCTCCATCTTTTCACATTTATAGTTTGGTTTGCTTGACGGTTCCCTTTGGGCTATACACTTCGTATTAAGTGAGCATTATTCTGGACCATGTGTACTTTAGGATTTATTTCAAGGCAAACTGTGTTAAATTATGGGGCTGCATTATTAACAGGCCATATGGGCATCAGGCTTGAGAGAGAGAAGCTTAACAAGAACACAGGAAAACAATCTTCCAGATCCTCCTTTCTTCTCCTAATACATAATCCTGAGTGCAGGAAAGAGATAAAATATTTAAATACCGTGGTGGAGGACCATAAGGGACAGCATGCTGTTAAACTTCTCTGAGAGCACTCCATGTCCAGTCATCACCTCTGCTGGTCTTGCCCAGCACCCGTTTAAAGCAGGAATATTTTTAAAATATTCTCTGGCCTGAAATAAGTGTGAAAAGCAGTTTTTTGCATTTTCTGTCACGTTTGTACCCTTGTCTGCTACTACTTATGGCAACAGTTTTATTCCAGATTCACTGGACACAATGAGAGCCTTAAAGGCAGGGGTGGTGGAGGCAAACACCCTTTTGAAGTGTGTCAGCCCATCCCGGCTGCATCTGATGGGTCTTGCTGTGGTGCAGCCCTGTTCCTCAGCCACGTGCTGTATTGGCAGCCATGGGGTCAGACTAGCTGCCGAGCTGTTTGTGTGGAGGGGAGGAGATGCTTTGTTTAACCAAATCATATTCTCTGCGATATTTCCAACCCTGCAGAATCCTTTTACTGCACAGTCTGGGGTGGCAGTCCTGGGGGCGCAGGGCTACTGTGCCACCAGAGATGGCTGATTTTCTATGGATGGATTTAAGAAGCTTTTTACACTCCTTGGTCCCCTCCTGCTTTGCAAAAATTTTTCATACCCCTGAAACATTCCCTGTACAATTGCAAGATTTATCCACTCAGTGTGCAATATTAGAGATTTCACAGTAGATATAATTTGATGTCTACTGCAGAAATTGATTCCTTAAATTTAACTGTTTCTTTCTCTGAGAAACAATTTTAAAATCAATGGCAAGGTAAAGTTTAAGGAATATTTAAAAAATTTATTTCACAACATCAGACTAGATTATAAGGCCATACTATAAAGTAGCACATTTGCGGTGCCAACTTTTTAAACAAAAGGGCAGACCGCTGAGCTGGTGGATGGCTACTGTCTCACTGAGGTGCCAAATAAATACTGACAAGAGTAGTCTTTTCTGACAGTAGAGGGATTATTTTTCATTTGAGTTTATTCAGCTAGTTCAGGTCAGTGCCTGGTTCACTTACAACGTGGCAGCTGGTTGCTATTGCAAGAAGCAGAAAAGCATGTTTTCCACGCTCGAAGTAAGGGGTAGAAGCTGGGCCCTAGAGTCTGTGAGCTACTGGCTTTAAAATCCTCAAAGTGCTGGGACCACAAAACACCAGTTCAGATCCTCTCCTTATGTACCTCAGAGAACTGGTGTATTACTTTTACTTGTGATTTGCCCAAAGTTGGGTAAAAAGAGGTAGCTGACTAAAATACACGAACCCAGACTTTACGATAGTTTTACTGACCTAAGAAAACCAATCAGTTAATTAAAAAATTAATAAGCCACAGTCAGTGCAGTAAGAAGGCAGTGGTAAACAGACGTTTAAATAACTGCAAAGAAACAATGTTTTGTGAAATGTGAATGCCAAATTCAAATTGAAATACCAAATACCAACTTTGGCATAAATGTTTATTTTATTTGCAGGTTACAACACCTGTTTCCAGTTATTTAGCATTTAATTCTTGTGTTTCTTATGAAAGCAGCTTTTTGGAAGCGTCCAGACTAGTATAAACTGTGCTGAACATCAGGGATTCATTCTGCAATTACAGAATTGCTCATGGCAACAAGACAAGAGGTAACGGGCACAAACTTGAGCATAGGAAGTTCCACCTAAACGTGAGGAGGAACTTCTTTACCTTGAGGGTGGCAGAGCCCTGGAACAGGCTGCCCAGGGAGGTGGTGGAGTCTCCGTCTCTGGAGACATTCAAAACCCGCCTGGATGGGTTCCTGTGCAACCTGCTCTAAGGTGGCCCTGCTCTGGCAGGGGGTTGGACTAGATGATCTCCAGAGGTCCCTTCCAACCCCTATCATTCTGTGATTCTGTGATCTGTAAAGCTGCACACATGAGGACAGGGAGAACTTTGCTGTTGCAATTTGGTGAATCGCTGATAGAAATTTCACTGCCTTGGGATGTGGCTTCACATCCAAGAAGACTAAAAAATCCCATCTACTTACACATTTTTTTACAAGTGCAGAGAGCCTACAAGCATGTCGATAAGGGTGATTCATTTAATTGATAACTTTCTAAGGTTGTTTTTACAAGGTTCTTCACCACCAGTTGTTGCAGCACTGAACAGTCATGGGGAAAGAGGGAGGCCTGTGCATGGATAATTAAAAGGAAACAGAAGGCAAAAATTAATGGTCAGCGTTCATGGTGGAAGAAGGTCATGAATGGAGTCCTGTGGGGATTTGTGTGGGGAGCTTGTGCTGTTCAATGTGTTCCTAAATGATCTGAAAATGGAAAAAATGAGGTAACAATATTCACTGATCACACTAAGTTATTCAGAGCAGTGAATGCAGGGCTGATTGTGAGAACTGCAGAAGGACATTATAAAAGTGAATGACGAGATGATGAAGTGGTCAGTGAAATTCATTGTAGGGGAAACATGAAGTGGTGTACATGGGAAAAACAACCCTAATTTCACATATGAAATGATGGCATCTAAGGTGATTGCTACCACACGACAATGAGCTCTTAGGTTTCTAATCGGTTGTTGCGTGGAAACATCATCACCATGCTTGTTCTTGATCAGACTAGCACACTGAAAAATAGGGATTATTAGGAAAGTCGTAAAAATAAAACCAGAAAGCAGCATGTCCCCATCACAAAACCTCATGCTGTGCCTGCGTCCTAAATGTGTATTCACATCTGGCCTTCTCAGTTCGGAGGGGATGCAGCTGACATAGAAATAATACCAAGAAGGACAACAAGGACAATCGGACGCATGGAATAGTTTCTGCATGAGCAATGATTCTCCAGACTGAAAAAGAAATGACAGCAAAGGGATATGGGAGAGGTGTATTAAATCACTAGTGACAAGGAAAGGGTGAACAGGGAATGGTTGTTTACAGATTCTTCCAACAAAAGGGCTAGGAAGGGTCAAATGAGACAGCCATCCCTGGAGCTTGCTGCAGAAGGAGACCATCCTTCACGCAGGTTGCAGTTCAGATGTGAGGCTGTGAGCTGCCCAGCATTATAGCTCATTACCTTGGCTCCAAGTGTTAATGGGCAAACGACCAGTAGCAAAATCCACTGAGGGCTAGTGAATGTAAAAATAAGACACTCAGCTGAAAATCACATGAGGGGAACTTCTGGGAATATTCTGGGGAAGGATATCACTTGGCACACTGTTACTCAACCACATCACTTAGCCACTATCTGCTTTGGAAACCGGGCAGTTGACTAGGTGTATCTGGGGTCTGATGGATTATGCCTGTAGTTACACTTGTAGAATAATGTATTGTACCTGAAGAGCACTTTGCCAGGACAGACAGAAGAGAAATGTGTCCCTCAAAAGCTACTTTCCCTTCTCCATCTTCTTCTATAGGAACCTTGGCATGAAACTGCAGTGAAAATCAGTGTTAAACTTTGAAGTTCACAGCCAACTGTTTTTGTGTGTGGAGCAGCTGGTGGCACTTAAAGAAAATCAAATCAACTCACAATGAAAGCGATGAGATATTAAAAGTACTTGGGGGAAATTCAGTGAAATATTTGGATGAAAGTGTAAGTTCCGCTGCTGCCCACGTCTCAGCTGCAAGCAGGAAAGTCAGTTTTCCTCATCAGCAGCGCCCGCATAAACAATATTACAGTGAGTTTCAAATCGCAAAGACGTTCCTCTGCAGTTGAGGGATGGCTCCTAATTCCCCCGTTCCTTGCACACAATCCAGTCTGCAATAACCCCGTGTCACAGACCCCTGGCTCTGCAGTGACATTCCCCTCTCCTCTTTGGTATTTGCCCTCAACCAGATTGATACTCCTTCATTAAGTTGCCTCTTTACCTTTATATTATAAAAGCTGATGCCTCCTCCTCAGCTATTAATTGCAATATTGGTCTCTACATCAGTTTATGCTGAGAGGACAGAGGAGAAAGGATGGCTTGCATGGACTTGTTCATGTTGGGAGAAAAGATGCAGAAAACCCCCAGTGTTGCCTAACATGAATTAAAACACCACTTGACACCTTGTTTAGATACAGTTTAAAACCTTCTACTTGGTCCCATTTCTCATTTTCTGCTCTTCTATTTATAGATGAGGACAATAACATTACAAATCTACCTGAGAAGACTGGTGTTAGGATTAATGTTTCTGCAGGTGCTTGAAGATGATGTATAGCTGATAAGTATTAAGAGACAGATGGACCGAGTCCAAAAATCTCAGGGCAAGATTAATTCACATTGTCGGGATTTTGGAACATTTGAAGGCGTCACCCTCCTCCTCCTGCCCCTGTGGGACTCCGGTTTTCTCTGCTTTCTTCCTTAATCTGCTCTTCCCCTAAAGATTTAACCCCTTCCTCCCTTTCTGCAGAGCCTTGCCTCCTTCCTGATCATGTACTGGCCTACCTTCCTGCCACTTTTTCTCTGCTTGCCTGAGAAATTCCTGCATTTCTAGATTTTATCAAGCGGTGAATCTTTTCTTCCTTTCTTTTTTT
>VXBO01003709.1:272704-291079 GCA_013400135.1 Rhinoptilus africanus | reverse complement strand
TTTTTTGTTGCAGGTACAGAAGCTGCAGCATATGTGGCTCCCCCTCTCCACTGTGTCCCTGGAAGGCTGAGCAATTTTTGGGTGACCTATCATCCTTATGGAGGAGTTCAGGCCTTCCTGGGTTTCCAGTATACGGACAACACATTTCTTTTCGTTTTGCCTTCCTAGGTGAGTGGAATGAATGGGTTTTGGTTTGGCGGCACCACGCAGTCTGGAGAAACACAGAGTGACTAACTCTTAGCCTATATTTTGAACGGCTTCATTGTTTCCTTTATTGATATTTTAATACATGTGTTTTATATTCCACCATGCTGACTGGTGCTGACCATGGCCTCTTATATCCCTGGGCTGATTAAAATGCTCTCTGTACACCCGCTCTGTAGTTCCCTATTCATTACAAACTCACATTAGCTTCTAAAGCAAAGCCTCCTTGGTAATTGCTATTCGTTATGAAAGAAAATTCCATTTCCATTCTGTGCTAATTATTATATTCAAGCTGGATCTTTCCATAATTCAGAGAACCAATTGTCCGTCTTTTATGGAAGCAATGCTAATTCTTCCCACCTCTGCTGTCTTTCTTCCCCTCTCTTGCACAGTAAACTGGAGAATAGTGTAAACTCACATCCGCCTTTCCTCTTTTAACCACGACTTGGCAATAGCCTATAATTCTGTTCTGTCTGCTTACCCTCTGATGTCTGTTGTCCACACAAAAGAAAAAAAAAAAAGGGTTTAGAAATGGATTGTGCTTCCCCAGGGAGTTGTGGATTTTTAATTTCACTTTGTCTCTCTATTGTTTCTGCTTAGTAATGAATTTGTGGTAAGGAACATCTTGTCTGCAGTACGTGTTTAAAATTAGAGAGGAGAGCAACACATCGTTTGTACCTTTTGTTTCACATTTCTGGGACGTGTTAACAACAAGCAGTGGAATTATTTGTTTGGCTGATTTGGTCTCTGAGACCGTGGCAGGGTTTAACAATCTTTTTGACTTGCTTTATTTTAGACAATGGGTGGTAATAAACCAGAGAGCACATTCAGAGCACTTTTCCTGCTTTCGTGTGGGCTCCAGGTCACCACTAAAACAGTCATTAGGCTTGGAGTTGCTTTTAACTTCCCAGCATACACACCTTTATTCTGTCCCACAGCTGCTCTGAGCAAGACAGCTTTTCTAAGCAGCTTTTCTAAGCAGCATTTGACACAAATTAGTCCATGTCGCCTGGGTCCATGCACCGCCTTGTGCTGCTCCAGAGGGAGATGTTTTCCTTCTCGTGGCTTCAGCCTTTATCGCTTAAACCAGAATCTGCTGTTGTGTTGAGTGCTGTATTTCTCTCTGTCCTGCTATGACCTTTGCTGGATGCTCACAGGGTGGACACCGGTTGATGCCTTTGGCTGGTTAAGGTCCCTTTGGAGAGAGAAGGTTTTCCAGGAAGACGGGGAGTAGACCCCACTCTGCTATCTCCAGTGCTGCTGTCCCCGTGGGTATAGGAAAGGTGAGGCTGAAGAAGGGACCACCCCACCTCTCCCCTTGTCCCCAAGGCCTTTGTAAGCTTCAGTCACCCAGGACCTTCAGCCTGGTGGCATCATGGGAAGAAGCAAGGAGGCTGTTTTCAAAGGGGCAGTTCTTTCCTGCCATCCCCCTGTCTAGCTGCTGAATTTTTACGCAAAGTGGGTGTGAAATGATGACAGGGCAGAACCGACATGTAGTTGGCACAGGTAACTATGAGTGCTCCAGCTGCAAAGCACTGTAAGACAAATCCTGAAATAATGGATAGTTTGCTGTCGGCATCAATTCATCAAAACAGAATTTATTAAAAAATCACAGTACTGACCAGAACATCAGCAATCACATACCTAGTATTTCTTTATGTTATGCTAACCCTACATCAATACAAATTCAGTTGATTTCACTGAAGCAAATCTAGCAATAATTGGCATGATGCAGTGCCATAGCCATGCATCAACCTTCCGCGAGACTCTGGGGTAACATTTCTGACATATACAGATGGGAACTGGCCTCAAGTTGATGAGCTCCTTTTCACTGAGAGATCATTTAGTCAGGTTATACCCCAGAGCTGAAATCTAGGGACTCCTCAGTACTTACCTTGGCTTTGTAAGTGATCCTTTCCAATGTCTGGCTGAGCTGACAAAGTTTTTCTCAAGTCAAGGCTATACGAAAAACAAAGCATAACAAAACATAATGAAATATTTATAGATATATATCTAGTAAGCACACAAAGTACTATGGTGACAATGGCAATAAGAGGTGACATTTTGGGTTCTGGGGGCAGGAGTGCCCAGCAGCTCTTTTATGGCCTGGGTTGGAATTTCTCCTTCCACATACTGAACCTCTGCGCAAAACAATCTTGGGAGTGAGTGATGCTGGTCAAAGCAGAAGAGAGGATATGGTGCATTGGGAAATTAGGAGGACAGCCAGGATATCAGGAGACATATGGATTCCCAAGAGCTAAGAGCCTATAAGCTGGTTCCCCGAGGAACCAAGCCAGGAGAAGCCAAAACAAATAAAGCAAGCAGCACACCCCTTTTGAGAGAGACTTTAGGAGTCATCTTTTCTGGGAAATAATGGCCTCCAGAGAGCTTTCCTGAAGCAACAGCCGTTATAT
The DNA here is from genome assembly GCA_013400135.1 of Rhinoptilus africanus. Lineage (NCBI taxonomy): Eukaryota > Metazoa > Chordata > Aves > Charadriiformes > Glareolidae > Rhinoptilus > Rhinoptilus africanus. The sequence continues at coordinate 288,461 of VXBO01003709.1, read as the reverse complement.
TCTTGGCTTTATCCCAACACACCATTGGGAAAGACGGCATCAAAGCATCCAGGACTACAGAGAGCAACACAGGGAATTTTGAGTCCGTTTTGTAGGGAAATGTGAGCAAGGCCACCAGTGAGCAAAAGGAAGGATTCCTGTAGGTGGGCTTTCGTGCAAGAGCTGGCTTCGGGAAGAGCAACACTGTGAGGTTGACTCGTTTTGTCTTTTCCATGTTAGACGATGGTGCAAGATTCCATCATATTCATGAGGGATCAGGACTGCGCTCCTGCCCTGAACTGGTATGTGACTGTGTTTTAAGTACACACTGCTAAAAATAACCATGTTATTAAATCTGAAGAAGAGATGTTAAGTTCTACAAGCCACATTTGACAAGATGACAAGCAGTGTCACTGTTTCGGAGGCTTTTATATTCATTTCTCATAGAAGAAAGGGAAAAAAAAGGCAACTGTTACCTAAGTTTGCCAAGATATTACATATTTTTTTAAAAAACAACCACAAAACTCTTAAGAATGTGACACACCATCTCCCCTTGAGTGTGCTTAATGCTTACTTCTATATTAGCTGCATGTTTGTGCTTCTCTTCAGGAGTGCAACACCTCAGCAGTTCAAAGTGACCCTAGAATAATAATGACAGTTTTCATTGCACTTTAAAAAAAAAAAAAATTGATGATATTATCACCTGAACTCAGATGTTCACTGCTTCACTTTGATCCAGGACATAATTAGATATCCTAAGGACATTTTTGTCTCCTTTAAAACTTGGGTTAGAACTGCAGCACTGCAAACTCAGCAGGGCTCAATTTGTGGAGCTTTCAGCTAATTAAACCTCACAGTCTGCATTGGTTGGAAGCAAACATCTTGTGTGGGTTTGTTTGGGTGTTTAACAAGAGGAAAATTAATAAATATCCAGGCTGCATTCATTACAGCAGTTTTTTTTTTCTCTCTCAGCTATCCCTGACCCTTGTCTCTTTGTTTGCTGTCTGGGTTTAGAAAACTTCAGGCAGCATGGTGTGAGGGTGGCTGAGTGGGAGGAGATTTCTGCGATAATCACGAAGCCAGTAAACTTGAGGCCAAGTTCCTGGAAACATAAGCCCGAGGACTCATCACTCACCATAAATATTTTGCACAGCTTTTGCAGATAATTCTGTACAATAATTGCCATCTCTACTCAAATAGAAATGTGATTAAAGCACCAGGACACGTCCCGATTTTTCACTTAGCTAGCCAAAGTAATGGCAGTAATGGCCCATCAGTGGCTTGGGCTTCAGCATGAGCTCCCAAACTGAATCTGAGGTTCCTGCTGAGCCTACATATCCCTTATTTAAGTCCATGCTTGCATATCTATTGTGGCAGCCAGGGTGAACATAGGTGGCTTTCCCAACACGCTCTACGGTTGCAGCTTTGTGGCAGTAGAGCTATATTCCGAGTCCAGCTACTTTATACAGCATGACAAGGTCAGAGTAAATCCATAGTTGCTAAAGAAAAGGGGGTTTTATGCTTATATTTATATTTATTTATCTGGCTCCCTGCTCTGAAATACGTGAGGAAAAGGAAAGCTGGTTTGGTATGCAGGCTTTCTTGGCAATGGCCTTACAGCAGAGAAGGGCTACCACAGGAACCAGGATTCTGCTTCTGCTCTGAAAGATGCAGCAGTGAATTACCTCCAAAGTTCAGATTCAGCTCCGAAAAGGAGTTCCTCATCCACCAGAAGAAACTCAAGTGGCAATAGAAAATACGAAGTCTTGATTGTCTTATGAGGAATTTATGATTGAATGCACATTCTGTGGTACTTTGGGGTAATGAGAATTAATATCCATCAACAATCTTAAATGAGAAGTTGTAACCAATATAAAGTGTGTTTGATATCTGTAATGGTAATGTTCTTTCACAGCTGCTTTTGTGAGCAGGGAATAATTTAGCAACAGTATAGCTGATGCTGACTTTCTAGTTTGTGGTGAAATTATAAAGTAAATGTTTCCTCCAAAGAACTCCAGAGGTGTTTATGGGAGCTAGAGGCACACTCCTAAGAGAGCAGGCTGGAGATCTGATGCGTTGCAATATTGCAAATTGGTGTAATTTCACTGCACTGCCTTCAGCATGCCTTCATCCTATGGAAAATACCCTTACAAAGGAAAAATCATGGGACTTGTCTTTAACTTTTAGGAAAATGAATTCATGCTAAAATGTCCATATCTTTTTTTCCCCCCACATATAAGGTTAGATCCCACATGCTTATTACCCACAGAAGTACTTATATTTTTTCCTAAACCTAATGGGAAATTTCTGCAGAAGGAAAAATACTTAAATGTGAAAAGGCCAGAGGCTGGTACAAGCTAAATAGAAGAAGATTAAGATAAACTACAAAAATCTGGTGTAAAAAGATAAGAGACAACATAGTTTCAGAAGAAAATATTTAGATAAGGATTATTTGGGACACTGTAGAGGAAAGAAGAGAAGGGATTAGAACTAAAGAGGTGTGCTTTTCCTCATACTGAATTTTTCCCCGTATTTCTCATTCCCCTTCATCCATCTGTATCACATTTGCTTGTTTAGTGTCCTTATAGCTACACATAGTGTCTGTCACTTAGTAAGGACAGTGCTGTAAAAGGCACCATTGCAAAGAATTCCAACTTGGTTTATTTTTCGCAAGAACAAAGAGTCATAATTGTACACTCCTTTTCTACAGAGGGCAAATTCTTGTTTAACAACATGTGTTTCATACATTTATTGTAGAAATACAAAAACAAGATAGATGAGAATTTGCCATCAGGACCACTGGGAGCAGGCAGCTTTTCAACATGTGTTTCCAGCCATTACCTATTTCGTCTTGAATTTCTGGATAGAAGCCAAGACTATTGATTTTCCCTAAGGTTTTTAGTCAAAAGTTACCTTTTTTTTTTTTTTTTAAGTGCTTAGGAAAATGATTTTTAAGGTTGTTCTTTTTTTTTTTTTTTTTTTTAATAATGCGAACGGAACTTGTTAGTCAGTGTTACTGTTATTTTATAGTAAATTGCTCCAATATTGGAGATGTAACATTTCAAGGCATAGGAATCATTACTTGTGAGACACTAATCTGATGGTACCACTTAAAAGAAAACAGTAATTTTCACAGATGCAGTGTAACATCTTCCAAGAGCCCATCAAGAGCCGTGATACAAGGTTTATTTTGTATTAAATGGTTGTGTACATAGAGTCCAAATGGGTGTAGTTATTACAGGTTTTAGACCCAGTCAACTAGAATAAATTCAAAAAGCCTGACACAAAAATCTTGTTTAAACTATCAGGCATAAGCACACGATGTAGTAGAGTGGACCCTTAAAGTATTTGCTCATGATTTAAGCCAATCTTTTCCAAAGAAACGGTATCTGAGCCTGGTAACTGAGTTACCAGGTTAATTATTTATGCTGGCAAAGCAGTTCATTGCCATGGCCATAGCACTTTACTTAACTGGGCCCTTAACCCTTGCAAGGTCCCAAGCCCCATCAACTGAGCCAAGCCAGCGCTGCCTTGAGCTGGTCACCCTCAAGCACACCTACGTGCCACGCATGCTGGCACAGGGCAGCTCCTGGCTGTGGGTTAAGGATATCATTGGGGAAACCCCAGGGAGGGACTACTGGGCACCATTTTGGCTGCCTTGCCATACAGGGACAGAGCACTGGAGACTTTGCCTGGAGGACAGGCTTTGTTGGATCTGGTGGTGGCCATCAGCGGGGTGGTGGGAATGGCCAAGTGACTCCACTAGTGCCAGGTTCAGGAGTGGGAGGGAGCTGCTGGGCTCCTTGCCCATGACCAGAGGCAGCAGGAGCAGGCGTGCTCTCTCTCCAGGGCTTTTCTCTCGGCTCTGCCCTTCATCTCACCCTGTCCCTGCCTTGGCAGAAGAGGCTCAGCTCCATCCTCCCAGGCTTGAGCAACCCCCTTTTCTCTCAGTACAGGAAGCTCAGGCTGCAGTGGGATGCCAGGAACAGCTGTAAGTGACTGCGTGAGCCCTGCCAGGCTCTTGCAGAGCAAAGGCAAAAAGTTAGCTTAAATCGCTGCTGTAGGCATGCTCTTCGGTCTCCTACCTTTGGGACTGTAAGGGAATGCTATTCAGTCTTAGATAAAAGTAAAGACTTATCTTTTCAAGGTTAACTTCTCTAAAGGATCCAACGTACATATCCCGAAGCTGCTGCGTGCCTTGCAACAGTCGGAATAGGGGAAGTATTCCAAATCTGGAGACATTTCAGGACATGGTTCCTAAGACTTTCTTTCCCTTTTCCCCACAAACCTGAAGAAATAGAAAAATAAAAAAAAACCCCAACAACCCAAACCTCGCAATGGGTTCCACCAACGCTTTTGTGTGGAAAGGCAGGAATCAAGTGACGCCTCTGATCTTGCCCTGAATGGTTTGGGTTGCTCGACACTTGCCCTGTTGGATGTCTCGTTCAAAACCAACTTGACTGTTACCGAAGTGCACGTCCCAGTGGATTACACTGCACATTTGCACGCTGACTTGTGTGCAGACTTTTTGGCCCATTACTTTTCTTAAGAGATGTTGGCTACTGTCTCCAGATGTGTGTGTGCCCCTGCTCTTGATGTGCACTCCCCACGCCTGGTCCGTAAGGAGAGAGCTCAGCAGCCACTAACTGTGGTTTACAGGCACCATGTAACATTTCAAACTTGAATCAGCAGAAACTTTTAAGACTATCATGGCCCTGCTCCTTGCCCTCATGTACAGGCTTAAAAGTCTGTTTTGACAATGTGTTCAGAGACCAGGCAGTCAGTAAGCAATTTTTATATCCTAATGGCTTCTAAATTGCTGATGATTTAACGGGAAGGGAGAATGAGCTGGAAATGCTGACAGTGCAGATACGTATTTCAGGAAGGCACAGAAGAAATGAGACTTTTCAGTCCTTGAAAAGGATGATAACCATGATGTAACAGAACACTGAAATTTGGAGGTGTGAACCACATATGTAGTTTTCTGATGCTGGACAGCTGTAACTGCATTAGTGGCTTTTTGTCACTGAACAGCGATAACCATTCTGTATTTAGCAACCTACATATGATGCGTATCGTAAAGCCTAATTAATAATTGCAATGTGCTTACCAGCTGACAAGGGCTGTGCTAGGTATTATCACACTTAATTGAAGGGTACCTGACATTATAGCCATAAACTTGAAGATGCTCAGATACTACTGAGGCAGGTGTGAAACAGGTGGACAGATTGCTGTCACTTAAATATTGCTGAACTGCACATTAGGGGACCATTTATGCCTATAAACTGTATTTTTCTCTTTTGATATTGATTAGAAGGGGTGACCTATTACTGACTGTGGCCTTACACAGTTCCTTTGCCCTACATGTTTCAAAGGGTGGACTTAAGACGTTGAGTAGGAGAAATACCATATTCATTAAATCTTGCAATACTGTATGGACTCTTCTATTTATCTGTCAGAAGATAGGAAGGGGTGCATGTCCTGAAGCATGTGCGCAGCTGGCAGATTGACAGACCGTGTGGAGATTATTTCTTGTGCTCAGCAGAGGAAGCAGATCACCTGGAGCTGCTCGGACACCCAATCTAATTTGGAGCTCCATTGGCTCTGTGCTGTGGTATGGTGTGTAGTGGAGATATATCCTAACACCAGCCCTTGGGTGATAATCTAAGGCCTCACCCTTGTATCCCTGTCTGGGGTACAAGGCAGTGATTCCAGGTAGGACTGAGGGCAGGAATGCTCCTGAGGCAGCAACTGATGTATTCAGAAATCTTTCACCTTCATCTCCTGGGGCATTTGTTGATATCTGTCCACTCTATGAAGATTCTATTGGTGAGGGGTGTATTCAGCCTTTCCCTCTCTGTGCTGGTGTGAACACCAGAATATCACCATTCTGGGCCTGAAATAGCTCCCTTGGGCACCTATAATGTGGCAGCTGCAACTGGCTGTCACCAACATCTACTTATGGTGCTCCTTGACAGCAAGGATGTGGTGGCAGAACACTTGATGCATATGTCGTGGTGGCTTTTCTCTTCATCTGGAAGCACAGACACACAAAGCATCTCCTTGGACAGCTTTTGGTATGGGTTCACCATCTGTGTTGGAGAAAGCTCACACTTGCAAATTACAAATTTTGTAATAACTGCTCAGTAACACATTATTTGATACTCTAATTGAAACTCTATGGCTTGTTCTCACTTGGACTATTGCAGAGATAGACTGGACATAAATATATTCAAAGCATTTATTTTTAATATTTTTTTCCTCTTTTTTGCTTTATAATTAATTGTAATATTCAGAACAATACTGAAGAAAGAATACTCTGTGACTGCAGATGGCTCTGGGTGGCTGAAACCAGGCGAAGGCTCAATCTGCAAATTCTCCGATGCCCTGTGCTTGAGGCAGGGCAGAGATTAATGCTGATTATTTTTTTTTTCTTCTGCTTACAGACCAGGAGATGCAAACACCTACTGGAGGCTCAAGATTAGAGAAATGGTCCATAGTTTCAGGCCTAAGGCAGTGGCTTTCTCAGTCAGGTCTGCACAGTGCAGGGACATGGCTGTGGCACTCTGTTACTGCTTTTCTTTCCTTTACCAGACATACCCAAGACACAGCAGCTCCTACAACCTTTTGAAAGGGAAAAACGTGTGTGTGTGTATGTGTGAGATGGAGGGAAAGCACTGTGCGTGGCAGATTCCTTAGCTCTTTGAAAAACAGGGAAAGTATCTTTGGGAAATAGATGGAGAAATGCATCTATTTTAATTACCTTCCTCTTAAAAACTTTATTTGTTTTTCATGGGAATTTTCATATATAATTCAATTCAATAATACTTCTAAGTGTGTGGAGAGAATAGTTTTGGCTTTTAAAAATAGATCACATGGAGAAAAATGGTGTGGTTTTATTTAACAACTTTTAAAATTTTCACTGGTGAGACTTCTGAATTAAATATTTAGAATTTCTGTCATTGTTTAAATATTTCATTTGGAAAGTTCATCTGATAATGAATTACATTGACAGAAAAGAACATTTGCTGCAGCATATGTTGTTGTTAAAAGCCAAACCCTGCTTGGATTGAAAAATATTGTCCTTGAAAAAATTGCACCCGGCTCTTCTTGCATTCCATGTGTGCATCTCAATCTCGCATTCTGGCAGAACAGGTCACAGAGCCGAACAAAGAAATGCTGGAGAAAATTGAACATTTTCCCAATGAGGATAAATTTAAGTTATCAGAGGAGGTGCAGTGTCATAGCACTGATAATGTTTCAGGAGGATTGCTGTATCTCTGAAAAGTATTTTTGTTCAGTACTTTCATGAAAGTAGGAGTGCACTCTGCCAGTTGAACATGTGCCATCTGATGGTTTACATTTTAATAGACCAAATTCAAATGCGAGTTTGCTGGCATAAGCTTTTAGCACAAATCTGGGAGAAGGTGGTGATCTAAAAGACACAGTTGGGAAGGCTGCAAACAAATACAAAACCCATCACCAAATGTGCAGATGCATTCTGCATTGCTAAAGTGCTGTTTGTAGATGCTCTGTAATATCATAGGTCTGACTCACAACAAGAAGAAACAAAGACAAATTTGGGCAGAGACTCTCGCCTCAGGCAGGGTGGCCTTTCCACCTTGGTACACAGAAAACAACTGGATCAGGGAATGTGGGAGATGGAAAGATCTCAACATCAAGCAATCAGTAGGCATAGGCGCGATATTGGGGCAGCAGCTGTATATTGAAGCACGAGTGAGCTGAATAACAGTTTGGTGCGTACCTGCAGTTTCCTCAGAAAGAGCAATGGGTTTGGGCAGTAAGAATGGAAATTCAAGGAGCTGCATCTCCCCAGGAGCCAGACTGTAAGCAATCCCCAGGAGGGGAGATCCCTGGAAGCCAGTGATTTCCTGCTGTGGTTCAAGTGAAAAAACTAACAACCCAGCACAATTCAGCCTCCCTAGATGCCTTCTTTTCCTTCTCTTCTGTCTTTATTTCCAGCTCTTCTGCTAGCCCCAAACTACATCTTGCTTTTTTTTTTTTTTTTCTTTTATGCCTTTTGGTAAGCAAACAGCTTTGCTTTGAATATGGTGATCACTTTTGTTAAATTATCTTTCAGAAAATTTCTTGTATGTTTAGTTAAATACTGTGAATAACACTGAAATGTCAATATAGTTCTTCCTTTCTCTTGTCTCCACTCATCTGTTTCATCTAGAGCTTGTTTCATTTATTCATGTGGGTATTTCATGGTAAATTTGTAAAGATTTATTTTGCAGCACCCCAACTCATTTAATAGGATATTGATCTGTGAATAACATGGCAGCTGGAATACTTTTCATTGATCTTGAGGAGTTTTGCCATTATAAGTTGCCTAGTGTTGCTATTACTCCATGATCTCCTACATGATTCAGGAAGGTTTTGCCACGGGAAAACCCATTCTGTGTGAACATTGCCTACCCCCGACCTGTTACTAATAGATGCAGCAGTGGAAAGCCAACAATCAAGGAGAATTTGCAATAAAAGTGAAAGTTTTAACCCAGAATCAAACTAGGACTTATGGCTTCCCAATCAGTTTGGAAAAGAATTGGCTAAAGGAGGAAACATTGAAATCCCCTTTATATGGTATTTCAATCCTTCCTCCAGTTTTTAGAGGCTTCCTAGTTATATGCACCTGCTTTGGCTGCCCTTTTCTAGAGCACAACTGACAATTACGGTGTTTAGAAGGGGAAAGATTTGTCCCCTTTGAATTTCGCAAAGTGCCTTTGGGGGGATTGCATCCACATATAAAGAGTACTTAGAGTATGAGTCTAAGTTTGTTCCCCTAGGCCAGCACTCAAAACTCCACCAGCTCTGCTCTCATAAAAGTACCTAAGCCTGGATTCCTGAACTGGACTATTTCCTGGCTGTATTCTATCCACGTAAAAGAAAATAAATGTTTGCTGCCCTTTTTTTTTTGCAGGTGATGAGTTCCTGTGTGTGGAAACAGCAGTTCCTTCCTTCCTGCTCCTGGAAGGTGCGAGTCGGAAGAGGGTAGGCAGAAAGTGAAAAACATTTGCCACCAGCAGTTTCCGCCGTCATCTCTCTCATCCCAGAATTCAGGGTGATTTATAAGATGTAGCTAGTGAAAGGTTGCGACTAGGACACACTTCATAGCAGTGGGCTCCGTGCTCTGCAATGTTATTGCAGGTTTAAGGGGCTTTCTTTTATAAACAGCTTGCGTATTTATGTCATCTTTCCTACTGTCAAAAATGCACTGAATAAGGAAGGGTTTTTTAATACTAGCGCACTGCCTGGCATCTGGGTGGGCTTAACACATAAGAAGAGGTAAGGTTTGGATACGAGTCGATGCTGCTGCATCCGAGGCTGAAGAAAGCTCCAGCACAGCTGCTGAGAGGAGCAGTGGCGCCAGCGCTTCGAAAGATCCGTGGGAGCGCTCCGACAACCTGCCAGCTGCTGGCTTCTGGCACAGAATGTCTATCACGTTGCAGCGATTGCCACGCAAAGACTAAAACTATGAGGCTTCTTTTGGCCTGCTTGAGCATATTCATTGTGTTGCTGATTTGTTTGCTCTTTTGCCAGGAATCGCGCCAGGCTGTGATGATCTGGTTTGGAGATGTTATTTCGCTCATTCACAAAAATCCATTAGTGCTAAAGCCAGGTAAGCTCTGGCAGAGGTAAAAAAATGTTAGAAAAGTTCTGGGATACAAGCCTGGATTTTTTCTATCGAGAATAAAAAAGGCAAGTCAAGAAAAAGAGTGGGGAAGCCTATTCAGAAGGCAGAAACCAGAAGTAGGAAATACACTTGGTTTTTATACGTGTAAGGCCCTGACACCGCAGGGTTACCTCTAAAGCTGATTCGGTGGGTTGCAGATTAACTGCTGTGCTGAAGAAACAACATTCCCCCTTTAGTCTTATTCTAACTTCACACGTATTTTGAATTTGTGGCTTTGAGTCCCCGTTTCATCCCCTTCTCTTAGGTCACTACAAATAACTGCAAGTTTATTGGTATGCCTCAAAAATGCCGGACTGTTTCTACAATATATACGTTATCACCACAGCAATCTTATTACACTAAAAGATTAAACATTATTAATTGAATCGAAAACAATCCTTATCTCTTCTGAACATTTCCTCTGCAAAACTCTTAATATCGATTCTAGGGAAGCAGAATTTTTTTCTCTCGTTTGCCCCTGTGAGGTCCTGCTGCAGTCATTGAGGCATCTGGGGTATAACAGAAGACAAGCACTGGCCAGTTTTTATCTTCAATGAATAAAGACTTTCACACTTGTGAAAGTCTTATGGTTCAGGATGGGCAGCCCTTCACAGCAAGAATGTTAGCAATGTTAAAAATAAAAGCCTGGGGAGCTTTTAGAAAAGAAAATTAAATGCAGTATGGTGATGCTTCAACTGGGTTGGAGAAGTGGTGCCACAAATGACAGGTTTTGTCTGGAGTTATAGAACTTTTAGTCAGATCAGTTTAGGCAACACTGAATTTCAAAGAAGGTCTGCTGTTGTTAAATTGTAGGCTAACTGCAGGAGATGCTAGAGAATGCTACTGTGGCAACCACCTGAATGGGATAAACTGGGATTTTAATTTTCTTTCAAACACATAAATCATGGAACTTTTTCTAAATCAATGAAGAAAGATATTCATCTCAGACCCTCATATTAGCGATCCCGTCTGTCTCTGTGTGAAGAAAAAAGCAACTTTATACAAAACACTTCATGTTCCTACTCATTTCACAGCAGAGGGGCAAGGGGTTTCAGTGAGTGTAAGCAAGGTGTCCAAAGTCCCCTTTCTAGGGTCTCCCTCTAGGAACAACCCCAGGACAGAGGGTCCTGGCCACCAAGTACTAGAGCCTGCAGCCAGAAATATCCTATAACCTACTCGGGCTGAATCTGTCCTGGTGCAGAATGATTCCGTGGCATCTGACCATGAACTACAACCAGTTCATTTTTCACGCTGCCAAGTGGGTAGTTTTCCATCCCTTCCTCTAGCATAGCATTGTCTGCTATTAATTCTTATGAAGATTCAGCAACGAAATAGGTCAGTTCTTTGTGTCCATCTCTTCATGAGGTTTAATGAACTGCCTCTGAAGGTGTAAGGAGGCAGATAACATACGAAGTTGTCGCCTCTGACACTCTTTAGGCACAAGGTATCTTCAGAAATCCTGGTTTTGAACCTTGTATTCCTGTTCCAAGTTAGGCAATTTTTCAGCACTAACACTTCACAAAACAAACAGAAGTTAAATGAAGGGAAACTGAAATTTCTGCACCGCATGTTAATCCAAGGGGAACATCATCACCTTGTCATGGATTTTATGCACCATGGTATCTAAAGCGTGAGGAGCAAGAGAAGCAAATGTGTAAAGTTATTTGGGATATTAGACAAAAAGACTTTCTGCAATGCTGTTACATTACTAGCCAAGGATTATTTTTTTTGCACTTCTGTCGTTGTCCTGACAGTGGTCTCTTGTTAGAGGTAAGTGATGGAGAAAGAAGGTAGAGGAGTAAAAGCTACTGCAATCGAAAAGAAGAGGTTCTTCAGTGAAGCTGATTATGAATGTATGTGACTCTTTCTGCTTGCACTAGGTATGCTGAACTGGCTTTTCATGTTCTGCCACATTAGGTAAAAGATCTTGGGGAAAAATAAGTGCCAGGATACGGTATACCTGGGGCAAGCCGTAGAGCAGTGTATATCCACTGACACAGTAATAATAGCCTTCCAAGAAAGAAAATGCTGAACAACTTGTCTGACATCAACACTCCTCTGTTTTTCCATAAGAGCATCAATAATCAGGATTCCTTTCAATGTGCCACTGATCCAGGGTGAGATTTTTGGAGGTGTTGAGAAACCACTTCCCCCTCTCCCCACCTCCCCCTCAGCATCAGTGATTGCTGTTAGCGCTTCACAACTCCTAATAAGAAAATGCTATCTGCTCAGGAAGAGGAAGGATGTTACATTTAAAATGTATTTTCCTAGTGAATTTTATTCCAAAACACCTTCAGTGGCTGAAAACGGGTCATGGGAGGGACTTGAGGGCTGTACTGCCCCGGTGGGGAGCAGCAGGTTCCCAGAGAAGCTGTGAGAAATGATGCTAAGTGGCAGCTGAGCTCAGCACAGGGTTATCACCTCACTTCACCTCCTCCCCAAACTGTAAGCCGCATTCAGAAGAGAAGCCATGAAGGAAGAGTGGGAAGCTATCAAACAGACCTACCAAGCCTCGTCCTGAAATGTTAGGTATTTTCTGCTCAGGCAGTGCTGTAATTGCTTTAGGTTCACATTATTCACCAAGAATACAGAACAACGGGTGCCTGCGCTGCTTCACTCACCCTCTCTTGAGAGGAGAAAGGGGAGGAGGGCAGAGCTGGGAACACTGAGCAGGAAAATACACAGGTCATACGGAAGAGCTTGACACTGACTTTAAGGTTATTAATTCCTTAACATAGAGGGAAAAGCAAAGAAGAGAAGAGAAGAGAAGAGAAGAGAAGAGAAGAGAAGAGAAGAGAAGAGAAGAGAAGAGAAGAGAAGAGAAGAGAAGAGAAGAGAAGAGAAGAGAAGAGAAGAGAAGAGAAGAGAAGAGAAGAGAAGAGAAGAGAAGAGATGAGTCATTGCTATCTACGTGCATACCTGTTTTATAACAAAATAATAGGATCCTGTGGCCAACAGTGAAATATGATTAGCTAGTCACTGGTATTTCTGATATTTCCCCATAATAAAATGGCATGTTTGAATATAGAGAGGAACAAATAATGAGATTCTTGACTTGCCCCCTTCCTGTGTTTTAATTGTAAACAAGCAGATGCAATCCATAATGCTAAATAAGATTTCCCCACATTTCCTTCTGAAAATGGTTTTAGGCAAGATAAGGCACTAAAATTTAATCCCTTTAAGAATGTGCAAATACTGAATCCTTGATGCAGACACAATCTTACCATGAATTTATATGGGAGCTTTAATGGTTTTGTAAATTAATCAATAACATGGTTAAATTATATTTGCTCAGCTAATTATTTTCCATGTCCTGTAAATTAGACTTCAGTAGTCTCTAAGAAAATCAGTCCTGCTGCTTGTATCACATTTGTGTTTACTTACTGATATGTTATTAAAGTGCTTGTTTATTTGTTCTGCCATAGGCTGGTAGCTTTTTCTTTGCTGTTTGAGTGGCAACCATGGGGTTGCAAAGCTGTGCAAGGATAATTACATTATTATATGTCCAATAGGCCAAATCCATTTTAGTAAATAAAAGCTGTGCATTTATAGCCTTGCCTCAAAATCCTCCTTGTCTCACTTTTGGAGGAACAGGAGTTCCTGTCCACCCTCATCCCCCAAGAAATCTTCAGGACTTTTTTTGATGACTGAAATAGACCTTGATTGGGTTCTTAGCATTGTGACTTGCTTATGAATTAGATGACATCCAGAGGCTCCTTCTAACTTGAATTATTCTGTGATTCTATGGATCCGGTCATCCAAGAGGTTTTCCCCACTTGGTTTTCCCAAAGTCCTGTACCCAGACCCGCATCACTTATGGGTCTGCATGAGAGAACTAGTTTGCAGCACCCAGAGTTGCAAATTGTGATTTCAGTTACACAGAGCCAGACTCTTCTGTGCAATAGCAGTCTATACACTTCCTACATCAATGCAGTAAGAGTTAGTGTGGCGTCTCCCAATGAATGCATTGGGAATGCATACACTCTGCCCAACAGAACCAAGTCACCCTTTACTGCTGGTCAGAAAGTGACACCCTTCACAGGAGAGCAGGGGTTGCCGTAGGAGCAGAGCTATTACCCCCCAGCACCCTTGCACCTGCAGCGCACCTTACCCTTGGGAGGAAGGCACTTGCCCACTCCTCCTCTGCTTGCTGACAGAGGCAAGGAGCGCAGCAGGGTGCCAGGGCATGGGGCTGCAGGGTGTAAAGCCCAGGGGCAGTCAAAAAAGTCATGAGCCTTCAGCTCACATGGCAGTCATTGTCCCTAAGGCAGGAGGCTATAGGGTCCCTCCCTTGCCTTGCTCACAGACATGGCAAAAAGGGTTCGAACTGCCAGGGAAGGCAGACTGATGGCAAGCAGGAGCCAAAATTGCGAATACAAGTGTACGGCAGGACAAATGCAGAGCAAGCAGTGTAGCTGCTGTGGGATCAGATACCGCTGAGTCCCACAGCAGTAGGACCACCCCCGAAAAGACTCCTGCTTGGCTTCTCCCCCCTTACAATACTTTTGGAGCTGCCACCAGACTAACTGCACTTCTCAGGGCAAGGCACTCAGTGCTGCAGACAGCAGGTTTGATTTCAGAGATATAGCCAAAGCTAAAAGGGCATAATGGAAAGTTGCCTGGCCACAAATCAGGGAGCAGCAACAGAAGGAGAGGTGACCTGCCTTCATCCTTTTAGCATGTCTTTATAAGCAGCAGCCTGCTGCAGAGGTTGCTGAAGCAGGTGGATATGAAAGCCAAACTGAATATGGAAAGATTTGTAGAGTGCTTCTTACCTTCCCTTGCCTCCTAACCATGGTTTTATGCACACACACACAGAAACACACTTAAGGAGCATAAAATAGTACATGTAAGTGGGACTTTTATCTTTTCACTATCTTTGATATGCCAATGAGCTGGCATTTTTAGCTCTGAGCTGCTCTACTATTTTTTTGCATTTATTCTCTGTTTTTGAAGATATATAAATGGCAAGAAAAGAAATAGAGGCAAGAAAGTTCAAATGAATGGCAGGAGACTTGTATTTCAACATCTAGCTAATTATATCCTAAATTGATCTTTTACAGTATAATAAATTAGTTCTTGTCTTAACGTATGGAGTACTACTTTATAAAAAAAATTCCTAGCTTATGCTTAATTTTTTATTTTCTGTGTTAAGGCACATGCAGACATTAGGCTGAATATTTCATGCATACCTTTGTAGCTATATGAATTTGTAAAAAGAATACATGGTTACATGCCTGTTTTTTTTTTTTCTATATTTTTGACTGTGTTTTCTCTTGTTCTGACTTTCCCATGTTTCTTCACCTGACATTTTTCAGGATCGTCTGCTGGTTGCATCACGCAAGAACTCTTGAATGCACAGTTCACCTGCTCCCTATAATTATTATGTTAATTTTTATTTTTTTTGTAAATTAAAATGATGCTTTTCTAAAGTATTTGTTTGCATACGGATAGCTCTAATAGTTCTTCACTTGGAGAACCAATGTTTTCCATTGCACTAGACTCCATCATAAGCTAATTGCTGGGTTCAGTTTTGCACAGGAATACAATTTGCTACACAGCTTAAGTCACCATTCTGTGGACCGGATTGTGCAATGCAATCTTTTCAGCATGTGGATATCTCCAGAAGCCTGCCTATCCCCACAACGCTCGGTAGAGCAACAGAAATGTATAAAGCTATATACGTGTACAGGTATTAGCAGGATTGAGGTCTCTTATTGTTCCTTTCTACCTCTTAAATGGTCTTTTGCAGCTTTGATTATCCTCTGCAGAACTGTTTCAGGTTCAGACTTACTTTATCTTTTGATTTGCTTTGTTTCTTGATCCTGTCACTGTAGTACTCTCCTTCAAGCTTCAGAACAAAAGTACTTTTGGGAGCAGAGGCCCTGTGGCAGGGAGCGGGGCTCTTCTTTCCTCCTGGCAATTTGCCACTGAGCTGAGCCGAGGCAGAATATTCTTGCTCGTTCAGTGCAACAGCTTCAGTAACTGCACCAGTGCACAGGTAAGACTCTCTGCTGAGACCAGTCCATTTCCTTCGTGCAGACAAACCTGTAGACAATAGCTAGAGTAAAGGGTAGGGCTTGC
>VXBO01003709.1:192633-272664 GCA_013400135.1 Rhinoptilus africanus | reverse complement strand
TTTTTTTTTTTTTAAATAAGCAACTTCAATGCAAAGCATTTTCTCTCCTCAGAAGGTACATTTATCCTAAGTGGCTCTTGCTGGTCTACACACACCCTGTCCTTTCTCTTGCTTTGGAAAGTTGTTCCACTTGATTGCTCAGTTTGCTTCTTTGAGTCAGTGGTGGCAGGGGAATTGTAAAGGTGATGAAGGTGCAGCCAAGTCCCAGGTTGCCCGTGCCAGATTCAAGCTGATTTAAAGTCCTGCTGACTGACTCTGAAACTTTCTTTGCGCAAGGGACAAACATTTTTGGAAAAAGTTGCGCTTTTTTTTTTTTTTTGCCAGCAGCGTGTGTCTGGCTGAGGGAACCTGCTGAGGTGTGTTCAACTTGCAAAGGCAACATGGTCGGTGGTGCTTTGCAGATTGCCGGGCTGCTCCTCGGTGGCATTGGCATGATTGGGACATTTGCTGTCACGGGCATGCCGCAGTGGAGAGTGTCTGCCTTCATCGAGAACAACATCATCGTGTTTGAGACCATTTGGGAAGGCTTGTGGATGCACTGCATCAGGCAAGCCAACATCAGGATGCAGTGCAAGGTCTACGACTCTGTGCTGGCCCTCTCGCCGGACCTGCAGGCATCCAGAGGGCTGATGTGTGCTGGGTCGGTGCTCTCGTTCCTCGCTTTCGTGGCTGCCATCATTGGGATGAAGTGCACGCGGTGCATGCGGAGCAGCTGGCAAGGCAAGGGCTATATTATTCTGACGGCTGGGCTCCTCTTCATCCTCTCGGGTGCCGTCGAGTTTGTTCCAGTCTGCTGGGTTGCCAGCACCATCATCAGTGACTTCTACAACCCCGCGGTCAACGTTGCCCAGAAAAGGGAGCTTGGAGAGGCCCTCTACCTGGGCTGGGCAGCTGCCTTCTGCCTCATTGCCGCCGGATCCATATTCTGTTGCTTTTACCGCTGTTGTGAGAAGACCAGAAGCTACGGATACTCCTCACCAACCCACTACTCCACCGACAGCCAGCAGAGGAAGACCGAAAGCTCATACTCCAAAAGTCAGTACGTCTAGATGCCTCCCGCCTTTTCCAATTTTTGCAGCATTCAGTCCATCTGGATGGATTTCATCTTCTGCACAAAAGGGCAGCTAGAAAGCTGGTTTTGCCTTCTGCACTGTAACTGCTGCTGTTGGGGCTGTGTTTTGGAGCTGCATTTACCCCCAGTGGACTCTGCAGTGGCTAATGCTGCAGCACGGACAATTTTAATGCATGGAAAGGTGAACTTTTAATATTATTTTCATAGTAACTTGGATTAGCTTTTGGGTTGTGTGGCTTTGCTTTGGGTTGCATTTTATGTCTAAAACAGTAACAAAGGGCTTAAAGTTTCACTGTGGTATGAAATTCTGGCCTATTGCAAAGAAGATGGGAGTTAAACAGCCAGTTCTTTTTTTTTTCCTTTCTGTGAAAGTGGGGATAACAGTAAATAAGGGCAAGATAATAATGGTTTGAAAGAAAAGCATTCACTAAGGAATTGATTTAATGTAGGTTTAATGGAGTGTTGCATGAAGAATTTATTCAGCAGAGGAAGGTAAACTTGAATATGTGAAAAATATCCCTTATTTCAGAGAATAAACATAGTTCTATGTTCACCCTAAGTATCATCTTTCTGGTGAAAGTTAGTATTTCTTTTGTAATCCATATAGGTCAAACTCATTCACATCCTTCTATTTAGAAGCAGCAGTATTCCCTTGCAAACGCCTCGTGGCTTACAGTGTTTCCCAATATTACACAGATCACAAACACTGTGTTGGTTAATTGCTGCAAGACCCTGTGATACATACATTTTAAAATAAGGGTCTTCTGTACAATCAGGCTGATATTTTTGCTAAGATCCCCTCACGACAGCATATAGATATAAAGAACATAAACAGTGAAAGTATCTGTCCCTTCCACCCCCTATAATTCTATGATTTTCTCACAGTTCACCTTAAAACAAGCTAAACAATATTTTTAATAATAAGATCATGAACCGATAGGAAGAAACAATGTAAAGAAAGCAACTCTACTGAAAAACAAATACTTCCATGAAAATTAATTTAATAAATGATGCAAATTAATCAATAGTAGTAATAGTTTAATAGAATTTTGTAACTAATGAATAAGATGTAAGTCCATACCCACATAAATCAATGGAATTTTGCCTGTGAATTAGCCGAGAACACAATTCAATTTGTGGTGTTTAATGGACAACAGCATTCTTGCTCTTGAGTGTGATTGACCGTTTTAAATATTTTATAGAAAGTTTGTTATGTGATTATTAGTTCTCTAGTAAATTCCTTGGACTATTACTACTTGAAAGTTAAGAAGGAAATACTTCATAAAATACAAAGTAAAAGCAATTATAAACTGCTCTCGAATTCTCTTCATGGTGTTTGTAAGATACATAGTAAGAAGTGCTTGATTATGTAATTTTATTTTTCTTTCTTATTTTTAAGCAAAATGTTTCTACTTATATATATGTGTGTGTGATGTGCATGACCTTTCTATAATATAGCAGTGTGTGGCAATATTTCCTTTGTACCCCTTCATTAATGTTTTTATGCCAGCCCAGTCTCATTTTCTGGGGGATGAGAGTGGAGGAGCCATCCTGTTGTTAGCGGCACTTTGTGAATATCCCACACAGAACTCATAGCTAGAACATTAGGGTTTATAACAATGTCTACAATAAGGTCACCTGCCTTGTTCAGCCCTCTAAAAGGTAGGTACAAGATCTGACTCAGGAAATGACATGTATATATATACCGGTGCACTGTAGTTATCTCTGCTGTCAAAACATGGAGTGACTCATAGAGTACTTATCTGTGGGTCCGAGGTAAGCCTCAGTGAAAAATGAGATAAGGATGAGATCTCTGTAAAAAGCCTGCATACATCAAACAGTACTGCTACATTGGATAGAATGATCTGTTCCTGGTAAAGCACGCACTGGTCTAGTTGTACAAACAAGATACAAAAAGACTGTAAGAAAACTTAGAAAACTATCCCCAGGACCAATACGAGCACAAGTCCGATGGTCTGTGAGTGGGACCCTGAAGTTTTTTAAAATCTCCCTTAGAGATCCTATATATGCTGCAACCTATCACCTTATAATAACATACACATATGCCCCCGTAAGTACATCCCAGGCACATCCAGCCATTTCCTTTAAATTGTATCTATCTCACCCATACACCATATCTCCAAGAGAACTGGAATTAAAGCTTCTATTTTAAACAGAGCTGGCTGCCCCCAGGTTTGTGCTGTACATAAACCCTGAGTAGTTTGAGAAAAGGGTCCTATCTAAGGGCATACACCCAAGCACAGAACAGCTGCCTGAGCAACTGCTTTGCCATTTTATAAACTTTCAAATGTTGTATCCTGTAATTTAGAACTCATTTTCATGCTTCCAGACAAGATAAATTATTTGGGAAATAAGCAGTATTGCCTCCATAAATGAAGCTGAGGGTGTCTAGCTCATACTCCTTTGCCCTGCACTTTGGGCGCTCGTATGCGTTCCTGCAATGTAAAATGGATGTGGAGCCGTTCCAGGTCCACCTGGTGCCCTCTGTGCTGTGTATGCTGAACGCACAACTTGCAGGTGGGGGGAGAGTAATGCTCATCTAACTCGTATGAGTGAAGGTTCAAGATTTCCATCACTGCTCCGTGATTGGGCAACTGAGCTTTCATTTATAATGAGCCTCTTCAGAAATTCTCCCACTACGGCTGTGACAGTTGCGGAGATCCAGAGGGAGACCTGGAGGTAAGAGCTGCCACCTGCATTACTCGGCAGGGCTCTCGTTCAAGCAAGACAGCAAAGGTGGCAAACACACGGGTGGCAGCAAAGCGGCAGCTTTGGGAGCTGCTTTGTGCAGGCAATGCAGAACTGTAGCAGAGCCTGAGTGTGTGTGTGTGTGTGTGAGCTCCTGCTTTGCAATTGTATATGTGAATTGTATAGGTCGTCTGACAGAAGAGGTTATCACACACCTGCAAATCTGGTAAAGTCAGCTGCATGTGATGGATTTGTCTGTCTCTTTAAGGTGCAGTCCTGAATAAGTGTTGTACTCCCCCGTGTTTTTGAAGTATACATGGTGCCTATATGTGAGACTTTGTATGTAGAATCATAAAATCTTAGAATGGTTCGGGTTGGAAGGGATCTTAAAGATCATCCAGTTCCACCCCCCTGCCCTGGGCAGGGACACCTCCCACCAGACCAGGCTGCTCAGAGCCCCATCCAGCCTGGCCTTGAACGCTTCCAGGGATGGAGCATCCACAGCTTCCCTGGGCAACTTGTTCCAGTGTCTCACCACCCTCACAGGAAAGAATTTCTTCTTAATATCTAATCTAAACCTACCCCCTTTCAGTTTAAAACTGTTACCCCATATCCTATCACTATACTCCCCAATAAAGTGTCCCTCCCCATCTCTCCTGCAGGCCCCCTTTAGGTACTGGAAGGCTGCTATAAGGTATCCCTGGAGCCTTCTTTTCTCCAGGCTGAACCACCCCAACTCTTTCAGCCTGAGAGAGCTACTTGCTTTCTGTTCAACTCTCCTAACATGACTAGTAAAAGAATGATAGAAAATGGAGCAGGGAGAGATTAGAAGAGGCCATATCTTGTGCCTCATAGCCAGGAAGGCTCACTACTGAAATGTAAGAGTGTCCTTGCCGTGTCAGCCTGGAGTCGTACAGAGATCTGCTGCTGACACTGTCAGGGGCAGGTGCCGACAGAGCAGCAGGAGACCAGGGCCAGCAAACAGTTGTGCTTGGAGGTACTGTCCCCACTTCCACCCTCCCATGCTCAGGGTATCTTTGTGCTTAATGAAACATCAGGCTTGTCTGTGTTTAAGCCCTTCACCAAACATCATACCCTGACCCCACACAGCAGATACAGTGGGCTTTCTGAGCCTGAGGCATGATACACAGCTCCCCTTTCCTGCTGAGCTGGAAGAAGGGCAGCACTGGGTAACTCCAGCCTTGTGAAGGTCCTGCCCAGCACCTACAGTCCTGACACAGGCATGTCCATTACCACAGTCTTGCCTTGCAGAGCAGGGATGAGCCCCTGAACTGACCCCCTCAACCAATGCCTGACTCCATTCTGCATTTTGGGTGCTTCTAGCACTTGGACTTTGCCTGTGACTCTACCGTGGATCAACTCCTAGGCAGCAAAGAAAGCTGACCCCTTGCTAACCATGCTGCCTCCCCACTCATTCCACTGCCCTGTGGAGGTGGTGGCCACAATACTTTCCTGCAAAGTCTCAGCAAGGAGCCGACACCTAAGGGATGTAGGCCTTTGGCAGTCCTAAATATATATTGCTTGATAAATAAGAGAAGGCTGATGACAACTAGTTTACCTGGGTACTGCCAAGAGTCCCATCGACACCACCACTAGTGGGACATCCCTTCACTAATGGGAAGTGGTCCATGTAGGGCCAAAGAGGACAAATAGGAGGAGAAGACAGTGTGAGTAGAGTTGACTCTATAAAAGGTGATATCTATTAACTACTCCATTGCTTTTCTCAATGAATAAATACACCAAAATTATTCCTGAGGGATGTCTGTGCAATAAAAACTTCCGGAGGTGGCTCCTTTGCAGTGTCCTTAGCAATCTATCCCAGTACTTAATTATAATTTTCATTATAAAAGCTTTTCATGAAGCTTAAATTAAATCTCTCCACCGTGCACTAAGGCTGCTCCATTATTTTTTTTGTCCCATCAGCAGCAGGCATAGAAAAGAGACTACTGTTTTCCTTTAAAGAAGGCATCCTTTTCCGTATTTCAGGACAGTTACCATCTGACCTCTAGAACCTTTCTTGTTTAGTTTAGTCATCTCTAATTCTTTCCTCACTGGCATGCTTGTTAAATTTCTCCCTATATTTGTTTACCTCCTCTGGTTGCTTTTGGCTGGTCTGCCTCTTTCTTGAAGTTTGATGCCCAAGACTGGACAAAGAATCCCGGAGGAAGCCTCATCGCTGCTGAGCACACTGAATATACTCATTGCAGGCTGTCATAGCATGGGTAAATGATTCACAAAACCAAGCAAATACCTTCCTTGAATACGTTAAATGCATTTCAGTTCTATTATTCCAGGCCTCAAGATCACCATTTTTCCGGTGCTGTGGGACTTAACCTTTGACAGTACATTGACCAGCTGGGTGTCTAATGCAAATTTCCTTGCTGCAGTTCCTCCTTTATGGCTAGATCCCTGAGGGTACTAAGATGAGACTCCAGAGAAATCCTTGGCTCCAACAGTAGCAGAAATCACTGTCTGGAAATAGGAACGTGATAGCTCTCCTTCCAATATATCCCTTTGTCATTTTACTGACTTATAGATTCTGCATCCACATTACATTATTTTTACTCTTCTCCATCCCTACGGTGTCTCTGTTAATTTCCCACTGCTGTGTCAAATGCTTTAATAAGGTGCAAATAGAATAGATTTTCTCAAATTTTATTTTCTAGAAAATGTTATAAAACAAAACCTGGATCTATTTTTACTAAGTGCATGCTACATTTTATTTAACTTTCCATTTACTTCTAGGTATTTATTCTTTTCTTCATAATGGATTTTAAATAATCTTATACTATTAGATTCTGACTAACAGGTTTCTAGTTCTATGTCCTTACTCATTCCCTTAGTTTCGCTGTTCTCCAGACACACAGTATCACTCCTGATTTGACACATACGTTAACAGTCCTTGCTACCAGTTTTGGAACCGCACATGCTGAATTTCCTTCAGTGGAAATTACTCTCTCTTTTTAGTTTGTGCTTATAAAGATTTGGAGTTTTTTGTCTACCTTGCATACAGTATTGTAGTTGTGTCGTGCTTTCCTTCTTCTATATCCTTGTTGTTACTTAAATTGAAAGAAAAGGAAGGCTAACTACCTTTCTTAGACTCATACTTACAGCCTAGCATGCCTCTTCTCTTGCTGTTTTCTTTATTATTTGACTGTATTATTATGACTGTAGCACCTTCTTTATTCTATTTTTTTGAAAAGCCTAATTTGGATTGATCTTTATTGGGCCTCATTCTCCCCTTACATTTTCTGACCTCTTAGTATTTTCTTTGCTGGTTGGTTACCTTTTCTGTTCTTCTATCTAATACCTTCTCTCTGTGGAGTTATTCATCCATATGAGTATCAGCATTACTCCTACAAGTCTCTCCTTTCCTTCCCTCACATTCCATGTCCTTCCTAAGCAATTTTTAAGCCGCATCCACATTCACTTTCCTAAGCTCTTGAGTCTAATTAATAAACAATAACATGATCAGCATCAGAGGAGCTGTTCTCCCTCTGTGCTCCAGGCACTTTCACCTCATTGGCAAAGGTTTTCTGCAGAGACACAGATCCAGGCTGATTAATGATCCTTCACGTATCATTTTCTGCCTCACAATGTGAGCCTTTTTCCATTCCAACATAAAAGCATCTGATTTGCTGAGGTCTTTCCCTCCTCCATTTCATACTTGTTTTTAAGGCACTCTTCATGCATCAGACTGTTTTCTATCTTTTTTTCCCTTTCCCTTCTCTAAATTCCAGCCCCTTAACTCCCAGCCCGCCGTTGGTAGAAATAGTTATTAGACATTCCTCCTTCTTCTGAAGTATTGCACTCTGTGCTCAACTGCACATTTCAGGTCTGCAATGAAAGCAGCTACTGCTTGATCATGGACAAAGAATTTCATATTTGGACTGGCTATGCAGTATGCTGCAATCAGGAACAGTGCCGGGCTGTCCCTGTGGGGAAGCAGTGCCCACGTGGGTGAATCATTTGTGCCCTTGCAGGCTGCGGGCTGTCACTGCGCAGAGACACCTCAACCCCGGGAAGATGCATCAGTGTGCAAAATTGCAGTGACAGTGGTGCATCCTCCGAGCTGCTACCGTTCGTGATGCTGGAGACGATGTTCTGAGAGCAAATGACAAAAATTAATTGTTTCCTGCGCAAAATACTCCTGCTTTGGTCTGTGTGCCAGCACAAATCCAAAGTGATTTATGGCTTCCAGGAAGAGGTTCTTTTGTGTGAGTGCAGGAACAGCTGGTTAACTGGGCAGGGCTTCCCTTCTCCTCCATCTCCTCTCCCTCTGTTTGAAGGGGAATTGAGCTAAATTGGGAGATGAAGTCTGGCAGCTACACAGGCCCCAACAGGCAGGGGCTGTGTTGCTCCTTCCTTGCCAGCCAGGGAAAGTTAGCCAGGGTGTCCCAGGGAAGAGGTGAATCCCAGTCCTATGGAAAAATAGTAATGGAACATCCTGGCCAGAAGCACAGAGGTTTGATAAAGGACTCTGGATTCGGGTCGTGAGAGAAAGGGGAGAGTGTGGTGCTAGAGGGTGACCCTGCTGTGTGCTGCGTGCTGCCATTGGGTGCACAAGGTTGAGAGTAGTGGTGGTGGAGCTCATGCTGCTACTGTTTATTTTGGAGGTGGAAATTAACGGTGTAGTTATTTACATTCAGAAGGTGGGCTTTGGGAGAGGCTGAAAAGTGAGTGGGACAGGGCTGGAGAGGCAGGAGCCCAAATTACGAATGAGAAAGAAGAGACAAAACCCTATTCTTCAAAGCTGGAGATTTACTTGTTTATTTACCTGCAGTACTTCAAGGAAAGCTGCTTCAAGGGTGCACTATTATGCTGTGCTCCAAAAGCAATCTTTCTTGGGATTCTAAGCCTAAGAGCTTGTTTCTAACAGTATCAGGTAGTCCAATAAAAGCTATTACCTCTTTCTACAAACCTTGCCTTGCACCTATCTTTTGGCCATCACTGCCACAATATACCTTCTCCTTTTTTATTCCATCACAGTGAAACACGTAAATAAAAGAGTTCCCCTGTGCTTCTTCCAGGAATAGCCTAACTGTATACCATGCTGATAACCCTTATGAAAACAATCAATACTGCCTTGGGAATCTGCCACTGTTATATTTACAACAGCTTAATGTGAACTGTGCAATAAAATGTCCCCCAAATATGCTTTGAGGTCCTGTCATTAAACAGCAAAGTAAGATAGCATATTTTCTGGCAGGTTCTATTTCTATCAGGATGACTGCTCCCTGTACGCCAGTATTGAGGTGACAAATACCTTGTAAAAGCCTGAAGCAGTTTAGATGGATTAAATACTCAAAGGAGTATTTAATATTTTATTACTGTAGGGTTTTATTACACTGAACTCGAGTTCATTCGCAGTGTCCAGGAGACAGGCTTCCTCAGACATGGACTATCATTAAAAGTTTGGCAGTTTTGTCAGGCTGTGAATTTCAGGCATGCCGAGGAAGATGGCAGAAAATAAATATTAGTTCTTTTCAGTTCAACTGTCAGTCATGGATTGCCTCAAAGCTAGAGTTAGAGGTCAGCGCCCAAGTACAGTGCCTGTTACGTGTCTGGGGGAAATCCCTCTCTAAGCTACACTGAGCAGATGTTCCTCTCTCTCCAAAATGTGCCACTCTTGAAGTGAGGGGGAAGGAGATGTGCCTTCATCTTTTAACATATGTGCAGGCAGCAATATTAAAGTTAGCACAAATAAAACAGACTCTGTTGGCTTCAGTCCATTTTCCCCTCAATTAAAACAGAATCGAAGTAACCTTTTTGCCTCACCAATAGGCTCAAAATACAGTAGTTGATCAAGATAACATAGAAAGTAATGGAACCATTAACTCAACTATGATTTCATTGGCCAGCCCTTGTAAATAGTTGAAAACAAAGTGGTCAACCCAGCATGTAATGAATGGACTAATGGAAGCCACAAGCAGGAAGGAACAGATGCCACTCACGTGTGTTTCCAAAACAAATGATCTGCAGACAATCCTAACCCTATTTGTTGTATGCTTAGATCAGATTTTAGTAGATTTAGGTCTGCGTGGCTTCACCCCGCACCTCTGCCCAAGGGGACAGGATGCAGGGTGACTGCAGAGCCGCAGCCCACTGGGCTCCCCATTTTCAGGCTCTGCAGGTGGTTAGGCAGCTTTGCAGCCTTACTGGGTAACTGCAGCCTCTGGGAGGTTAAAAGACTTAACTGTAACTCTTAGTAATCACTAATCTAAAATGCGCTTTTGATAAATCTGTGTAATTGCCTGTTCCAAAAACGTTACCAAACCTTAAATTTAGCTCATTAGCCTGTAGCATAACATCTATTCTTGATGAGAGCTCGTAATGAACTATGTACATTATAGTTGTACATTTGTACAAGAGATTAAAGTCTACTTGTCTCTACATAGGTGCATGTGTACGTATAAGGACTCTAAAATTCAATGTACATAGTAGATATACAAAGATGAATGAAACCTGTTTTCTGGAAGGCAATTAAGTGTTTACATTATTGATGCCTATAATTAATTAAGTACTGAGGATCATTGACAGGTTCTGTTAATCATGTGGATGGGAGACGGTCTACATCCTCCTTTTCAATGGGCATCAGCATTTTAAAAGCTAGGGAGGGAACAGAGATATTGCCCCAGGAAAAGATTCAAATGAATATCCTGATTTGAGGGGAAGACAAAATGTAAATCTGAACAGAGATCCAGGGAAAGATTAGGTATAAAGGCTAAGTGCTTCCTCAGTTGACTGTTTTCTTCTTTGAAGGCAAATTTTGGGGCGGAGATGTTTGCATAAGAACTGGTATTCTCATCTTGAGGCAGGTAAGCATCCAAATAGCATAACAGAGGGATGATACATAGAATGAGGAGACTTTTAAAATCTAGTCAGTTGTAAATGGGGTTTTCCTTTTATTTCTTCTTCCCTGATACTAAAGGCATTGTATCTGCCATGCTTAACATGTAAGCATGTATTTAATTTCTTCTTTAGGAGCTGTCTGCTGTTCAGAGTGATTTTGAAATAATGCAGTCAGCTAAGCATTTCTTTCTGAGAGGTGAGGTGAGCCTTTAAGTGGAAGTACAGTTCTTTAGGGTATACAGGGGCATAAGAGCTCCCTCCAGACTGATTCAAACACAGGGCTTTTCTGCTCAAGGGAATTCTTCCAGCCATTAGCAAAGCCAGGGACTCGTTGGCATTTGAGAGGCTAATGAGATTTTTCCGTCCTCATGAATTTCCAAGATATTGATACTGTTTCTTGATTTTTTTTTTCCAACCTGTCTCCTGTAGTTGATTTTCATTTCTGAAATCTACCTTTGGGTTTCAAAACTGCCATTTATTGTTTTTCCTTTCCCGCTTCCTTCCCCTCAGGTTTCAGTAACAAGAACCATCCTGCCACTGGGCAGTACATGCAGCAGCATAGCCTGGGTGTTCCTCTCTTATGCCTACAGCTACATTGGATATCACTCACCATAGGTGCTACTTCCGATTAAAGATCAAAAAACCACTCAACCGTTTAGCAGTCTCTGGATGTATAGCTACAAAATCAGCATATGATGCACTTTAATAGTATTTCTGGGAGTAGTTTATCTTCTATAGAAACCATGCCCTGGCTGTCACAGAGTGTAATTTTATGCATGACCTCAATGGCTGACCCTCCCAGAGTCATGCAAGGAAAAATGATTTCAGAGCAATCCTGCTAGATATGGCAGTCAGATAAACAGATTCAGGGCATTAGGCATGGTCTGTTCTCCAGCTAAGTATAACTTCAAGAGCTGGATGACTGAAAATGTTGCAGAAAGAGTTTTTATGTTGAAAAAACTACATTTAAATGCTAGTGTTGAGAGGGTTTTTCTGTAATAAGTTGCTTTCCTTCTTATAGTTAAAATAACAAATGAAAAAAGAATTTTGAGAATTCAGAAGTAAAAATGTCCTACAAGATGGATGGAGACTATACCCCTCTTAAATAGCACAGGTCTTGTGTGCAGTCTTCTAAGGGAGCAGTCTCCTGCCAGAAAAAGGAGTTTCTTTTTGGCAGGTAACCATCTATGACTTCTGGCTTCATCTCTACCACCTCCTTCTTTGTGGCATCGAGCAAAGTGGAGTAACTTTCCTGCATCACAGGATTCTTTTTTTATGCCTGCAGAAGAGTGATGCAATAGTCATCTCTCTATAAGAACAAATCTGATAATGTATTTAGTTTCTAAAGGTTACATTTCACATCTTAGCTGAAGACATTTTTTCTCTCCAGATTCCTGCTGGCAGACTTGAAGGCAAAAATGAATTGCCCAGATCCCTTGGGAGTATTTTCCACATGGACCTGTAGCATTATACTGTATAACTTGCGTTATATGTCACTCCTTCCTTATAGTTAGCAACTCTAGGAGGGAGAGGATTTTGTGGGCTGTGAGTGATTTAGATGGGCAATTCACTTTTTCTTGGGTTTTAGCTTTTGCTTTGAATATACTGTGTGGGCACCTAAGGCTGTAACTAAATTAATACCATCAAAGGCAATGTCTGATATTTCCAAACACACAGAGGCCACAGAACTACAATCCACAAGCAATCAAAGAATATGTCTTTCTTCGACAGCACATCTAGGGGCCTTCATAGTCTTTAGTGGGCCAACACAACACTTTTTGGTTGTGGTTTTTTTTTTTTTTTTACTAGCCCCATTGGTTCAAAGGGCTGGAGTAACTAGAAACACATCAATTTCAACAACACCTATGAGCTGTCATCATATACTATTATCTCAAGGGAGGGAGAAGAAAGTAAAAAAACCAAAATGCAGCAGTTATTCCTAAGTTCCCCTAGGCAAATCAGTCCTTGGCGTGCATTTTTGTCCAGGCTTGTAGCTATCTGTGCAGGCTGAGATACATGCTTGTGGGAGGGATCTCTTGACTTCTTTCAAGGTGCATTGTACACTGAAAGAAAAGCTCATCCTTTTCATATTAGACAATTGCCCCCAACCCCTCCTAATGTTACCCGGAGAAGATTATTAGTATGTAACACAATGACAACACTATCTGTCTAATGGGGAGAAAGTCTCATAGAGGATTATTTCCTAACAGCAACCTTACTCGTGGATTCAAAAGCAGAAGCTGTGAAACTCTGCCAGCTATTTAGTTTGTCATCCTTGTGAATTATGCAGCTGGTAGAGTAAAGCTTTGATGTTGATTGGAATACTTGACTTTCCTGTACCTGTCTAATATCATGATTATACTTTTGTATTTGATCAAAATGAGGAATCTACATTAAAGAGCTACACCAAGTACCTCCTAGCTTAATTTAAAAAAAAAAAAATAAAAATCAGATGCTTCCCAGGGCTGTAGGACTCAGAAACTAAGTCCCACTCCAAGTTTAGCTTTTGTCATAAGAAGTGTAATGACCTATTTTACATAATATTTTAACAGATGGAAGTTCAGACTTTCTGTACGAAATTTCAACATAGCTGCAATCTTGCAGTTAAGAATTTATTAGCCCTGCAATTATGTACCTTTAATTGAATCCCTGACACTTGCTTAATTACAACATCACTACAGACACACTACGAGAAGCAGTAAGATCAACTCTGACACACCCCTCCTAGTTTCCCATTGGGTGGAAACTTGTTAGGCTTGATGGGTAGGCGCTGTAGTCAGAGGAGATTTCAAAGCAAATAAATAGTAGGTCCTTCTAGACAGCCAGAAACGGATTTCCACCTGTCTGAACCTCAGACTGGAGCAAGCTGCTTTTAAAAAACATCAAGAACTTGCTATATGAGGAAACTACTGGAGAAAATATTCCTTCTCGCACCTTATACTTCTATGAAAAAGTGATTTTGGAAGACTTTCTTGGCCACCTCGCTTGAGGTGTCTTTTTCAGAAGAAGCATGGCTTGCTGTGTATTACAAATCACTGGTCTAATATTCGGAGGCGTCAGCATGGTCGGGACTTTGGCAGCCACAATTATGCCACAGTGGAGAGTTTCTGCCCACATTGATAGCAACATCGTGGTGTTTGAGACCACCTGGGAAGGACTGTGGATGGACTGCATCAGTCAGCTGGGCATTAGGCTGCAGTGCAAATTCTACGACTCTGTCCTGGCTCTCCCGCAACCCTTGGAGGCATTCAGAGCACTCATGTGCATTGCAGTGATCTTGTCAATTATTTCCTTTTTGATGGCTATTGTTGGTGTGAAGTACACTCACAGGACCAAGGAGGATCCCCGGGGCATCAGTGTATTCATACTGGCGGCTGGAGTTGCCTTTCTCCTGACGGGCATCCTCATTCTGATCCCTGTGTCCTGGACTGCAGGTAACATCATTCACGACTTCTATGATCCGGAAGTCCCTATGCCACTGAAACGAGAACTAGGAGCCGCTCTCTATGTGGGCTGGGTGAGCGCTGCACTTCTCATCACTGCGGGAGCAATGTACTGTAGCTTCTGGTGCTGGGCTGATGCATCCTCAAAACCCAGGTATCCGTCGCTTTCCCGTCACAGATTGCACAAACCTGACTCTGCAGGAGGGCCGTCCCCAAGCGTGCATGCCTATGTGTAGTTGCTACATGTGGTCTTTCTGCTGAGCGTGTCAATATGTACTGATTGACTTCAGTGTCTAATTAAACTCTAAGTCTGTAATGGAGGAACAATTTTGTTCATTTGCTGTTTACTATTGAAATATATATATATATGCTCTCTAACAGGCTTACAGGAAATGTTATTCCATGGGCATTATGTTAGAGCACAGTCAGAAGAAAAAAATCTCACCATTTTGTGGGAATGAGGAATGGCATGGGAGCAGCAGCAGGCAGGAGTCCCTCACAGAAGAGGAACAGCATATGGCTGGGCTGGAAGGAAGGCAGCTGCTGTGCAATAGCACCATTGCCCTCCCCTAAACCCATGATGTGCAAGGGGAGCAGTGCATTTCACTCTAAGGTAAAGTCTCCATAAGGACTGCTCTAGGACAGTGGTGAGAAGCATGGAGTTAGCAGCACGGCTGAAGCAGCTGCTGAAAGAACGGAGAAGCTGCCAGGAATCTAACTTCCAATATTGGCACACAAATGTTCATGCTCTCCCATCAAAGGCCTCTACGACTGACTATGGATTTCATTGATACTTGTGGAGTTGATGTATCCATCTTATCTCTTCTGAAGGGCACAGAACCCAACTCATGATATAATAAAATTTTTTATCACTTCACCAGACTTTGCCATGAATGTAGTAGCTTTCTGTTGCTTGCTATGTCTCGTCTTTTATTACTTCTCCTGTTCTATAGGTAGCACCTCCTCTTCTATAAAATTCAGGACAGGCCATCTGTCTTTATGCATTTTAAAGCACTGTGCTAATGTAAAATATGATTTAAAAAGCCAGGCAATGTAAACGTGTAGTCCCCACTTGCCTGTTGAAGGATCAAGAGTTCCTCCCTACATCTTCCTTCACACCCACAAAAGTCGAGCCATAATGTTCTGACTGAATTTTGTTTATAAGATTTATTTTAAAATGTAGACTGAGTAGCCTGATGCTTGTCTGTGCATTCTGCAGTATTCAACAGTATTAGCAGTTGTGCAATTTTTTCCCACACCTGAAAACTCGGAACCTGCTTTTGACAGTGCACATGTCACAATGTTGGTAAGTGACCAAAAAAAGGTCCAGTTCAAAAGAGTTTTTCTAGTTCTTTACACAGAAGTAATGGATAGTAGTATTTTACTGATAATTTTATGATGCGGGTACTTGGTTTGATCCTTTCCTGTGTCTGTGACTGGTATCTGAAAAAAGTGTGCAATGACTTTTCAAGTTGAACAGAACAATGCCTCTATATATTCGACTGTTCAATTTGAAGTAGAACATGGAAAGATGCATTTAATTAAACAAGCCTTTTATTAACTTGACTTCAGATGTACCTAAATGAAACAGTGCCGCTGAAGATGGATATTCATTACATATATTAGCTAATACACATTTACATTTAAGACAACCATCTCAGATCTTTTAGTGGGAATTTTCTAGTCACCAGAAAACAGGTTTAGTGTATCCCGCTCCTCACTTGAGCAGTCAAATCAGCACTTATTAATTCTAGATGAGCTTTTAAGGGAACATGTCTAAGTAGGTTTTCTAGTGCTAAACCATATATTTTTTATGTTGTCTTATATCCGCTGATGCCTGTCACAGCAGCTGTCATTGGGTCAGACAGCTCATTTCAGTGGAGTCATTCTGTTGACTCTGGTAGTAATTTATACTACCCCGTGGACCTTCATCTATTATTTTATTGTATTTATGTCCTATAATACATATTTTGTTTAATAAGTAACTATTTGGTGAGTACGACAGAATTGCACTTTATGGATTTATTTAGATACAACATTTGTGATAAACAAAGCAGAGGACAAAGACATGCAATGCAAATTTGATCCATGTTTATATGTAGTTAGTGGATTTAAATGATGACATATGCAATGTAATGCAACTTTATGCAGATACAGGTGCTTAGGAAGTAACTAAGCAGTTTTCTTAATGTTAATTAAAGGATCCTGAATGATTTCATTATCAGTGGGTTCATCTAGAAATCAAATTTGAACAGGGTGTGCCATTTACAGTAGTAACCTTATTTTCAAAGAGCAGAAAGATTAAAGTTCTTTATTTGAGCATTTAACATTAATTTCAAAGAAAAGTGAAGCCTTTTACATCTAACATTAACACCTGATGGCTTCATATTCCTCCATTTTTCTTTTTTACTAGCCAATCAAAAGATGAGCTCAAATGAAATCTCTAAGATCAGACAACCTTGTGCTTGTGTGTGGGTCTGGAATCTCACCTTGGCTCTAAGCTTACAGCTAGACTGGGCTGCTCTTTGAATGTCTGAGATTTTAATGACACAAATGGCAATTTCTGGTGATGCAGCACTTGAGACTCACCCAAATATGTTTAAAAGTGTGGGACGCTAAATCTTCTGAATTTGATGCAGGAACAAATTTCTCATGAGAGGATAATCTGCAAGAGGTGTAACACAGTGGTTAACCTTCTCCCTTTGAACAGAACAGAAATTCCTTTATTGTGGATTCTAGTGGGGAAAACCCATTAAAGATGATCACTAGGTATTTTACTTCTGCATGCATGGAATGCATTTGGCTGAGTGAACTGTATGGGTGCATTGGCGTCTGCTAAGGCAGACAGTTTTTTCTTCTTCCCTTTCCCCTATTCAAAACCTGTGATGCTCAGAACTGGCTAGTTGAACGCTGCAGTTTGGAGGTACAAGTAAGAAAAGGAACCTTTAAGAGCTTTAATGAAAAGCTGTGGTTGAGCTTTGAAAATAAACTGCTACTGTTCATGAGTTTTCTGAGGGTAACAGAAAGAGCTTGGCTTGAGGGGAGGGATGGAGGAGCTTGCACAGGTCTCTAGTGCCCAGGGCTGCACCTTCTACCCTCCATCGGCTGCTTCAGGAGAGCTCTGGACCCTTCTGGGTTATATCCAACCAGACCCAGTCTCGGGTAACCCTGAGTGTCTAAGGCCCTTGGAGCTTATTTAGACGGCTGAACGTGTCTTTCCCGCATGGTATAGGTGAGGAGAAGATGCTCAGGAACATGTGTAATGCAGCAAAGACATCAAGGGAAAGGGCCGCTTCTTCACTCCAGGCTGCAGGAGGGCTGTGGAGGCAGAGCGCTGGTTACACACTACCTGATGGAGGACCAAGAGGAAGCAGGGTGTGAATAATTGCTATTGACTGGACTTATCCCTCAAAAGAAAAGGCCTGACATGTGGGTGTCATTTGATGCGGATGGGCCTGGATTGCTAAAACACTGTGTGCTGGAGCTCTGCTTTCATGGAGGAGTGGAGGCGGTACACTTGCTTTAGCGGTGCTGTGTTTGCATTTCTCTAGGCACAACTGTCAGAAACTTCAGGCCTGCTGTATTTGTTAATAACGGCTGATTAAATATTGTGGTTAAATATCTAGTTTAATACCCCGATGCTATCACATACTTTAATATTTTGTGATTGCAGGACAAAATGACTTTGAAAATATATGTGAACAGCTGAAATTTTGCTATGTATTTGAAATAAGTGTATGAACCCTTCAGTTGTGTTTTTTCTTCTTTTTTGCCAATGTATCATTGTTTCTTTCTTATATTAAAGGGAATGAATATATTTCCCTGTTGCCAAGGAAAGACAGCTTCAGTATGTTTATAATGTCCTTTTCTGATTCAGTCTTGGTTTTTACATTAAGCCTTGGGTTTTGCTAGATAATAAACAAAGTGGGTCTGATTCCTTGGGAAATAAAATACAAAAAACTGATTTAGTGTTGACTTCCAAGACTTGCTTATAAGAAGTTTCCTGAAGCAACTTGATATTTCAAAAGCTGGTCCCAAAATGTATGTTCATCTCTGAGACGAAAATAAAAGATTCTGGAGCAAATAATCCACCACTAAGATGCAGACAAGGGAATATATTTATGGCAAAAATGACAGCTTAGCAAAACATTTCATTATAACAGAAAGATGAATCAGACAGTTTTTGAGACAAATAAGTGCACAGAGTCATCAGTCCTGATATGGAGAGACAAAGCTCTGTGAGGGACATTAAGACTAAACAAGTTTGTGTTAAAAAATGTTACAACTCTACTGAAAACCAGTGTGAGGACTCACAAAGCCAGAAATGGGAGCTTGATTGTGTCCTTCTGATTGACTGTAACCATCCTTTTGAAAAAGACACAAGAGATCTTTTCAGGGGAGTCCTACGTCATCTTTGAAAACTGGGACAGAGCTGACCCACCAAATAAACAATTCCTTTCCTTTGTATCTGGTACGGAAACGCTCTCTGACTTACACACTTAGCTTTCCTGATTAGAGTCTCAGAGTCTGAGTAAGACTAATTTGACATTCTATGACTACTTTAAGAAACAAAGAGCAAAAGAAAACAAGAAATACCCTGATAAGGGTAGGACGTTTTCAGCTGAAAAGGTCCGTGTCAGTGCTTCTTACTTTCAGTTGCGATTCGCGGAAAATGTTCCAGCTGTCAATGAGGACAAACAAAAAATATTCAAAAGCACAAAGATTTCATTTTTAGCAACATCAAGGAACAGAACTGGCTAGGGAAAGGGTTGTGACAGCAGCGTTAGCAAGCCATGTACACCTGCAGAGCCAGCATCTGAGTCTGTTCAGTTCCAGGGATCAGAATGGATCGAAGCAGATGTGTTCTCAGTGATAATATAACCAATCGCATCATTTTTAAAACAATTAAAGGAAAAAGGGAGAATATTGTATTGAACTCAGCTGCTTGTACCAGAAGAAAAGCAAAACACAAAAGGTTACCTGAGATTCTTATCTCTCTACACTTCCAGCCCTTTAAAACTGAAAGAGCGAGCTAATTTTACCATTAGGCTTTTTATTCTATTCTCTAGTCATTTGCCTGTCCCTCCTAAAAGGCTTCTCACTTAAATGTGCCATCACCCAAGCAGTGTGAAATTTTGAGGCATTGTGGAAAAGTAAACCTTACTGTGCTTTTACTGTTACCAGCCAGTTCAAGTAGCAAGCCCACCGGCATGCGCGCACTGACGCAGAGACCCTGTATCAAAGTGACGCGGCTCTTCCAAGTGCCTCTTTCTTGTGGGCCCTGCAAACCAGAACAAAACTTGCCGGTAAGGTGAGTTTTAAGAAGCAACTGTCATTTTAATCAAGGATTCTGGATCTGTCTGTTATCCAGGAGGCGCTCGCCACTCGAGCTGTAATGATTGCTGCAGTGACAAGGGAAGGAAAGCTAGAGAATCTGGATGCAGCTCTCTGCTCCGAGGAGGGAACTGACAGAATTGCCCCAAGATGTTTGAACTAGTTATTGTTCATCCTAACGCATGTACACGTCCCTTGCCCTAATGATTTCCAAGCAAACGCTACCTGTGTGTCAATCGCTAGAGACGAATTTATCATGCGATGCCTTTCAGCGTTCCGTTTTTTATTTAAACATCTCTCTTCTTCGAAACAACAACAAAAAAAGAGCTCACGACAATTTAACTGACAAATCCAACACCTTTGTGCAAAAAAGACACTTCAAAAATAGAAACCACAAACCCATCAAGTTCTCTTCCCTGCATCAGTCAAACTGAATTATACATTAAGCTTGCTAAATCTCTGTTGCCCACTTCAGCTATGGACCTTAATCTGCGGTCTTTGTCTCAGTTACCGTGAAGTAGTCCCTGGTTGCCAAATGACAAAGATGATGAGTACATTAGCGTTTCAGCTTCTGTCAGATGGATGAGTGACTGACAGAATGATAAGCAATGTTTATTCATTTGGAGTTTCCACTGTAATGCCAGATGGTGCTGGGAGATAGAAAATAATCTCTAGACCCCAACAAACATTGCCTCGCATACTGTCACATTCATTCTGAATTTAGTAAAAACTGGCAACATCAACTCCACGTGTTGAAGAAAAGTATGTTGTTAACTAAGTAGTTTTTTGCGAGGCCAAGTTCCACAGGTTAGTCTGAGTCCTGGTCTCTCACTGGCACAATCAAAATGTCGTCTGCAAGCTCTTCTTACGCCAACCCGGCGGCTGCCGCAGGCACGCAAGGGGAGACACGGAGAAGGCTGAGAGGGGTGCTAGAGCTCCTGCCTGCAGCCCGGGCAGAGGGCACACAGGATGGCAGACTCCCTTTGCAGGACTCTAAAGGAAGAGCACTCTTCTTCCCTCACCTGTACTTGCCTGCAGTCTCCTTCTGCTGGGGTGACCCTGGCTGGCCCGGACAGCCCAGCACAGGCACCCCCACCCCACACAACCCCACTGGCAGTGTCCCCCTGTGGTGCAGGGGCGAGGGGTGGCCATGGGGCCACCAGGGCAGTGCGGTGTCCTCCCTCCCCACCAGACCCCATCCCGCAGCCCCCAGCGAGGTGAGCCATTCTGGGCCAGAGATGGAGATGGGGGTTGGCCACAGCCCGGCCACCACTGAGCCCCAGATCTGGCTGGGATAGCAGCCCCCAGGACCAGGGCAGCATCGGAGGGGGACAAGGCTGCAGCTGGCTTGTGTGGCAGCACCATGTCAGAGCTGGCCTTCGGAACTGGGAGCCGGACCCTGAGGGGAGCAGCTCTTGGTGCCCTGTGTGGGGCCTCTTGTGTCCCAATGTTTCCCATCCATAATGGTCCAACCCAGTGCCCTGTGTTCTGGCCTGAAGATGTCCCTGTCACAGCCGGCTGGGATGGGAGCAATGAGTGCAATGAAGAGGGGTGTTGATCTGCACAGCGCTGGGTGGAAAGCTCTGATGAGGTGCCCAATTCGTGCCATGGATGCGGGCAGCCGCTTCTTGCACTCTCTCCCCTCTGCGGCAGAGGGACTGCACGGGTTTCCAAACGTCCGTGCTGCTGCACCGGGATGTGCCTTCCCTCCAGCAGTGTTTACCCCCACTTCCCAAGTCTACTTTTGGACATGTCACCTTAAGCAGGAAAATGCAGTGATCGTCAAAGTAATTATCATGGAATGGAGTTTGTGGAGTAAGAGATTTGACTTGCCAAGGGATGTGTACAAGACGATGAAGTGTTGGTTAACACGGGCAAACCAGCAGCAACTGTCTGAGCAGAGCAGCAGTGACTCCCTCTCCCTAGGCTCACCGCACCCATCACTTGGTTTATGTGCCACCCAAAAAGCTGTTTGACACCCCAGAGTTTGGAAACACTCCACTGCCAAGAGCTAATTACATGCTAATCTTTCTTTGAGTGCTGCCCTTGACAAATTACCTTTCAAGAGAGACTGAGCATTCCCATGTAATGCACTGGTCATAAACCTGTGGTTCAGATGGCCTTATGGTACCATCATGTCACTTCAGACTGATGCCACTTCACATGGAGAGCCAAAACACCCTTAAAAATTTTCAGGGTGAAATAAAGGTGTAGTGATGTGACTTTGGAGATAAATGTTCAAGTTGTTTTATTACACTTGTGAGTTAGGAGTGAGGGTAAAGTTCAAAGTTTCTTGAAGGCAGTGGAAAGGTTCTTTTTATGACCAATAGATCTTTTAAGCATCAGACACATCATCATTGGTTACAGTTTTTCAGGATCAGCTGTCAGTGGTCTTGGAGGTGCTTGTTCAGTTGCTCAGTTTCTCATAGGGATGGATAACACCCTGCAACTGCCTGCTGAAATTTGGTGTTGGATGGTCTTCTGTGGCATTTCTGGAACAACACTCCCAACTCCTCATGTATACACATGCGCGCACACATGCACAGAGGTAGAGACATGATGGCCATGTGTACTGAAATTATTTCCCATATTTTAAAAAGTGTTTCTAGATTACACAATCTGTTACATCATTGGTAGACTAAATGTTGCTAAACATGGAGATTTTCCAAAGATTAGAAGGACATAATCAAGTACTGTTTACTCACTGTATATTTACTTCCCTAATTAGCAGCGGAAAATCCACCCCTCCCTTTTAAATACATTTTGGGATTTTTTTAAATTATGTTGTCCTGTCAGCAGGGGAAGTAATGGATCCAGGTTTCATCCAGGTTGGCTTATTATTCCCCTTACGGCACCTTCCCCTATGGGGCAGCTGGGCACAGGCACTACAAGCTGCCGTACATCTCCTCCAGTGGGTAGGAGACATGGATGTGGGGCTGGGCACAGCCACCCCCCCACCAGAGTTCTGCTTCCCAGGTCACTTGCCTCTCCCTCCATAGCAGCTTTTTTATTCTTTTGACTCTTTTTAAAGATTTCCCCTGAAATTTGTAGCAACTAATTTATCCTTGAGGTTTTGACCCCATGTCAAAAAGGATTGAAACTGACTGACAGTTACTAGAGTTACTGAGGGAGACAGACCGACAGACAGAATAACTGCAGGAGACTAATTTCAATGAGAAGAAGAGCTTAAAATGTGTTTTTAATGAGGTTTACACTGCCGTACTTTTCTATTTTATTAATGTATTAGAACATGTGGTTCCTAGCACTTCTTTGAGAATTGCCTTAATTAGTTAAACCTGAAAAACAACAGACAACAAAAAATAATCTCTTGCACAGGATCTAGATTAGTAATGGTTGTTGGTGTGACGTTTCCCTTCTCTATATGATTTAACAGGTATAGATTCTTTTTTTAATGCCAGAGTATTGTAGAAATCTTTCCAGTGACGTGATGTAAAACTCTCACATCTAGGCTTTTTTATCTTCCCAATGCATTTTAAATAACATGTCAGTGTATTTATTATGGAACTTTCATTTTACATCGTATGCTCATGAGTATGCAGTTGGTTGCATAAAAATTTATCAGTTAGTATCAGCAGAATAAAACAGTGGTTTCTACATGCTGGAAAAATGCCATGTTTTTGACTATGCAGTTTGTTTTACTGTCAGAGCATTGCTGCTCCAGGAAACCAGTGTAATAGCACTTTAAAAACAATTACTAATATTCTATATTAAGAGAAGGAAATACAGACATAGAAATGGCCGGGTTTTTGTTTTATTGGGCATGTTTTCTTCAGATGAAGAAAATATCATGCCTTGATGAAAGCAATAAAGCCAATGATTTATGTAAACTTGGTGATCTAATAGTACCATCACAGAAGAAAGAAAAGAGAAAGATCAAATTATTAGCTGGATTAATAGCTAAGACTTCCGTTGGCTAAAAACTGCTTAACAATATGATTTTAGAAGAGCTGAAATACTGGGTTTATACAGCTCTAGAATGCTTACTTTCCCCCCCCATTTCTGTACAAAATGATTAATTGATCTTTAATTAAGGGAGAAGGTATGATGACCTGTGGGAAGGGCAGAAAAGCCAATCTCTTTTAAATATTCATGACATTCTACATAGTAGTCAAACTACGAAAAGCTCTTAGTCTTTATAACAAATAACTATTAGATTTTACTAGGACATAGTTTTTTTTATTTTTCAAGCTAATTACAAGAACAGGGACTGTGTGTGTAGTTGAATGAATTCAAATTGCTTTTTATTTGTTCAGAAGCATGCTTAACAGTAGCTATAATGCAATTGCTGACCACAGGAAGTGTACTGAGGTCTAAATCAATCAATCAGTCTTGATGATGGCTGAAAACAACATTCAACTTCCACTATACTGGAGTTCTTTTTAAAAAAGATTAACTTCCTGCCCCTTTTCTAGCTAAAACCCCACACCCATGTTTTATTTACATATTTGAGTGTTTATTTTTATGTTTACTATTAGCATTAAGGTTTAGTACATCTTGTCTCCCAACCATAAATCTTAGGTCCCCCAAATTCCCAGTGCAACTATTTATTCAGGAAAACCAAGCGTTCTTAGATTACTCTGCACTCTTACTTTGTGACAGACTGAGTGATCAGATTAGTTGCACAGAACAATTTATTTCAGCAAAGCATCTTCCAACAGAAGAATTGGAGGATGTCTTTGACTTTACTGAAATCCACACATAAAAATAAAAGCAGTGTTTGAAGGTAGGATACGTGATATGGATAGAAGCAATAATGATGAGTGGGTAAAGACAGAGAAAGGCAAAAACCTATTTTAGAAGGATAATGACAGAGCAGAGGGAAACTGGAAGGGTTTGGGAGCACAGAAAAACAACGCTGGTGGCATTTAGAACACTGTAATAAGAATTACAGTACTTGCACTTGAAATGTCAACACGTACATAGTGTTTTCTAGCAAACAGCAGCCAGACTTCAGAAACGCTGCAAGCACCTAAATGAGAAGAGCTTGCGCTGGGAAGCGTGACCATCCACACCGTACCAGAAGTAAAGGGTGAGGCTACTAGGAATTAGTGCTTAGTCATTGCTTTGTGCCTTTAAATCACTCCCCGTCTATTATGCAAAGTAATTTCTGCATTTTCTGTGAGACCAGGAAGATAACGTGATTCCCGTTTTGTAGATGGAGGGAATTTTAAGGCCCCAGTTGCGCAAGGCAGGCAAGCACATGCTTGCCTTTGCTAACTTCTTGCATGTCTGACGCCCCGATGATGCCTTAGGTTTCAGCAGCTGGAAGCATAACAGTGTGAGCACTTCCAGGGCCAGATGCCTCACATGCACCCTGTCAGCTCCGTCAGCCCAGTGAAGCCTGAATGCTATGTATCACGCAAAGGATGAGGCTAAGAAATACCTGATTCTCAGCTATGAGATCAGACCGCTCGGCTACGCTCACAATGGGCAACTAGGAAGAATGAACGATATGAAAAACAGAGATGTGAGTTGAGACAAACTATTTCCAGCAAGCAGATGAGCTAATAGGATCTGGCAAAGGTTTTGTTGGTGGCTGGGAAGTTGATGAGCCAGAGGAAATTGTGCAGCAGCAAAGTGGCTCACAAAAGAAGGAATGATTTAAAATACGTATGTGTACGCCTGGGATTTAAACACATACACAGACCAGTGATGGGTGTAGAAACTCATTCAAAACTCAGTGTAGCCAATACACTCCAATAATATCCGTGGGTGCTGCACACAGCCTTCATGTTTCTCATGGGACTGTATGGGCTCTGTCAGTGTGGAAAAGTCTTCATCAACATTTTGTATTTTACATCTTGACCAGCTGCCAATTCCGGATGAACTGCATGTGAGTACATGTAGGGGAACGACACAACTACCTAGTGGTAGCTTCCCGTCAGTGATTTTATCAAATGCTTTTGAAAGGCACACATAAATCATAAAGGACTGCCCTTCTCTTACACCTGTGTTACCTCAAAGAATTCTAAAAAACTGGGAAGGGTGGGCGTATGTTCAGAGTCACACAGGTTTGTCTCTGTCAGAAGAAATTCTTGTTAAATAATGCAGTGATGAAGCAATAGTTTAAGAATATAGATGGAGAGATAAATAGATGTTTCGTGACTCTCACCTTAATTACCTATTCATCAAGTATAACTGATCAGGCAGAAATGCCACCTGGCCTGCAATATTCTGGATAAAGGAACGACTACTAATCTCAAGTCTTCAGGACTAGTACCTCTTTTTAGTAACAGATCAGGTTTTTCTGTTAATATTCCTGCTCCTTCATTCTTAATTTGATGTAGAGCACTTAGATGAAATCTCTGGTGCTGGTGGCTTTTTGCAGTGTAAATGATCACTTCTGCTTCATGTCTTTTCCAAGAGCTCTCTGTCTCTGACAGTGCTTTATCCATACTCCTGGCCAAGAGTAGCTCTAAGGCAAGCATCTCCCCTATTTGTTCTTCAGTAAGACATTTACCTTTTGAGGGCTTTGGTTCTCCTTAAATTGGGATGTTTATTTGCCGCTACTGAGTTCTTTTACAGATTTTCAGCTCCTGAGATGGATAAAGAACTCCACATTATAGGTTTAGTGGCCTTCTGTATATCCATTTTGTCTTTTACATCTCCTTTGGTACAGTGTCTCAAATGGACAGGACGTACTAAATGTCTCTCTTTCTCTAAAGCCCTGCAACAGACACAAACAATTCACTCTTCTTGTAGTATTATGCTATAAACTGAAACTTGACTGACAATAATATTCTTTCAGAATATTCAGAGCTTGCTTTTTATATTTCATAGGATCCTTTCTCTTGCTGTAATTAATTCTCTGCATCTGGCCAAAGATTGCATTTGTTATCTTCCTGAGCATAAAAGGTCTATTAATATGTAAATTAGCAGGTTTTAGTTTTCTTGGAGCAGAAGAACTTTTTAATATTTTAATGATAAGTTCACAATAGTGGTCCCTTTCTATGCTTCAAAAGTGTAAGTTTTGCTTATATTTCCCTACAGAATGCCAAAGTAAAAATCAGATTTCACTGCAGCAGGGAAGATTAATACTGGACAGCTGAGTTCTTTGCCAGCGACTGTGGAGAGTTATCAACAGAAGCAGGCATAAATGTGTTGGAAATAAATGAACTCATGGAGTTAAATCCTGAACTGTGTAAAAAAAAAAAAGAGCAAAGTATGTAGTAGCAGTCAGAATGATCAAAGAAGACAGAGTCACCTGCCTTGGATATACTATGTACAGAAGTTGGCTTTACACGTGCAGTTGTATCTGTGTATGTGGGTATCTCACACACACACACCCCACACACCTCCTGCCCCAAATTGCTGGCAGTAGGTGTAAGAAGCACAGGCTGAAACAGAAAAACGGAGGCTTCATCCACACTGGGCACCTAGAAGGTGTCTGTTGTCACCAGGAACATAAATGGGTTTCTGAGTACTTCTGTATGATTAAATACACTTCTTCTGTCTGTTTTGTCTATTGCCTAATGACAAAGCAGGACACGCTTTTCCTTTAGACTAGTTCCTCAAAGTACATTTTTCTAATCTTTAACAAGTATTTTGCTCCACCTGTACTAGAACCCCCACTGATGTGGTTGAGGACTAACCATTTCTCTGGGTCTTCTCCGCCCCTGCATGTAGAGGAAGCCATGGTGGCAGCACTGCTGAGAGGAATAAAATTGAACACCACAATTCACGACTCTCCCACACATGGAATAGGAGACTTCGTTGCAGTATCTGGTCTACCAACAAGGCTTGTGCCCAACAGGTCCTGCTATTCATTTTCTTTAATTTGAGAGCTGTGACTAGCAGTGTGTGTCATGACCCAAGGCAGCCCCACTGAAACAAATATTGAATAACCTTAGTAGTAGGAATGCATCCTACTATGATGAAGGAATTTTTACAGCAAAGTTTGTGCCCTATGGCTCTACATTAAACAACTCTAGATAGCACATACCTTGTGCTAGGTGGCTTTCATCTAAAGATTCAGAAAACCTATGGTACTCTGTGTACTTTGACTTTGGAGTCTTGCTCCTGGCATTTTCCCTAGCTGTCTTCCCCTTCATTTCCCTCTCACCATCTGATTTCCCCTTGAGAATATCTCTGCCTGTCAGCCCTTCCTCAAATTTTGTTTTCCTGTGATCAGATAAGGTGTGTCCCCCTACACTCCCTGAGAGAACACTTGCTTTGTGAGAGATGGGGAATCCTAAAATAAATACTGTCACATAGTCTCTGGAGCTCCAGCACTTAAGCATGCACCTTCTGTCTGTGTTACATGCCAGGCAGTTACCACTGGCTACTGAAAGATGATTCTGATTTTCCTGGTCCCTGTGATACCAGCTTGCCATTTGACCCCTGCAGCTGCGGTAGGAGGCATTCTGCCATGCTTTGCATGCTCTGGAGTGTACGATGGGAAGCTATAGAAATTCATAAACTGCCCTTTTGCCCTGTTTCCTGGGATGAAAAACATTTGTTTTTTACCTAGTTGTGTTAAAAAGAATGGTATCTCAAGTATGGTAGGGGGAATGCAAACAAATGCATTTATTTATGACATACTCTAGACAACAGTTGCAAGTATTTATAAAGACCGACAAACGAAAATAACGTGCTTGAGGTGTGTTGTGGTAACGCAGATAGATCAGTCTCATGGCAAGGTGCCGTCAAAAGCTCTTGCGTGGCTGCTGGTGAACCAGTTGAGGAAGGTCATTGAACTGAAAGCTAATGCTGAAGTTA
Source organism: Rhinoptilus africanus (assembly GCA_013400135.1). Taxonomy (NCBI): domain Eukaryota; kingdom Metazoa; phylum Chordata; class Aves; order Charadriiformes; family Glareolidae; genus Rhinoptilus; species Rhinoptilus africanus. The sequence continues at coordinate 244,494 of VXBO01003709.1, read as the reverse complement.
ATCCAGAAGAAAAAGGAAGCACCAGTTTTCAGCCAGATCAGCTGTCTGAAGCATCTCACCCTGTGGTTCAACTGACGTGAATGCTAGCACAAGAGAAGGGTGGAGGGTTGGGAGAGACTGAACAGCCCAGATTTCATCATCCTGTGCCACTGAGAACTGCACCTGCCTGTGCCCATGTCACTGCAAAACACCTCTGTCATTTATAGAAGTTTGTATGGGTAATGTAGTTAAATAAACATCAATATGGAGTAAAAATATGTAGTTCATCAGTCGCTTTTCACTGAGAGAGAATACAGAAGTAATCTACTAAAGAGCCAGGCTCTTTTCAGTGGTGTCCAGTGACAGGACAAGAAGTAATGGGCACAAACTTGAGTATAGGAAGTTCCACCTAAACAGGAGGAGGAACTTCTTTACCTTGAGGGTGGCAGAGCACTGGCACAGGCTGCCCAGGGAGGTGGTGGAGTCTCCGTCTCTGGAGACATTCAAAACCCGCCTGGACGCGTTCCTGTGTAACCTGCTCTAAGGTGGCCCTGCTCTGGCAGGGGGGTTGGACTAGATGATCTCCAAAGACCCCTCCCAACCCTATGATTCTATGGTACTCCAGGCTGTCTATGCCTTTCAGGTGACTGAACCTCAAATTCTTTCTTTTGGGCATTCGATATTGCAGAGATGGAGAACAGTGTGTCAACTGAGTGCCTCACTTTGGAAGTTCTGATTTTAAATTGAATTAAAGAAAATTTTGGTACCATTAAATATGGTAGTTTCTGAAGTCTGTGGATCAGAGCGTCAGACCTGACACAAACTTGAAGAAACCAAAATGTTTATAATTATTTACCACTGCCATGAAATTGTTCAAATTGGCTTAAAATCATATTTTAAAATGAAATGACTGACGTAGGCTTTTGTATGTGTTCTGGATCTCAAAGTCCTTAGGTTCTTCTGCATGTGCTCTATACTGAAATCATAAAAGCTGGAATTCTGTTTTAGGTTAGGGAGAACTTAAAAAATTAGGATTCTTCCATAATCCATTGTCTCAAGGGATTTTAGGAACATCAAACAAAGTTAGACTTCCAAGTAAATCCTAATAGCTGGCATAATAAATTCATATATATATGTATGCATATATATTTGCATATAGGCACATAACTATAATAAAAAGAATTATTCCCTTCCTTAAAGGAATTTGCAGTTCTTATGAGTTTTAATTCCTGTAGGCCATGTATGCAATTGCTAGCATAAACAGTAACAGTCCATGAATATTTGAAACAGGGTCCTTTGATTATTTCTTGATCTTTTTGTTTATTTTCCTCAGGGTTCATTTGTTTTTTGTTGTTGTTTTTTTTTTTTTTTTTTTTTGGTCTGAAGTTACTCCTGTCTACCCAAGAAAACAGGAGCTTGAATATTAGTTAATTCTGAAGTGGCTCTGGAGCTGAACAAGACTTCATGGAAGAGTAGATCTACAGCTGCTCTGGTGCCTGGAGAGAGAAAGACAGGAAAAGTTATTTCCCTTGTGGTTACTTCTGGGACCTGCGTGGCCCTGTCAGGAAAATTTTTCTTAGTTGTTAATTCAGATTAGATGCTCTATCATTAGTTTTAAACCACCTCAGGAAAGCAGGTAAGGAACAGCTATCTCTTGCCTGTGCGATGTACAGCCTCCTTGGTCCATGCTGAGTTTTGGTAATGGAAATTCTTAGTCAAAAACCTATTTAAAACTTATTTCTACTGAGAACTTAAAATTTTTGAGTTCTGACATCAAAAGGTGTGATATTGGAAAGCATTAAGAAGGTAGAAGGGCATGGACTAAACCTCAGCCGAAATGACAGCTGCACTTGATGCTTTTTCATGTTACAGTGCTTGTTAATAACACTATTTTTACAGCTGAGAAGACATCCCTGTTCTAAAGTTCTCACATTTCCTCAGCTTGCAAGTGTTTTCCTGTGTTCTGCACGTGTACAACGCAATAGTCAGTTACTAGTTTCTAGCAGAGTTTAATTCTCCGTGAAAGTGTTGGCTGAAACTTGTGGCTAGGGACAGGTTAACAACGCAATGAAAATAAAAAACAGTTTTACTTTCCTTAGGTGACCTCCAAAAACCACTTGGTTCGTGCAAAACAGAAGGCTCTGTTTTCTTTGAGAGCTCTTCCATATGCACAAAGACTGTGAATGGTGGTATGAAATAAATAAATCTGCAGTCAAATCAGATCACTTAAGCTTAGTTGGAAAGCAGAATGTCATCTACGGTTTGGGACTAAGCTTACTTTATTAAAAACTGGTTTTCCTTTTCAGTGCGTTGACACAAAAATATAACAAGTTTGTGGTGAATTAGTAATGTGCTAGTATAAGACTTTGAGTCAAGTTTTCAGTCACACCAAAGCAACGTGGAGAGCTGAATTCATTAACAGAAGTGACTTAGGAAAGACTTTCAAAGGTACAAATGGCACTCATCCAAGGAGCTAGGCCTCAGACAGATGAGACTTTGGTCTGCCCAAGTCCTTTGCCACAAATCGGTGCCTTTGGGGCCCAATCTGCAGATGGGCACGCCTGTCGGGGCTCCCTTAACTAAGTTGGCACCTTTGCTGAAACCAGCAGAACTGGAGTGACTGGGACACTGGGAATTTGTTGTGCTCTGGAGCAGTAATCTGCAAGAGAGAAGGGGCAGCAACCAGGCGTGAGGAGATATAATATTGCACACTGCCTTGGAGCTTGCTTGCGGCAGTAATGGTAGTCAGAGCCAACTTCTCGCTGAAAGCCAGTGGATGTGAATTTCTCTCCTAAGTGAGAATCTAAGAACCATCTTTGAACCATCTCTGATCCCTGACCCCTCACTCCTGGAGCAGTGGTGACGTCAGAGGGAGCTAAGCATCTGCTGAAGAAGCAGTGCCTTGTAGTGACGCTAAACCACAGCAAAGACTGATTTCTAGAGCGAGATTGTTGTGGCACTGTGGGACTCAACATACATTTGCTCCAGGAAAGATGAACTGATGTGTCGCTTTGTTTGCATCTGCTTCGATGTGTTCAGCTACCACCTGCCCCGGCACCTAAACATTTCAGTGTCGATATGATTAAATGAGAATAGGATATCACCAACTGACTAATTGCTTCCCATTGTCTTTCATCATCTCTTCAGGTAAACAAAAGGGCTGAATCTAGTTAGAATGACAAAGCCATAAACAAGGAAAGAAAGCAAAATCTTTGTTCTAATTAGCCATTCTGCAACCAAATAGGGCTGCTGGGAATGAAGAAAGAAAGGACTGCTTAGCTAGAGTTCTCTTTTGAGGCTGGGTGTCAAGAGAGGGTAATTTGGTACATTCTGCCAACCTGACAGTAATTTGTCAGACATGTTACAGACCTGTACTGCTGTCTTTGTTTAAGATGAGATGTCCTACTTTCCTGATTAAAACGAACTCACGATTTGCAATTCTGAACTAAGATAATTGCTTCAGCAGCATTCCAAACGGGGCTACAATTATGAAGTGGGCACGCATTACCAGTGGTAATTTAATTTGTGTGTCCATTTGTTACACAAGTAAAGAGTCTTTCAGGCATTACTGTTAGTGATATTTTTGCCTCTAATACATATTGGAGGCCACATTCACAAGATATACTTTCATGAATAAAACATGAGAGAACCAATTCCTCTGTCTACTGAAACAAAGAAAACAAACATTGCCTTTGGGACACTGTATACAAACAGAGATGCATTCAGGCTTGCACAGAACTGGCTTACCTAAGAAGGGGATCAGAGCTGCCTGAGACAAGTATTTCATTTTGCTAGAACTGCCAGAATTCTGACAGAAAGTGGTCTTGAACATCAGCAAATCGAAATAAGTGCTAACCATCTCAGAAGAGGAGCTTATAATTAGCATCATAATGAAACTTGCACTCGAGCCTTCCACTTCCTCTCTCCCTCTGCCTCTTGTGCTCATAGGAAAAAAATGCCTCCAGTGGTCAATGACATTTATTTTTTTAAGCAGATGGGGATTTTCAAAGGTGCTGAGGGGGATTTCTTGTTTGCTTCTACAGAGAATTGCAGTGATGGATGGGCATCTGTCTCCCAGAAACAAATGTCATGCCTGTTTCCCACAGACCACAACTGACAAAACCCTTACTCAATTTCTTCTGAGTATTCCGTTCTAGTTGACTGGGTTTTTATGGTTTCTGAGTTATATGGGTTTTTCACCCCAAAATGTATTCTGACGTAGCTCTATGTGAAGTGTTCCACGGAGATTTTATAATTGCTTGTTTCAGTGGTCTCATTTCCTGCTCTCCAGCCAGCAGATGCCATCCTAAACAGGCTGTGAACTCGGCCCTCTGTCATATTGCTATTAATACGATGTAATTCCCTGAACTCTTAGCTATCTAGTTTGCGAAGCACCTAAGCCAGGAGGTTCTGAATTCAGTGATAGCTTTGCATAAGAAAAGGTCTTTGACTGGGTCTTCTGCCTTCACCTGATTCTGATGCAGGTAACCACTCTGGAGTCTAGGTTTTGGATGGAAACTTGAGCTTAGAGGCAATAAAATAGCCAATGCGTTAATGACTGGCTAAGTTCCCTACTCAAGTGCCTGAAGCAACGGGTCATTAACCCAACCATGTAATTAACTTGGACAAGGGACACATTGCATTTAAACTGATTATGGAAAAAACCCCAACCAACATATGCCAAGTAATAAAAAACTTTCAAGGATCTAGGCAAGGACACAATATGAAATAAAGCAGAATGCAGTACATTTTACCCTGAGGATACCTAAGTGCTTTGCAAGTGATATACAGGCAGTACTGATGAAATAAATCCACCTTGAGGTGAGATGCAATATTCACCTAGCAAAGAGCACAGGCTCTAGAATATGGGAAAAAGACAGAAATAATTATTTTAACTGTAGGATGCATGTAAAGATCTGTATTCTAAAAACAACCCTTGGATCTTCAGAGTAGACGGGATTTCTGGCTTTGTGTATCTTTCAGAACATCCCATTTACAGTAAAGTCTGTAATACCCCATATTAAGGGATAGGAGTTGTGAAGGTGCCCATGCAACAATACAAGAGAGGAAATTAGTTGCTGTTGACAGTACAAACACCAGCTGCCCTGCATTGCTTCTTGTCTTTGTTTCCACCTCCACAACTATAATTAGGGAGACTTATAATACAGTGAAGTATTTCCTTTAGTAGAATATATTTACCTTTGTAAAATTCTTTCTATTTCTAAGGAAAGTACAGAGGGATAATGTCTTCCCTCAGATGGGAGGCTTAGTTATGCATTTGCAGTGAGAGACAGCACGTCACCCCCTCATTATCTGGCTGTCATAAAGAAACTGCCTTTCTTATTCTAATTGGCCTTTGTGGATATGCGGATGGACCTGTATTGATCTTTTCCTACTTTCCTGTCATTTCTCATTGGAAGTCTTATATTGCAGAACAGCATGATCTTCAGAGGACCATGCTGCTGGGAAGACTCTACAATCCTCCTTCCTGGAGTCTTCTGTGGGTGAGAGACAGCTTGGACTCAGTAGGATGTCTCAGTGCAGACTCTTGAAAGGAGTAGGCCAGTTTAACTAAGCTGGGCACATATCACCTGCCAAGCACAAAAATGCCTTTCTTCATGCCACAGGAGCCCACAGGCTGAGCAGGTGGACACCTCTGATAGCTTCAGGAGCTCCATGGCCCAGCTTGCTACACGTGTGTCTGGTGGAAGCTCACCCTCTTGTGGTGCTCAGCCAGCTACCAGAGACCAGCTCTTTACTTGTTTCCTCTGAGCATCCAGGAAAGGGATGCTCCTTCCCACCTGGGCACCATGCAAGTCCTTGGGTGGGCTGTGGAAGAGAAGTCAGTGAATTCTGATGTCACTGTGCTGAACATCTTCTGGACTGGGGATGTGGACAACTCGGTCAAGGCTCCACAGCACTGAGCTTCCAGGATAGTGAGGGATGTAGCCACCATCTCATTTTTCAGTGATATGACTATAATGCAGTTTTTTTCAGAATACCAGGAAGATAAAATGCCGCAATGAAGTGCTATTTCTCTATTCCTGTTTCTAAAACTCACTGCATTACAACTTTTCCCAGTGGTAGGATAACTGGCTCAATTTCCCTTGTTGGGATATGGTATAAAAGCCTTGAGTCACTTTGAAACTGAATTACTGTCTCATTAAAGTGTAAGTATTAGCACTTAAGAGAAGTACCAAAAATAAAAGTGGCCTTTATCAAAATGATCCCATTGGTTAACTGTAGCATTCTTTCCAGCACTTTCAAAATTAACAAAAATAAAAAGAAGCTCAGTGGGATCCTGAATCTTCTTCAAAGAGCAAATTCATCATTACCTTAATGAGCATATAAAGCAGCTTTTGGAAAACTTGGCAAAAGGAACTTTTTGATAACTAAGAAAACATGAAGCAAGTAAGAATGAGAAAGCGTTTATGTATGTATATGTGCTGTATTGAAGGGGAACTGGATATTACAACTAAGAAAAGCTGGAAGAAAAAAGTATGCGTGGCTTGGGAATGCAGTCTGCTTTACAAAGGCAGCCAGAGTATTTTCTGTGCACTTGTGTTGGATGGCCATCTAAAAACCTACATTAAGCACAGCACTCTCAGGCTGATGTCTGAGGTTTGCCACCGTATCCTAGCATCTGTCTTTTGAACAAGCTTGGGCGAGGGGGAGGGGAGATGGGCCGAAGCCTCCACAGAAAGGAAATTTCTGCCACAGGAATGATGTTTATTTGCATCATGTTAATTTAAATCTGGTCACATTCAGATCGGTAGCAAAACTGTCACGCATTGCTATATTTCGCCTTGGGATTAAGTGGGGAGGTGAAATGGGGTCTTTTAGAACTACTGCCTCCAAACCCTAACCCACATACCACTCACCTTTCTTTGCTGATGCACAACAGTTAGCACTTACTTTTTTGCTCAAGGTCAGAATAAAAACCCCTGTAATCTTTCTGTCAACATCCAAGGCTTTAGACTAAGCACACACAGTTAAAAGTGCGTCATACAAAGGCTGCCAATAACTTCTGCTGTTTGGAGCTGTGGAGTAGAGCTGGGATAAAGAAGTAAAGTAGAAGCTGTTGGTGTTGTTTTGATACTCTCTATACAATTATTGCAAACCAGATTCTTTTTATAGTCATATTATGAACAAAATGAATGAAGAAGAGGAAAAATAAATTTGAAAGTCGTGTCTGTTACAATCACAGTCTGATTCTCAGAAAATTCCTGGAAAGCATGTATAATTGCAGTAGATGAAATAACAGACCTCTGCCAAAAGCAAAGATATTTTTATTTGCAATAGATAGATAATGACAATTCTTATTGGATTGTAATATATACCCCTGCACTGTGCTTGGGTCATCAAAGCAACAATTAAAGATACCCTGGTTTCTAAAACCTAAGAATTAACATTTGTCGCAGACACTGATCCAGTGATATCTTTACTGTGACCATTGTGTAAGTAACATTTGCCTGATTGCCACAGGAGAAACCAAAGACCGTTGCTTATGGCTATTGGAAGCTCTGATTTGGACATGCTAAGACACCAGGAAAAAACATATTTAGGAGATATTTGTTAAGAAAACACCATACTAATTCAGGAATCACTTGTCCGATGCACTAATGATCCATGCATCAGCCTGTTACTAGGCCTTCGTTTCTCTGACCAAGATGAAATTTCCACACCCTCCTGGCAGAAAATTCATTTTCTATGATCTGCATTGTACTGAAATTGAAGTTATAACAAAAGACCCTGAAATAACAGCTCAATTTGAGGAAACATAGGAGAAGAGTTTTATTTTCCTTCTGGAATCACCTTGAACAGAAAATTCAAGCTGAGGTAGGCACAATCTCTGCAAAACTCAGAGGAATCGATCAAACTCTTGAAGGATATTGCCTTCTGATTTGTCACTGTGCTTTTCTCCATTGTATGGTGCTCTGGTCAGTGATGCCTTAGAGTGAATTGGGGTTTTAGCTGTGTTTCTTAAGTGAAGACACCAAGTAGGATCACTTTTTTCTAGTGACCCAGTGCTACCCACTCATTAGTGGGGCTGCACCGATTTACAACAGTTGTATACAAACCCGAGCTATTGTGTAGTGTGAAGGCATGTTATCTGGATCTGGAAACAGATACCCTTTCTGTAAAAAAATGTGCTTTTATCAAATGTTGTTTAATTCTGGTTTGCCCGATACTTGTGTTTCTTTCTAGGACTAGAAGAAAAGGTGCACAGACAGTTTAACACAAAAACTCTAAAAAATACTTTTTTTCACTTTTAGCTTGCAAGAAAAACTGTGTTGCCTCTGCCAGGATAAGAACCCCTTAATAATCCTGCATTTTGTCACCTCTGGGAGGGATTACTGTAATTCACTGTATTTCAAAGCTGAACAAGAAGACAATGCACATGCTCTGGGTTGGTCCAGACTGCAGCTGCCTCTTCCTTCCATGGTTTGGGCTGCTGCAGGCACATTGAGCCACAGTTGTGCCCCTTGTCTGGCTTTTCCTTGGAGCATGATGCCAGTTTGCAGTCTTAATCTCCTAGTGTGGCTGGCATATATGTGCCAGCAGTTGAAATTCGAAGTGTAGTAGACATGGCAGGAAGGGGGATTGGCACTGGTACGTGTCTCTGGAGAAAGTGCCCAAGGAAGAGAGGCTGACTATCTTTCATCAACACTGTACACTTCTTATTTTCCAAAATCTTCTAATTTTTTACTGTAGATACAAGAAACTAAGTACTGGCGACCTTCAGTTCCACCAGGAAAACTGCCACCAACCTAAATGAAACACTCTTCATAAACAAAGAACACGGATCAACTATTTGTCTATATGAGAATGAAAATAAGAAAAATTAACTTACTCAATTTAGCCCAAAGTGAGATTTTACCCAAAAGGTGAGAACAGCTAGAGATGCAGGCTCATAAATTTATGAATAATTTCATTATTACTGTAGATTTGATGTAGAAGGTGCTAGAATACAACAGTATTCGGTGGCAAAGTGAGACAACTGATGGAGAAACTGTTGTTGTTCCAGATGTAAAAAATCACAGTGGCATATTACTGGTTATATTCAATTTGCATGAAGTATATTTGATAAAAATCTTCCCCAAACTACAGACATCTCAAATAAAAACAAAAAGAAAGCAAATTTGTGAATGAGAAACCAGTAATCACACCAATGGATTTACATTTCAGATTGAGTTTGACCTATTGTCATAACCCCATCAGAAGAAAAATTCAAATTACTATTCCAAAAGCATGCATGGTCAGTCTTGCAAGCAATAGCAGACATTCTAAAGGTACTCTAACAAGTGCAACATTTTTGAAAGGTTTGGGTGTCTAGAAAGCAATTATTGACTCCATTGAGCGTGCAATAACCAAAATACATTAGCAGTGCAAACAGGATGGTTACATGCTAAGGTAAACACTGTAACTTCTAAAATCAAATGTTTGATACTCGTTTTCAAAAGGTCATGTTAATCTACAGTGCAAGAACATATTATACTAGAATTGAGGCAAACACTCCTAGCGGTCACCAAAATCAATATATTTTCACTGATTGCTGTAAGAGCTGCAGCTCAGAGGCTGGTGGAAGACGTTGCATTCTGCGCTGAGCAAAATGGTAAAAAAAGGTATATGAATTAGCTACTAAACTGTTAATTGCAGCCAAAGAGTGGTAGCTGGGATTTGTGCACTGGAGTGGTAGAACACAGGAGCAAATCCTGTTCTAGCACAGGTGGCCTTCAAGTATGGACATCTAACTCCTTAATTCTCCCAGACTTCCCAGAGGCTTTCCAGCGGCACAGGACAAGGCAAGAGTAAATTAAATGCTCCTATTGCCTTTTTCTAAAAAGAAAGGCTTCTCTTTCAAAGCACTCATTTATTTGAAATATCTGTCATTTTATCTCCACTGTTACTAGGAGAATAGCGGTGTGAAAGAAAAGGAGGAACAAAACCAGCTGACTGGTTCATCAGAAGATGCTGTGAGCTGCATTAAAAAGAGAATAAGTGAAGGATCATGTTCTCTATCTGGAGAGGCAGATGGGGTCTAGGCTGGCATAGAGGGAGACATCAGCTGTTGCTAATGGTGCTGGGACCAGCTTATATGTTGTTATATTGCTGTATTACTAACATATTATGATTTCTTAGTTGGAATGCTAAAGAAGTGCTTAGTCTTTTATAGAACAATGAACAGATAATTAGAGAAACCAGCAACGTTAGTAATTAGAAAAGCTTGTTTTAAAAAGAGCTCAGCAGCACTTCTGTCAAGCAGCTGGCAACCTCTGGAAATTACTAAATGATGCTTCTTTAAGGCTGCTCTCTAAAATCCCGCTTTGTTTCTTTCAGCCCTTTGCCTGACTGACAGTGCAGACTCAATTAAAAGCTGATTAGACCAAAGAATGCCACTGCCTTTATCTTGGAAATCTGTGTCTTGCCAGTAGATGTAAAAAATGCAACACTGTTGTAGGTTTTCTGTTTCCCAAAGTACCCTTTGAAATAACGTTTTTTCGAAGTACCTTACATGTACTTGTTTCAAAGGCCACCTGAACAGGTGAAAAAGGTAACGGTAGAAAGCAAAGTCAGACTCGTGGCACAAAGCCAAGGGAGAACCAGTTTCCTTAAGATAAAGCTAAATTTCTGCAGTCGAGATTGGAACAAGCATTCCTTCTCCACTGCGAGCCAAGACGCAATGTACATTTTTGTAGGCATACTCTCTTTTTGACCACAGATGAAGGGCCAATTTTTATGAGGCATGTTTGCGTATGCTATGTGTTTAAACGTACTTCAAGCAGGCAGAGAATATTAAGTCTGAGTGGGAAAAAAGTAGTCATTGAACTGAACAGAAGCATGTTCTGAAATCTTTCTTGCCTGTCTCTAACTGCTATTTCACAGCCAAAAGCTGTAATAATATTTTTGTTTATAACCCCCACCCTACTCCAAAAAAGCCCTTATCAGCATTCTTTGTAGGGAAATGAAAAGCAGCATAGGTTCCTCTCTTAGGCGTTTACTGTCTTTGTTGCTCCATTTAACTTTTAAAAGAAGCTATATAAGGTTTGTCAACTTGTTTTTAATTCTGTCTGCTTCATCTATTGGTTTACTATATAATTGTCTTCAGCACAGACATAGTAAACTTGATGTAAAATCAGCCTCTGTGAGACCAGCTACACCGCAGGAAAAATCAGTGTGGTGTTATTAAGTACTTCAGGGGATGTCTTTTGCATACATAGTCAGAAAAATTAAGTCTCAGCAAGAGGAAGAAGTTGAAATGACACACAGTTGTAACCATCTTATGAATGATTTATGTCTCGTTTTGCCACAGATTTCCTTTTTACTTACATAGAACTTAACAAACAAGATATACAAAACCAGCATTAAATGGAATGAGTCACAGAGCGTTCAGGGAGGAACTTCCCCAATACTGCAGAAGAACTGATGAGCCTTCAGGTTTATTTTTTGTTTGTTTTACAGGGGTCTAAATGCCACTGCCCATTTTCCTGCATACATTGAAAATGGAACGAAGAGACAGCTTTAGACCAAAATGTTTACAGTTGGAGTTCCAGATGAGGGACACCGGATAAAACAGAAAGGGAGCACATGAGGTAGCAGGAGGGAGCATGTAAGGTAACAGAGGCACTTCTGTAGAGTAGCAAAGTCAAAGCTGTTGTGGTTCAAGGCACAGCAGATGCCTAATCGTTACACGTACCCTATGACCTGAAGGAGAGGTTAAAGGATAGTGAATGAGGGAGGAAAGGCTATTGAGATGCAATTATCTTTACACTAGTTTTAATTTGCACACTTTAATCTGCGTAGGCTTTCTATCTAAGTAGTCCTCCATCACCACTTTGCTAGGCACAGCGACTGCGGGCAGGCTCAGCCTTACTGGTTGGGTAACACAACTGAATCAGAGAAAAGGGACAGAGCGATTGTGCTGGGGCATAACTGTCTCCGAGGTACAATTTTTTTTGGTTTCCCTCTGTTCCTGAGGCTCCTGCAACATGAGAGGGAGTCTATGGAGCTCACCGGCAGCTGCAATACACACTTGTCTGCGAGGGCAGAGGGACACCAAGGGAGGTCAAATAGCAGTGAGTACTAGCCAGGGGGGTCAGTGATGAGGCTGAAACCATTTCAGGCAGGTCAGGTGGCACGGGCAAAGGACACAACCAGGCAGTGCTTTGCGGCAGACGGGAGGTGAGCTGGGTCCTGTGTCTGGGCTGCTCGCTGATATCAAGGCACTGTCTGGGCTTTCTGCACAGACAACGAAAATGTGATGTGGGAAAAGATTTCTGCTTGTCGAAAACTGGTATGGGGATATAGTTGCCAGTTACTGTAGCTGTCAAGATTTTGTTTTCTGTCTCCATTCTTCTAGAAATTAGAACTACATGGTTGTGCTATCCATATAAATGTATCTGTTAGTGTCCCCGAAAAAATATTATATCTATTAGCCAGTTTCAGCCAAATTTGGCAGAGAATTTTTTTCTGAGGTTTGTAAACCATGGTGGCTGGGTAGAAAGAGAAAGTCCTATTAAACCTGGTCTTGGGGGAGAAAAGCAGCACCATAAGATCAGTTACATTATCACACAACAGAGAAACCATATTAAAAGAAGTGGCTTTATGAATACTTCAATTGCAGTAAGCTGTTTGATAAGAGCTGGTACTTTAAGTCCTAGGAAACACAACCACTTTACAGCAGTTCATCTGGAAGCAGGCTGCATTAGGAAGTACTTATTTTCTTCACTGACCCACTGGTGCTCATAAAATGAGAAGTGCTATGGTTTCAGAGTGCCCTAGGACAGCAAAGAATGACATCTGAAGGCCTGGAAAGTCATGAGCTAGACATATGAGGCATTCTGCAAAATTTACATGAACAGGACAGCCAGTGGCACACTGAATTGGGAATCTGTGGCCTGATCAGAAAAATAGACAGGAGCCTAAACTTTGCCAGGTCACCTGTAAAAATGCCCTAAGGAAGGCTAAAGAAGATATTGAAGAATAGCTTGCAAAAATCATAACATTTTTTTCAGACACAGCAGTTGCGGGACATCTGCCACAAGATGTGAAGACCTGATAGAGAGCAAAGGCATAAAAGGAACGAATGCTCAAGTAAGATAAGGACAGAGCAGAGAAATGAAATTATCTTTCTTCATATGTTTATCATGGAGAAGCTCAAGGCATTTCCCATGCTGAAAATCTTTGTGGGGGATAGAGCAGAGGCTCTGTCTCAAATAAGAGCATTGGGCAAGATCAGAAATCAAACGGATGGAAAGTGCAGACACAAATCTCTTGGACCAGATGGATTTTCTAAGGAACTGAATGATGAAACTGTGATGTGAAACTGCTTGCATGAGACACTGTCCATATCACAGAACTGCAGGGTAGCTGGTAGGACCCTGTGTGAAGGAGGAGTGTGATCAGAAAGCCTGACACCTCCACTAGGCAGCCTGGTTAAGCTAAACTAAAAAGAATCAGTGGGTATGGGGAAAGCTCAGCAGAGCTTTGGCAAAGGGAAGTCAGGCCTTACAAATCTTTTGGATGGAGGCCTCAGAAAGAGCCAGTGAGCACATACACCAGGAACAGCCTGCTGATGAGGCTGGCACGGATTTATAAAGGGAAAAAATTTCCTTGCCAGCGGCTCTTCAAGAAGCCAAGAAGCCACCAGATGGGAGGGGAATTTTGCATGCCTGGAGATCCACTGAAAAATATGGGAAAAAAAAGGTAGGAATAAGTGGCTGGTTCCACTCTAGCAGGTGGTCATCAGTGGAGGTTATCAAAATGAGATGGAGAAAAAAACAAATGGGGAGACAGTAAAAGTTGCTGATGCTAGTAGCCAGCTTTATACTACTGATATACAAACATTTCCACCTTCTAGAAAGCTGCTATGACATATTCTCCCATAATTGCTAAGTTACATTGGGCACCCTTAAATGTCATAAGAAACAGAAGCCAAAACAAAGGCTTTTGAGGCACAGTGTTTTGTTGTTTCTCCAAGGCACAGCAAAGTGTCATTCAGAGAAGGAGGGTTATACAATAGGAACTATGGAAGCATAATAAGTAGATACCTAATGCTCCAGGGTCTAGAAAAGAAATACTGATTTTTAGTACATAAGAATCTTCAAGGTTATAACATATTGTGAAGATAACTTTGAAATCATAGAATTTTAGGAAGCATAGGCTACAAGGGACCTCCAGAGGCCATCCAATCTGGATTCCTGCTTGACACTAGATCCAGGTGGCTTTCTCTAACCATATCTTGAAAGATTGATATTCTACAACTTCTCCGCTTCAGTGCTGCCAGGTAAAAAAATAGAAGAAAGATGCCTATATCAATTTATTTCTACTCACTTTTTGGATTATGATCCCTGAAGGATATCATATTAAAGCATTTATTTGCAATGCCGAAGGCTAGAACCAGAATTCTTCTTCAGAAAAAAAACTTCAGCTGTTCTTGCAGAGAGGTGACTTCAAAAGCTGAGCCTCTGAGAAGCACACATATGACCATGAGACTTGTGAAAAGTTGCAAGACTTTGCAACCCTACTTTTATGAAACATTATTTTTACTCATACTTAACTGAAGCTATACAAGCCTGGCAGAAACCTCTGTTGTTCTGAAACAGTCAGAGCTAGAATTTCAACCTCTACAGCCTCACCAGCCAGCCAGATAATGAATGACTGACAGATATCTCATGTCACAAGTAACACAGTGTCGGCATTGTATTAAAATAGTCTTATGAATTTTAAAGAGCCTTTTCCAAGCATCAAGACAGTGGTATATAGCTAAAAATATATCAATACAAATTAAATATTTGCATGACAAGGGTGACTCTAATTAAAAACCTTTGGTATAATTTAAATCACATCCATGAAAACAGTCATTGAAGAATGAAATGTCTTATAGCAATTGACTTTTGTAGTTCAATATAATTGGAAGGGAATGTCTGGGGCATCACTCACTGCAGTGATTTTATACCTCTGTAGAAAAGCTGATTTTAAGATTCTTTTAATAAACAGGAAAGTAGCTGAGCCAAAACTGATACATAATTCTGAAAAGTAATAAATTTATGTTCGCTTAAATGAAAATTATTTTGATATGGTACAGGTGGATTTTTTGTGCTTCAAATAAAAAGCCCTCAAGTGCAATGGAAGCTACCATATTCCCATGAGGTTTCTGGGATGTTCAGGAACTCAGCTGGATGAAACTCGTGAATATGCACAAGTTCCCTTCTCTTCAGTCGCACTCCCCAAGGAAACAGAATTTAAACACCATGAGTTTCCTAACTGTCTCTTCCAGTGTTATATCTTCTCTGCATTATTGCATTTATAGGTGATATGGTAATGCCTTGGTGTCTGGATGCCACTTTTCCCTACTAAAACTAATCAAGATCCGTCAGACCTATTTGAGAATGCGGGCAGGGGCAATGATCCTAGATCACATTCAGGGGCTGACCTACACTTGTTTGCCATAATTCTGTTTTATAGCTAACAAACATCCTCCTGAGAGATAACATATATTCTCCTTTAAATTCTGGGCCAAAGGCCTGCATTTTTACAGCTGGTTTTCTTCAGTATAATCCCCCACTGCCATCTGCAAAACCTCTGCAGTGAATGTGTGTGGAATTGAATAACAGTCATGGAGCTGGTGGTGTTAAAATCATTATACATACCATTGTAGAATGAGCTAGAGATCTGAAAAGGCCCTGCTCAAGCTCAGTGTGTCTTGAGAATAAATTTAATGGCTATATATTCCTCAGGCAGGCATGAGAAGAGTGTTATTTACCCTTTTCTCCTGCCTGAAAAGCTACTGAACACTCAGGGAGAAGCGGGCTGTGGGAACCTGGACCATGTACCATCACTACAAAGCAGTGGTTTTTCTTAATCTTCCTTTCTCCCCTGTGGCCACAGCATTATCTCCCCATCTTGGGCATCCTATAGCTTGATAAGCTTTAAGACTTGCGCTGTGCCTAATAGCTCAGAAGAACACGCATCTTGTCATTGGTGATGACAACATGGGAAATGCCGCAATACACGGAGGTACGAAACAAAGCAAAGAACGTTGCTGTATGCCAGGGAATAGTCCAGACTATTCAGGATGCAAATGAAGGAAG
The DNA here is from genome assembly GCA_013400135.1 of Rhinoptilus africanus. Classification (NCBI taxonomy): domain Eukaryota; kingdom Metazoa; phylum Chordata; class Aves; order Charadriiformes; family Glareolidae; genus Rhinoptilus; species Rhinoptilus africanus. The sequence goes on along the minus strand of VXBO01003709.1, from coordinate 228,421 downwards.
AAAAGGACAATATGTTACTGTCAGAACTCTTTCTGCAGAGTGTATGACTACAAGAGGTCATAATTATTTAACATTTTTCACTTTCATCAAGCGGTAAAGCCCTTACTGTTTAACCAGCTGCTGCAGTTCCACAGCAGATTCACTACAGCGAATTTCAACCCTTCTCAGGAAAGCAAAAGCTGAGAAGTCATGTGGTTATCATAAATTTTATTGATTTGTTTGCAAGACTCTGCATGCACTCAGAAATATGAGTGTGTGGTTTGTGTGGAGACCATCAACACACAAGCACGTAGAGTTCTCCGTTTACCAGTACAGGCAGAACACAGAAAATCTACATATGTGATTTTCAAAGGTGAGGAACAGTCCTGAATCCTGATGAAACTGAGGGAAACCACAACCATTCAAGCCCTGGAGCAGAGGTCTGTCCTGCATGGGGGACAGCAACCACTCTTTAAGAAAGCTGCTTTGGACCTGCGGGAAAAGATTTGGAGCTCCTGTTCTGCTGCTGAAGCCCTGGGTGATGTGAGGCAGGTTGCTAATGCCTACCTCCACAACAGGGTTTAAGCCCCGGATTTCAAGGGTAAGAGGAGGTCCTTGGTTTTGATTTCAGATGTGGGATGTTAGTACTATGAGGGCAAAGGCATTAAAGAATAGGAGGTGCTCAAATACAGGTGTAACAAGGGTAGGATACTTGAAATCGTCAGGATGCTGGTATCTAAAACGTCTGTAGAGTCATTAAGCTCTGGTCTGCAAGCCTCCTTGGAGAGCTGGAGGAAACCATGTCTGATGTTACATACAAATAAACACAAGTATTCTCTGCATTTCATTAGAAAAGGAAACAGCTCCTGAAGAAGTGAGGCAAAACAGCTTAGAAATAAAGGTCTCTGCCCGTTTTACGAATCAAAAGAGACAGTCCTGTAGGAACAAGTCACAGCTACACAATCTCAATTAGGCATTCATTTATGAAGTTCTCCTAGAAAGGCTTACAGCAAAAGCTGGTTCATACAACCTGTAATCTCTGCACTTGTCTACAGTGCAATCCCTGCCTTTGGCTGAGCTCTGCTTCAATGCAGTAGCTGATGGGAGGATCACGTAGGTTCACTCAAATCTTATTTCCCAGAGCCTTAGGTCAAATAGCCTCTGCCTCCTTCTGAAAGAAAAAAGTTGCATTTCCCATTTCCAAGAGAGACATCTAACAATTAAGCTGGGGCAATTCTGGAGTAGATCTCAGTCTTTCTTGGTTTAGATTTTCCATTTTTTGATAAACATCTGCAATTTTGATTTGGTCAGGAAGAGGACCTTAGGTCTTCTATCACAAATATTTCCAGAGTCCTGGTTGCATTTCTGAGAGCACGTGATTTGCCAAACACCACAAAACATAATACAGTTTTGCTCAGTAGATTTAGCAGGCAATATCACGCTGACGTGAGGCACTCTTGCCAGTGGTACCATAACAGTTCTCAGCAACAAAGGAAGACTCTGGCTCAACTGCAGGCGTCCTTGCTGCTGCTAACCTCCTTCAACTTCTTCTGACAGGCAATGCAGTGACCCTAACTGCATTGGCAAGGTCTTGCTTCTGTTGAACCTGCGACTCCAGCTAACGTTTTGTAGCTGAGTCCTAAAGGGGTACCCCAAAATCTTACAGGAAGTGTCCCCAGCTCAATCCAATGCCAATCCATACGCTGTTGTTCTCTTTGATCTCCATGGTAATTATGCTGCACTTTCCATACAATCCAAGGAAAATGAAAAAAAAAACCCTTAAGCTGCAATGCTGCTTGGTGTAGTTACCTTTACACGGGGAGGTGGAAGGTTTTATTTTTCCTTCAGAAAATCAAATTGTTTTTCCTAGTAGATAAAACAGTATGTATGTATGTATGATTGTATTTATCTCTTTAAATTTACTCAAATATCTCACATTTCTTTTTAATAAAAAGGGGGTAAAACCTAAAAAAAATGCCACTTCTATGTAGTTGTTGGCTCCCCTTCACAGCCACCAGTTGCCCATCAACCTTCCCTCCCTGCTGCCTCGACTCTTTGGGCTGTCCTAGTTCCTTCAGAGGAGGAACTGGTCAAAGCTACCACACTTAATGTCAGGATGTGTCAAGAAGGAGAAATAAAATGAGCATGTGCTAAAAGTACTGACTGTGAAGATGCCAGGAAAACAAATGCTGTCGTATTTTCTTGGAAGTGAAGGAAGTGAACAGATTTTTCAGGAAGTGCTTCATAATCCCTTTCATTAAAGGAAACTTCATGCAACTGAAAACAAAGCTTTAAGGAATGATTTTTAGTGTTTCATACCTTTACAGCACTCAGCATCTGGGCAACTTGAGCCCTCTCTGGGGGCACTGGGTGCTACTGTAACAGAGCCAGTAGCATCATCACCAAGGTTTCTGTTGTCTTCCATGTAGTAAAATCACAACTAATCTAATTGTTAGAGTCACAAATGAAATTTTATACCCTTTGAACAGGACAAAAAGCTGAACATGTGACTATTGCCACTTTATAATTTTTTTCTCTAAAATCGGTAATTCATAAGTGTAGGTTATCCCTTCCTTTCTCCTAAGTGTTCTTCCACTTTTAAATGGACACCCTTTTGCACACCTTGCCCTGTCTGCCTTTGTTGGCCAGTAGGAAGCTTCAGACATGGCTACATTTCAAAATTTGGTGATTTATTACCTATGTATCCCATACAAACTTCCCAGGCTTGCTGAAGACCTAATATTTTCAAAAGAAGGACAACATATTTTTCATTTTGCTTAATGTTGAGCATTGGATTTGATAAATATATCTTTTCTGATGGAGTGGTTAGCCATTAGGAAAACTCATGTTTCTTCTCAGTGACAAGCCATTACTTAAAGAAAGACTGGTATAAATCCATATGCAGATTATCCAGCAGTTCTGGGCCATGTTAACTTCTGGATTCGCTGATCCAGTCACCTACTTAATTTAAGTAACATCTAATCATTTTGCAAATTTTCCCACTTTCTTGTTACCTATTTAGATTTTTTCAGTTAGATCTGTCCTTGAAAAGAGCTACTAGACACAAGAAAAAACATGACACAGGAAATAAAACTGTTTCTGTTGCTTAATTAATTCTATTTTCCTCTTGCATATGCATAGATGTGCTACAGTTCTGCAGTCTTGTTTACATGGAAAAGTAAATGCCTGCTTATTAATGGAAAAATATTGCTAATTTTAGACTGAAAACTCTTGATATCTCCAGGATTAGCAATATCAAACTAGTCACGCCCATTAAAAAGAAACCACGAATATTGCCATGAAGACCTGGGTGCTGTCTTGATCCAAAGGCACGATGTGTGATGAGTACATGGGATTGGCTTTCCCCATGTCATCAAAATCCAAACAAATACACACGTACCTGCACATGTGCACAGTGACAAATTGCTTTGCCTCTCAGGTTGAGCTCAGTGACAAACTACCTTCAGCTAATAAACAAAAAAACCCCTTTAAGACCCAAGCGTTTTGCCACCTGTTGGTGAGCTCTCTATTTTACTGGATACGTGCAGCTCAACACTGACATCCCATGGCTGGTCCTAATAACCCCGACTGTTCCTGCTCCCAGAAGGCTAGTGCTCTGCAGCTCCAAAATTACTAAACAACACGTAGACTACAAAGGTAAACACAGGTGACTTTCTTTCTGTATGAATGACTGTGAGTTAACTTTTCTGTTCTGGCTGCTGCTTGGATAGGGCAGACCTGCTGCAAAGGTCTATAACTGCCCTAGGGTCTATAATTACGACTCTAGAAACTCCATCCCTGCTTAAATAAAGTGGACTTTTGCCACTGAAGGACTGAGACCAAGAGGGCATCCTCCTTCCCACGTTCCCAGTGTGGTTCTGCCCACAGGTCAACTGAACTTGCATCCGATAACGGGTTTCTGTCAGCGTGACCCGTGTCTCTTGGATGGGGGATCCCACATCAGGCTCAGGGATGCAGGGCTTGTGGAATGGATTCACCTACGAATATTTTGACAGTGCTGCAGATTGTTTCATCAAGATATTTGCTTTAAATGCCACCTGTAGGAAAATAAACAGCAGAGATAAAATTTTAAACACCAAAGTAAAAGAGTGATCGGCCTAAAGCACCTAAGAGAAAAAGTAATAGCCTATCATGTTTTTCACCTCTGATTATAGCATATCAAAGGCTGAACTTACTCAAAATGGAGTGGGGCACTGTCCAACTTTTTGCTTCTTTTTTATGCACACAATTGCTCTCTTGTGTGGCTAAGGAATACCATATGATAATGAGGGGACTTCAGGAAGAACACAGATGCAACCGTAAAAAACCTCAGAAGCTAATTCAGAATTTTGAAAAAAAAGGCTGCATTTTTGTATTAGCATGTCACATTTGCAAAAGAATTAGGAAAGCAAAAGGATCTGACAATAGACTGGAGATCCTTATCAGCTATTAAGCCAGATTAACTCAATTTTTCCAGTTGTTAATTAAATTTCATGTGCTAGGACAAAACTCTGACTCAAGAAATAGAAATCCAGTCTAAAGCAGACTTAATATGATGGAGATACAAGTCTGAAAAGAATTCATTCACATCCTAAAGGAGTTAGGAGACATTCCGAACTGGTATCTTGGCCTGATTTCAGGAATCAAATTTACAGCGTTTAACCTAATTTACTAAGGTCGTATTTTAAATAGATTTCTGCAAGAAGTATTGAGGGCTGCCTGGCACTGAAATGCCTGGGTCTTTGATTTTTGATGCATATTGATAACATGTTAAGATAAGAATTTCAAGTAGAATTTCAAGCAACAAGGCAGTGCACACATTTTGGGGATTCTAGTGAGTTGTGATGTGTGGTATTACTTGGTATCCACTAATGGAATAACAACAGCAGACCCAGATGTCTCTAAGAATTGCACTCTGGTAATTTTGTTACCCAGCCCATACCATTAGCTGGCATTTTCTGTTTAAAAGTCTGAGATGCAGTTACAAATATAATGTCTGACAAATCTGTGCTTATCTGTTATTTTAGAAAAAAAGTGACTGATGATTATGACTGAGCAAGCAGCCCTTTTCACCATAATGGACATTACGTTATTTATACATCGTATCTTGAAAGCAAGAAGTACCGCTGGTCCCATCGTTGGCAATCTTAGTGAGGAGATATTACACCTAGTGGGACAAACACAGATATTTTGCATTTCTTTCTTTTCTGTGTCTTTTCAGGTGTGAAAAGCCAGATATTCTGCGGCATGGAGCTCCCAAAGCTCCAGTTAATTCTGTGGATCTTTTAATTTCCAAAAGTCACTGACTGTCAAGAGACTGGAAACACAAAACTGAGGTACTCTGTTCAGAGGCCATGTTTAATAATATGGGTCCTAATAGGCAACAGATTCTTTGATTACAGTACCTTCTATATCACATTTCTTTTATGCAAGACTTTTGTCTTCAGGAACTTCTAGTTGACCAGAGTCAACAAGAAGTGCCTACTTCTCCTTCATGAGTTTCCACATTTTTGGTTTTTATGTACTTAATAATTTCTATTATATAATACTGGTATGGCAGAAAAGATCAGGGGAAAACAAAACACGCATCATCCAAACCAGAGACCCAGAACTCTGCTATTCCCTCTTATAACAGCTGAAATAAAGAAAGGCTCTAAAACCAGAAGGCATGGACTTTTTTGCTTTACTTAAATTAAAAATAATGGAAAAATCTAGAGGGGTTTGGCTATAGTCAGGGTAGCAATGCTTGAAAAAGAAATCTGAGCTGCCTAAATGGCATTCAGGGCTGACAAAAAGGAATCGACTGTGTTAACCACTTTGAAGAAGTAAATTGATTCCTTTGCGGTTTCGCCTTGGACTGGTCAGGAACGTGCTAGGTTGCCTCCTGCAGCTAGCTCTTCCCATGGGACATGCTCATGTACAGGGAATAGTACCTAAATTACTCATCTTGAGCTGTCTCACACCAGTTTCCAGAGCTCACCCCTTGCTAACCTTGGCTTTTGGTCAGAGCCCCCTTGTCTACCAGGCGTCTCCTGAGCATGAACATGGGAAATAGCAATGTCTCCCTTCTGAGAGTGCTCGGGACCCTTCAAGATCAGGCTGCTCATGCCTTTGATGCATCAATAGTTTGGGTAAGATCCTTAAATCTTATTACTGGGTACCAGACCACTGAAATGAATCTTCTGGAGTGTCTTGTTTGTTTGCTTTTTTTTAAGGTCATATGACTTTTTCATATCTATTTAGCACTGCATGCTTCATGCCAGAGAGGATTATCTATTCTACCTGCGTAAAAAGGAATTGAGATCATTTAAAAAACAACTTTAAATCAAAGTAAACACCGAGTCATTAAAATGCTATGATGAATTAAGAAATTGTTTACTTAAATATATTGAATTTTGTGGTTTACTAAATCAAGAGTTGTTGTAGTCTCCATGGAAAAGCAAACTCCATTTGTTGACCTTTATATTTATTTCCAAAATATTGGAAAGGGACCAAAACATTCTCTGCCTGTAATTCAAATTTTTCTCATTTTGAACTTTTACAAATGAAATACATTATTTTGACACTTTTTATATTTATTGTGGAAATGAGTCCTGCAAATTCCTTATGCAGTCATAAATTCAAGATACAACAGCTAAAGGCAAAAACGTTTCAGGCAACTAGCGCTTAGGCTCCTCAGACCTGAGACAAGGAAATATCTGTTCAGAAGAGATCACACTTATGCCCTGGTCAAAGATATTGTGATCATCAACATTCTTTGGGAACTTCTGTTGAAGGAAGACACTTTTTTTGATGGATCTTCATAACAGACAGTTGAAGATGTCCATGCTCACTGCAGGGCAGTTGGACTAGATGACCTGTAAAGGTCTCTTTCAACCCAACACATTCTATGATTCTACGACGCCCAGGAACTGAAAGCATACTCTCCCTCAGGAGCATGAGAGGTTCAGCAAGCTGCTCATGCATGCATGGAGGCACAGCCCTATTTTGCACTGCACAATCTCTTCAGCAGCGCAACTGCTGCTGCCAAGGAACTTGGGCTGATGTCTCATTTTGAATCATTCCATCATCTTGAATACTGATTAGTGCTTTTTTTTTTTCCCGCTCTTTTCCCTGTTCTTTTCTTTTCTTTTTTTTTTTTTTTTTTTTTTTTTTTGTATCTCTGTGCATGTATGACTACATTTGTCATATCAAAGCTACTACAGAGGAGTTCCTAAGGCAGGACCTGAGGCTATTCCTTAAAGCTTGAGTCTGCAATCTGAAATAATGTTGCCTGCATGTACATATCAGTCTGCTCACAGGTACAGACTGCGTGTTTCATAGCTTTATCCATCATAGCCCTAAAATAAGCAGACAGTCCTCTAGGGAAACAGAAGGGCGCTTAGTACTGTTTTCTTGTAATGTACTACACAGGGAAATATCCTTTAAACACAAAGTAAAAATGCGATCCAGACATTATTACTATTTCAGGTTGCAATGTTCCTTTCTTCTCTCTCCTTCCACAGCCCTGGTCTCTGATGACTGATTTTTTTTTCTTCTTCTTCTGTTTACTATGGAGGCATATTGCATTCAACAGCAAGCATCAATAGAAGAGTAGCTTTAAACTGCCTACTGTGCTTGCTGAGAAATTGAATGGTTGCAAAGCCAGTCTATTCTTTCAATTGCCAAAGTGCATTTTCTTCTTACTGCTTTGCCTATGGAGGCATTTTTCTTTCTTAAAGGGGGACATTTCTCTAATCAGCATCAGTGATTTGTTCTATTGTAGGCTTAGTAGTCAAAATAGACTTAGAAAGAAACAGAGAGAAAGGACAGGTGCCTATATCCTGCTTTTAAAAATATTGGAAGATTTTTTGCACAGCAGGTGATGGTAGTGTGATGTGAAATAAGTGCAGATATTGCTAGCCACAGGTCACTGGTAAAAATATAGACCTGGGAATGATTACAATGATATCTTCTTTGGCATGAGGCCTGTCTTTCCCTGCATGTAGATATTTGGTAACTAACACAGAGGAGCCCTCTTTTTATAAATATTACCTTGTATCATCGTATTTCCTAAATAATTTGAGATAAAGAGAGAAAAAAATGATCTCAAAGTTCATTAGTTTGGCTAATGCTGTCAGGCTAACAAGTTTCATATTTAAATTCTAATTTAATGCAGGAGCTTTGGGGAGGGATAGAGACATTTAAATTTTGAAATTACACGCTACAGCATTTGAAGCAGTAGAAGAAAGTTGACAGAAGGAATGCTGCCTTAGGAAAGTGGAGATTATAGACACTGTGGGTGAACCATGAACTAGAGATTCAAGGGGCTTATGAAGTAACCTGCAGCCCCTGAGATCATGCTTAACTCTTTCGGGCTTTTTTCAGCACCTGGTATGTCTGAATTTCTCTTCCTGAAACAACCAACCAACTAACACTCCACAAACCCAAATTCAAATCTCCAGACATCTAAATAGAGAATCTCCAAAAAAGCATGTTGGAAGAATTAGGCTGTGGGTTTCAGGAGGCTGAAAGAAATTAAATCAGCCAATCACTTCAGAACTAGCTATGAGTAAAACAAGCCCCAGCAAAAGCAGAAGACTTCTTTCAGGCATGCTAGTAAAAAGCAACTAACAGTCTTTCAACAATGATCAAAATGAACTCCAAGTGTTGAATGCACTATTTTCACATTTGTTCACAACTTCCACTATAAAAATGACCGAAACCCATCATTAGGTTGTTTATGTTGAGACTAAAAAAGCACATAGTTGTGCTTGATGTAAGTTACCGGATGGCACTCTGGGGAAAACATTTCATTCAGCACTCTGCAACAAAATATTAGTATCGTTTGTAGTACTAGTTGCAAACAAAGGTCTGTACCTGGTAGAAGTAGTCAGGTTACTAATAGGACAGTTAATACCTCTTTCAGAACACAGGCAGTGCTACCTGTTAGCCTTAAGAAATTTGAACACTGTGCATAAGAATACCTGAGTCAATGTATTTTTATTAATTGCAGCTTTTATAAGAGCACTTAGACAATGCATTAAAATAATTACTTTCAGTGAAGCAGCATTTAACATACTTTTCACTTTTGTTTTTGTGCTAGAAAAAGTCATGCAGCTCACTGACAGCAGGTAATCAGAGCTCTTCATAGCATCATTTCCCTAAAAGCATGCAAAATAGTGGATGAAATTATTTTAAAAAGGGTAGTTAGAGGAGGGAACTATACCCACCTTTTGTGCTGTGAGGTCCACTTCAGCAAACATTTAACCACATGCTTAACTTTAAGTACATGCTTGCATGCATTACTGAGCAGGCACAGATTGCTTTTCGAGTATGAAATGGAGCAGACGGGCTCTCAGCTGGTGTAAACCAGTGCATCCCCACTGCCTGCAGTCAAGCTGAGAGCCCACCACAAGATAGCTCACGGCGCAAAACTCCGTCATTAAAATTCTGCCTGTAGCCATTTAACAGTACGATTCTCACTGACCTCACCAGGAGAAGAGTTTTGTCTGATGGGCCTAACTTGTGAAAGCCCCTTTTAGGCTTGGGGAGACCTCCTACTCAAAACAATAAACAGTTTTGCCTCAGTCAATACTCACGGTAGTGAGATTTTCATGTTAGTAAGTGTAACATTAAACCATACACATGAGACTCAGACCAACTGCACGCATGGAAGTCAAGGAAGGTACCAAATGCCATCTGAATGGAAAAAGCACAAAATGCATGCTCACACAAGGCTCACAAGAAATTTGCCTGCTGCTTCATCAATTGGGACTTTTAAATCTTGATTTAAAACTCCAGACTATGAAGAAATAAGCTTTAGGGGCACAGATTTAATGAAACCCCAAACAGAACGTAATTTAGTTAATAAAAAAAAGTCAGCAGGAACAAAGCTCTGCCTATTGCCATCTGGGATCTCACACATAGTTTGTTTTTTCTTCCCAGGGTTACTGTTTTCGGGTTGCCTTTTTTCTTTGTTGAACTAGGAACTAATATTGATATTAATTTAGCTTCATTACTACTGAGTGATGCAGAGCCCTAGGCTCCTGCTTTATTGACAAGAAACAAATTGTGCTGGCAACTGCAGTGCAGACTTTGGCTTGCAAATGGACACCCTGCCCATCAGAGACCACCATCTGGGCAGAACCGGAGGGAGCTAGCACACACAATCCCTCCACACTGCCTCCCAAAACCAAGGCACAGTCATATTTGCAGTCCTTCACTGCTAGAACTACGGTGGATTTATTAACAAATGTGCTTTTCAGCAAAAACTCATTGGAGTCAAGGGCTTTCCCTCAGGCAAAGCGAGCCCTAAGGGTGTGCTTGCAGATCCAACTGCTCACTGGAGGTGTGGCATGAAGGGCACAGATGTAGCAGAAGAATACTTCTGAGGTTTCTCCAAAGTATGTTTGTGACCAGGCCTGCCTAACAATAGGCAGATCCCAATGAGCATCATCACTGTATCATTTTATGACTGTTTTAACATGTTCTTCTAGCCTCATCCTGCTGGTTCCCAACATCTCAAGTGAGGTTTCTGCCTCTCCAGCTGTGCAGAGGCATTGTCTCCTCTGCTCGTGTAGCTCCTTGATTTTTAACTGTTTGATTTCAGTAGTACCTTCCCAGGCCAAATTAACAGCTCCAGTTGGGACGTAGTGTAATGGAAAAGCATCTCAATGGATCTTTTACAGACCATTTTTCTCATTTCCATATGGTGATAGAGGTAGCAGCTGAAAAAACAAAACTCTACGTATTTTTTAAACACATTGTAAGATTAAAGCTTCATTGCTTGCCTTTTCCATGTACACAATGTTTAGATAGATTATTTTGTAAACTATAAAGGATCTAGCAGAGGAGATGAATGACAGCCAGAAGAACGGCATTAGTGCCAGCAAGCTTACAGTAGCTGTGAATCTAAACAACTTGCAAGCCCTTCTCAGTTCACAGGTGGCTAAAAATATTTTACTGACCAGATTTACTAGAAGAACTAAGGAGATTACAACTTTGTTTAGCACCTCGGGTCTTGCATTAGGGAAGTTCTTTGTGTGACTGGAGAAACTCACCTAAATGGGTTAGTGAGGTAGTTTTGTGTATCCATAGAAAATTAATGTCAGCAACACAGCTGAAGTCCCAGTTTTTTGAATTCAAGGGAATGTTGACTCCTATCAGGGGAAGATACTGCTCAGTGTGTTCATGTTAGCTTGAGTACAGCTGTGATTTCTCAAAGAATTTGACTTCACAAAAGAGTAAAATAAAGAAATCTTTAATGTTTTCCCCTTTTCTAAAGCGTTATGTTCACATCTCTTCATCTTCTCACATTTCTCTAAAGATGGCTGTAAAACTTGTCTTAATTTTAAAACTACTTCGGGTTTTTTTTGATGAAGTATTTCCTTTGGGCGTATAATGTCTGTTCTATTTCACTAACTTTTTAAAGCATATTTTTAACTAGGTGTAGATACATAGAAATAATAAGTTTTGACTAGATGACGGGGTAGTTGATCATCCCTGAAATATTCAGGTGTTCTTGTTTTCTAAATGCTCACGAATGACAGAACTCCATAATGGGCTCTCAGGCATGTGCCACAGGCACTAAGGTGTGCTGCTCATACAGAGAGGTAAGTAGCGTCTAGCACTGGCTGATGCTTGCATTGCTAGGGAGACCTGCAAGCCTGCTGCAGCTCCAAATAGCTCCTCCAAACTGGTAATGACTGGAAATTGTCACTCTCACATTGTGCCCAGGAATAGAAAGTGGGAGACCTGCAGGTGGAGGAAACTGCTACACTTCTTTGAGGCTGATGGAGCTGTGCTAATTTACTGGCAAAGTATGTACATTTTCCTGATAGAAGCATTCATTCCTTCAGTCAATGTCTAAAGAGTTTGCCATCATATATGATCATGTAACACACAAACCTAACAGCCACAGCTGATATGAGCAATTGTTAGCATAAATAACCCATGGTCAAAGCTTCCAGAATAATAATAAGAGTTGCTGCTGTTGTGATTTTGGACCTCCCAAGCAAAGAAGAAAGTGGAAAGTGAAATGATACCAACAAGAGAACAAGCACTAAGACCAAAGTACTTTCTTACCTCTAGGTATAATTATGAGGACAGTCACTAAAAAGAGATGCAGTGACACTTTCCAAAGGGTCTTTCATATGTCCACTACTTCCTGCTCTATGACTATTCACAATTGTATTTTTACTGTCTTACATTAATTTTTTGCCTTCATTTCTTAGCAAGTGGCAGCTTCATTTTGCAGCTCTTTGCTCTGAATGCCTCAAGAGGTCTCCTTATGTCTCCATTTTTCTGTTCACAGCCCATGGCTTTGTTTTTAATCCCAAACTTCATGAAGCCACATGATATTCCATGCTGCCCTTCTCATCTAGGAAGAAAAGTCATTCTAGTCTGCTTCAACATTATTCTCCTTCAGCCTTGAGGATGTCATGAACCACAGAATCACAGAGTGCTTGAGGTTGGAAGGGACCTCTGGTGATCACCTTGTCCAAACACCCTGCTCAAGCAGGGCCACCTACAGTTTGTTTATCAGGACCGTGTCCAGACAGCTTTTGAATATCTCCAGGGATGGAGACTCCACAGCCTCCTTGGTCAATCCGTGCCAGTGCTCAGTCACCCTCACAGTAAAAAAAGTGTTTCCTGATGTTCGGTGGAAAACTCCCGTATTTCAGTTTGTGTCCATTGCCTCTGGTCCTGCCACTGGGCACCACTGAAAAGACCCTGGATCCATCCTCTTTGCACCCTTCCTTCAGGTATTTATATAGATGATAAGATCCCCCCAAGCCTTCTCTTCTCCAGGGTAAATAGTCCCAGGTCTCTCAGCCTTTCCTCATATGTGATGTGCTCCAGTCCCTTCATCATCCTAGTGACCATTTGTTGGACTCTCTCCAGTACATCTGTGTCTCTCTTGCACTGGAGAGCCCAAAACTGGACACAGAACTCCAGGTGCGGCCTCACCAGCGCTGAATAAAGGGTAAGGGTCATATCCCCTGATCTTCTGGCAATGTTTTGTCTAATGCAGCCCGGGCTGCATTAGACCATTTGCTATCTTTGCTGCAAGGGCACATCGCTGCCTCATTTTCAACTTGGTGTCCACCAAAGACCCCCCAGACTCTTTTCTGCAGAGTTGAAATGATCCTAAACTGTTGAACTTTGGTATCCCCTTCCCGTTACTGTAAGCTACAATGCATCATAATTACTCCCTATTAAATCTAAGAATCCCTTACATTTTCAGTGTGCAGAATAACTGGTGTTGAGCATGTGGCTTCTCTCCACATTTGTGTGTCCAATAGAAATATGTCTATTGTTTGTGTGACTGCACCAAAAAATGAATCATGAGTATACAAAACTCAGTTTCGGGTCAACGCAGAACTATTCCAGGAACACACTTTTGCTTTAGCTATTGCAAAAAAGTCCACAAAATACTGTACAATATTTCATGTCTCATATTATGCCTTTTTTGTTATTTATGATTAGAGTGAGTAGAGCACATCATACTCCTCTTTGTCTCAACCACATGTCTGACAAATACATTTGGTAGTTCATTGCAAGTATGGTATAATCTTAAATCACTTTGTTCAATCATGTAAAATTATGTCTATAGCAGTGACATCTACAAGGGAAAGATTTACACACAGGATATTTCTTCTACCTAGAATATTAAAACTCATCTCCAGACGGAAAATATTTTTGTCATAAAAGCTATAATCTATACAAACAGTTAGAAGCTTGTTTACTACTTGTGTTTTCATAGAATAATACTGTAGTGTATAGCAAGCAATAAAAGGAAAACAATAAACCCCTAGTAAATGCATTTGGCCAGCAGTGTAATAGAGACATGCCAAGAGCTGAATCCTCATTTTCAACCTTCATTATTTTGAGTAGCTACAGTTTGAAGGGACCTTATAAGTCTAACTGTACTGCATCAGACCAAAAATCTCTCTGCTCCTTCTGTTTCTGACTTGACCCAAAGTACATACTCAAGGAAAGAATATCATAGCAAGGGTAGGGTAATATTTCCTGCAGTTTGCTCGCCCCATTTTCAGCGATCTGCATTTCAGGGATTTCTTTAGCCAGAGGTTCTAACCGGAGCCTCATGTTTAACATTGCTGCTTCTTCCTCTTTGAACTTGCCTAGTGACAACCTGAGAATGAGCTCCACAGCTTGTGTACTTTGTGAAAAAGTGCTTCTTTTTTGCTTGTCTTAACCTGCCACCTGATGAATTCATTTGGCAAGTGCTAGTTTTTGTGTTTACAGAAGTAGGGAATAATTATCCCTTATAGAAGTAGGGAATAATTATCCCTTATTTACCTTCCTCCTGTTGTTCATGATTTCCAATCCCTTTGCTATTGTCCCTTTTCCAAACTAAAACGTCCTGCTCCATTCAGTCTCTCCTTCTTCAGAAGTCCACCCCTCCTTCACCTCATTTCCCTTCGTCTGAACTTGTCTAGTCCTGTTGCATACTCTTGAGGTGACAGGATTGATGCATAATATTCAAGATATCGGGTGAGTGGCTTATTTTCACAGTGCCATAATGATGTCATCTATTTTCTTCTCTCTGACTTTTTAAATAGTTCCTAAAGACCACAGCTGAGCAGTAAATTGACTTTTACAGTACGTTTCACGCCGTGATTCCAAGATGATTTCCTCGCACCTTTCGAACTGAAAACTCTGTGTGTGCAGCCATATAGGCATAGGAAAATGCATGGAAAGAGAGAGCATGTCTGTTAAAGCTGCTTTTATTTTGCATTTTCCTTGTTGCTACTGTCATATACCTTTTCAGTATTTGGTCAATAACATGAAGGGTTGCAATTATTTGATGTAAATACCTAGTCTTGGGATCGCTATAATGGCACTTAGATGAAGAGCTGCTCTGGCCTGTCAAGTGTAAAAGTGGCAGACCTCCTGAAGCAGATAAATGATCTCCTCCAAAATGATAGGGGTAAATGTCAACAACATTGTGATGTACGTTGTGGAGATGAGATCTAAGCGTAGGTAGGGAGAGAAGCTCAGGCTTACCAGACCTACACATGGCAGCAGATGGAGAGGCAGAGACTCAGTGCTTCATTGAAAACATAGTGCAGGCAAGGTCAGTTGAGGTTTATTACTATCTGGGGAGGCCAGGGTCCGTATAATCCAACACTGAACCCAGAAACTGAGAATTAAAATTAAAAAGGGGGGATTTTTAAACTAAGACTAGGAAAAAGTCAAGACACACAAAAAAGCGCATACTTGAGGATCGTGCATCTCACAAGGATAAAGTACAAAACCTCTGTATCTTCAAATAAAGGATACGGTGGAAATATAAAATGCAGCAAAGCAACAGCAAATCACAGCTTAACAAGTAAATCCCCATTTCAGCACATACATAAAAATTGGCAAGCAGATTAAGACTGAATATATGTGCCTGTTTGTACTACTGCTAGAGCTCTCATTCACACTAAGGACAGAGAAACTGGAACGTCTGGTTTAAAATTGACATAATGAATAAAGTAATATCTCAGGAGCTTGGCAGAAGGAACATAAGCAGAACAGTTATGATTTCAGGGAGTAAATTAATAATTTAAGGAGGGGCTGGAATCAAATAAGATAAATATTCTAACTGTGTGTGTTGGTTTTGGCTGGGATAGAGTTCATTTTCTTCATAGTAGCTGGTATGGGGCTATGTTTTGGATTTGTGCTGGAAACAGCATTGATAATACAGGGATGCGTTAGTTACCGCTAAGCAGTGCTCACACAGCGTCAAGGCCTTTTCTGCTCCTCACCCCACCACACCAGCGAACGGGCTGGGGGTGCACAAGAAGTTGGGAGGAGACACAGACAGGACAGCAGACCCCAACTGACCAAAGGGAGATTCCGTACTGTATGATGTTGTGCTCAGCAATAAAACCTGGGAGAAGAAGGAAGAAATGGGGATGTTAGGACTTACAGTGCTTGTCTTCCCAAGTAACCAATAAGCGTGATGGAGCCCTGTTTTCCTGGAGATGACTGAACACATGCCTGCCACAGGTAAAACAATAGTAACAGGAGACTTCATCTCTTCCAGATAGACTCGATACCCCTTCTGACAGGGCATGTTATAGATGATATTATTTTAAACACTATAAAGTATTGCTTTTTCAATTAGTTGTTCAGAAAATCCACAGAGGAAAAGCCATTCTCGATTTAGTTTCAAGCAGAGCATGTGACCTCTTTGAAGATGCAGTCACTGAATTTCTTGGTAAAAGAGGCCATAAAGTATTAAAATTTGAACTTCTTGTAGGCTGAAAAGTCAAAACACAAATCCACAATAACAACATTGAACTTAAGAAGTGGACCTGTAATAAAGTAAAGAATTTTACTGAGAGCACACTGAAAGGAATCATTAGAAAGGCAAAATGTTTGCAAGTAACCTAAAGACGACTTCAGGACATCACCATGTTCCAGGCGGGGAATAAAAATTTAAAATGGTTTTCAGAGGGCAAAAAAACCTCCAACCCCAAAATATCCCAAGCAAGAATGATTAACAATTCAGTGAAAGAGTAAACAAAGAAATGCTTTCAGAAGTGGGAGTTGTATTGGTATTTGGGAAGTAGACCAATTAATTCTTGGCATCCAGAATTACACATTCTAGAGAAGCTTTCAGAGTTTTGCAGCCTTCCCATGAGGGCCACCGTGTGAGCAGTCTGAGGCACTAATGGGTTTCAACTATTAGAAAAAGATGCTAAAGTGATTCAGATATGCAGCTGCTAACCTGCTAGTTGAGGCTGGTAACCTGTTCCCTAAAGTAGCCTTGAGGCCAGTGGAAGAGACAGTGATACACGTAAATAATTATTGTGAAAAAAAACCCCCAAACAACTGGACAGGAGAAATTCGGGAATTATAAAAAAATAACTCAAATTTCTTCATTGGTAAATTAGTCAGAACAATGGTAAACCCCAAGTTAGTACATGCATAAATATATAATGGGCATGTCTCCACACACCTGCTGTGAAAGGAAGTGAATCTGTTAGATTCTTTTCAAATTAGTAATGAGGCTAATACCCGATAATAAAAGACAGATGACTTTTTGCCTTTTCTTTTTTAAATTGGCTTTCAGAGAAGCTGAATATATGTATATCTCTGATTTAATTTGGAACTGTTTCTAAACCAGCTCAGCATTTTAGAACTGCCCCAGAGTACATCAAGTTGGCAACAAAAACCTGACACATCATAAGCAAACATATGTCTTCTCTGAAAAACCTCATTTGAGTGTCTAGATACAGCCTACATCTTCTGAAATGCAGCACTAAAGTGCTGGTAATGTCTACTGGGAAACACAAAGAATATACACTTCAGTAATTTCAATTTTTGAAAATTTTGTAGTGATAAACTTAGAACTTATCATTAATTTCAACCTCTGTTTTTTTACAACTACACTATATAATTGTTCACTTTTACTATTTAATACTGTAGACTTTGTTTTTATTTTCTTTACATGTCTGAAGCTATCTTTTGACCTTTGTTTAGACCAGAACTTTGAAAAATTCCCATCATTGCTGAACTTTCCTGAAGTTTTTCTTTCATTTCCTCGAGAAGACTACAGACTGCTACTCATTGTTTTAATTTGCAGTTTCTGTAATTCCAAATCAAACCTAACTAGACTATTTAATCAAGGGAAAAGTAGAACATTACTCAAAAAGTAAAACGAATAATGGCAAAAGCAACAAATTGTTTCGTAAGGGGCTTTAAATGTTTATTCCAATGTACGCTGATTGTGCCTAAGAGCAGCAAAATGTAAATTAAATTAGTACTCAAGCTTATCATTAGGAAACAAGCCTTTTTATAAAAAAAAGGAGAAAAACCCCTAAATTAAGCCCAATGTGGGTTAGGCCTGCCCATTACATAAGCCACTAATCCACATCAAAACCCTTTTAGTAACATATGGGCCATAATAATTTCCGGTGCTCTTTACTTCTTAAGCATAACAAGCTGTTAACTGAGAGGGACTTATATTTGCATTTGTAGATACTAAAGAGATCAAAACTGGAATTTTCCCATAAGGATCATTAAAGCCCATTAAAAAGTCTGAGATTCACAGCTAACGATATTAGTTAGCAAAGAGTAGTGTTAAGGCATCAGGACTAAGTGATCCAAATCACGGTCCCTGATGGAAATGCCATGGCAGAGGTACAGTTTGTGCGCCGGATGTTTTGGGGGCCCTTGAAAAATGCATGCAGGCTGTCTGCGTTAACATCTGCCCCGGTGCGGTGGTGAGAGAAATGGTGCACTTTCTTCCTTTTGTTTTTAAAATGAGAATGCATTACCTGAGAGTATTTTTGTACCATCTACTAACAAGTTTAGATTTATTTTCTTTAGATTACAACCTTTGCATTACAAAAAAATACTTGATGATAGAGTATCCAATTAATTGCTATCTTTATATGCATACAGCACGTAATGAATTTGCATGAGTGTAGAAAACCAAAGCAATATTCATCCTTAGTGTAATCCCCCTAATTATGGATGTATGTTTCAGTTTTCGTCTGTTCCATTTTTCAGAGCACCTGCCCTCCTTCCATTCCATCTTTTGCATCTCTCAAACCTTCTTCCATGGCCATGCTGCCCCTTAAAAAATAGCCTCTCATTAATACATAACTTAATCTTGTAGGCCAGATGAATGACCTAACCACTGTTCCTCATGAATGCCTAGGATTTACTTTAAATTGTGAGATATTTGCAAGTACAGCTTGAACAAGTCACTTTTCTCTCAATCTTTCAGGGAAATACAGGGACGTCACCGAAACATATAATGTATCTCTGCAGGAAAGAGAGTCCAAGGTTGCCTCTTTGCTCTGCATGGTATAATACTGGTCTGAAAATACAGAATTGGAGCTTTAAACTTAAATGTTAAGCTCCGCAGAGATGGTCTTTTTATTTGCCTACAAAGGGCCATGCTCACCTACAGTGCTGCAGGAATCAGAATAATAGTAATGCTTTAAAAAAAGTAGATATAGGCCAAAACCTGGCATTAACTGAACTCTAATAGCTGCTGCGTTGACTGCAATCCATACAAAAAAGATGAAAGCTAGTCACTGTAGTGAAGAAGGGGCGAGGACCTCCAAGTACAAAATTGATTTTTGTCCTTTGTTGGTATTTAGTTCATTTAAATGTAAGCTGAAAATTTCAAAATAATTTTTAAAAATAGGAAATTATTCCTTTCTTTTTTTTTTCTCCCCACTCCCACCGATGTGTTCTAGTATTGTTCACTTTACTTGAGAATATGGTGAAAAATCAGGAAGAACTGTGTAGCAATGACTTTCCTGCATGGAAAGGAAATGCCAAACAGGATTGCTCTGCGTGCACGCGTGGATCAGCCTCTCTGTCCTCTTCCGTCAGACAGAGCAAGAAACTCCCAAACAGCAGCCTTGGTCACATCCTCCCAGGACCTACTGGATTCCTTTATCATCACCTTGAGCAGGAAGCTTATCTTCTTCCTTTCCAAAGTATAAACAAACCCCAGCCTCAGATAATTTATAATTCTGGCTAGAGGGTCTTCTTTATTTATCACATAGGAGTTACACACACACAAAAAGGCCTTTTTTTGCTCCATATTTCACCTCTAATTTGGAGTACCCAGTATCCCTCTAACCTTCCTTTGTCACCTTAGGACTCCCCTATGGGAACCAAAGCACTGTCTAAATAAATATCAGCATAGTACAGCGTGGAAATTAAGAGAGGAAAAAAGGGTTATGTGCAGTCAGAAAGCACATCTACTTTAAAACTCCACTTAGTTCAGCCAGGTGTTGTCAGTAACATTTATTTCCTATGAATTCCCCCACGGCTCTTGTCCTCTCTTCAGAGGCAGCACTCGTTCTTGAGGGAAGCGAATCAAACATTAAAGACGCTTCTTGGAGTAATTCCTTAGAGCAGGCAGCATCCTTCTCCAGTCAGAAAGTGTGAAGATTGATGCCCCAACCAAACTAGCTCCCGCAGAGTTGATGGATAGGATGTCCATGGTCGTTTCACTGATTCTGTCATTGGCATGAGCCAATGCATATTTTATGCAAAAGATGAGGAGTTTGAGGGAGAGAGAAAAAACTGCTTGGCCTGCAGAAACTAAAATCAATAGCGGTGAAACTCCCTCTTTTAATGTACAGGACTTACAGGCCAGTAATTAAACTTTACAGGATGAGCTCTACCCATTAAGAGCATGACCTTTTTTTTTTTTTTTCCTAGGAGTAAGATTACTTGAATGTAACAATCCACCCAAAACTTTGTTGACAGTAAATAAGCCAGTGTCTACTCATGAAAGGCCAGGTAATTGGTATAAGGTTACTGATGCAGTTACTTGGAAAATTTAGGAAAAGCATTCTCTTTCCAGATTTTGCATGAAATTTAGAGAAGTTAGGCTTACAGAGAGAGACCTAATAGAGATGCTGCCAGTCTTGTTGTGACTTTCTAGGCCACAGGTGCCACTGAGCAGTTGCACACTCTGTAAAAACCCTATTCTGCTCTCCCTTCCACCTCTGCTGGCCTCTCTGAGAAACTCTGAGAGAACTAAACAGAAGGGAGCAAAGTTTTTCCCCGCACGACCAAGTGATGATCAGATGCTACAGAGTAAGACATCTGAATACAAATAAGATAAATAACCATACACAGTCTTAAGCATGAAAAATCTTTTAGGGGGATAAAAGAAGCTTTATCTTTGCCCTGAAGTAGATTATGAGACCAGCCTTTAGATGTGTAAGCTACGAAACAGACAAACCACCTAGGAAATACTTGATTCTGAAGAAAACGAATCAAAATCAAGTTCTCCAACAAACATATTCTCCCAGGAGAAGGCAATCCCAAACAGCCAATTACTCTCCATTTCGGAAGCTAATTATTGAGCACATGCTAGGTCTTCCTCTCATATACACTGTCTCAGCATCTGAAGAAGCTAGATACAGCAAAACAAATAGGATCTGTTCCCTGAACACAGACAGCCAGGGAAGAAAGATTCCTAGGCTCATGTAGCTTACCGTCCAGCTTAGCATTGTGGTCATGTCTAAGGCTCTTGAGCCTGGAAGATTCACAGGAAGATAAGAACAGGTCAAGACCCACTTCTTATCTTGGTTATACAATAATTTGCAATCAGGAGGTTGTTCAAGCAGACGCATTATCACTGTTTGGGGAATACTGCTGCACTCTGCAATGTGTCTTAAGAAATTAACACTTGCCAAGTGTTTTGAAGAGAGCTCTTCCATGAGGACTGCCTTACTGTCTCTTGCTGCTGACGTGCACCTTATGTTCAATATTAGGAAAAACTGTGGAGGCGCATTGTCAGTATCTGCCATATTCCCCTCATGACTTTAGTTCTCAGCTCTACGGCCCAACTTTTGCCATGCAGGAATGCTGGTTGGGTGGCACATGCCCAGCTTGTGCAGGCGCTCTCTTGCGATGGCAGTGGTACCGTGCTGCTCAGATGGTTAACCCTCTCTCTCTGCAATGTACATTTCCAAACCACTTGCCTGCAGCTAGCAACATCTTGTTTTGGTCTATATAGCCTCTTCTCAAATTGCTTTGGAGCGAATGAGTGAAATAGCAGGGTGTAAGTGCCCATGGTACACTGAGAGCAACACATATGGATAAGGGCTTTTTCTCTCTCATGTGCTTAAGTCACTGCGTACAATGGCTTGTGATCCCGCCCTAGTATATATATATATATGTATTTCTTAAACGGAACTGACTTTATTTGCTGTAGTCTCCTAAGTAATTCAAAGCCTGACTGGTCTGTTAAGCAGGTTTTACTTTCTTCCAGCTAGCTATTTAAAGATCACATATTGATACTGTCTAGGTGTATTGATGATAGCTTCTTCGTTCGGAATAGGGTCTGTTCCAGCAAACAGTTAACACAACGTAATTACACATCCCAAAATTATTCAGTTGTATGGTACTCAGCCATGTATCCCAGCAGACATATCTATCTGAGCACCATACAAACCTACAAGAAGTCAACAAAACAAGTTTCATTACAAGCTTGTTTGGATTTCAGTTCAAGTCACAAGCCTAATACTGCACAGGCCATAACTGCCATTTCAATACATCAAAAGGACATAATTTAAATGAAAGCAAGTAATTATGACATGCAGATAAAATGTATTCTAATGCATACAAATCTACTGAAGTTCAATTTTAATGTATGTTATTGACTGAGACAAATTCTGGTAATACCTATCTGTAACAGTATTCCCTTACGCCCTTTCCTCCTCTCTGCTACTCTTCCCTTCCCTCATACACTTCAAATTGAGATAACTATGATAAGTAAAATACATCAAATCATTATGATAAAGTGGTTCAGCAGGAATAGGATATGTTACTGATTTTTCTGTTTGCACTGTGAGAATCACTCCGTTCAAGAATTCAGAAGATCAGGAAAGTGAAGGGCACATAATGAGAATTTTGTGTACTTCAGTCACTTAGTGCATTTGCATCCTCTTAATAAAATTAAACAACCCCTCTTACTCCACTTTTATTTCTCAACACAGGATTTAACACTTTCAGTCATAATAAAAATGTCTGGGTTTTTTTTTAACAGGAAAGATGTCAAAGTTGTAACAGTGATGCTACTAACAATTCACACTTTTTTCCAGAGAAATGCTGTTCATCACCTTACACCTGAAAAGCTTTGTATGTTTTTGAAATTTGTTTTAAAGGCAGACTTTGAAAGGGAATTGCTGTCAACCATTTGAGAATAGAGACATATGATGTGACAATGAAAAGTGCTAAGACCAGAGGCATTTCCCTCCCCAAACTAAAAGAGATGCACTGTTTAAGAAGTGTCATTGACATGATGCCAGGTAGTAAAGCACAAGAGGAGTTAAATCACCAATGCGAATTCAGGAGAGTTTTGGTTTAGATTTTGGCTTTGCTTTTGGGTTCCTTCCAATTTGATGGATATATATAGCCATCAAATATATACACTTAATCCCTGTATGCTTTGTATTCTGCTGTATAAAACTAAAATAACAGTACTTTCTGCCATGATATGTCTTTCTTGTCCTGCTCCGTACGCTCTTTTGGACAGGTACTGTCTCTTACTATATATCTGTGCCGTACTTAAACGTAGCACTCTGAATGTGACTGATGCATCTTAGTAATAATACAATAACACTTTCTATCAATGCTTCTCTGTAGAGGGTGCTCCCAGCAATAAGATCTGAAGACTTAGTCAATTCATCCTAATTTACGTCATTCTCTGAGGTTTTAGCATAACATCTTGCAGTGAATGTCTTTAAATAAACATGTTCAGAGGTATTACAATGCACGTATATTATCTCGAACACTGACTCCCACAAGGACAGATGAACACCATGTACGCATGCTGAAGAGGAATATGTAAGTTTAATTTGCAACTCCGTCTCTTTCATGTAAAACAGAGCTTAAGGCTGATGAAGATCCGCAGGACCAAGAGTGCATGGCTGTGCCATGTGCAGCTGTTGTTTCTTCTGAAAGTCATTTTGATGATGGGCTGAAGTAAAATTAATGGCTTAACTTAAATCCATGGGCATGCTTGTTGACTAACTTGAGGTGCCTAATTACTAAGCTCATCCCTTAGGCTCCTTCTGTGCTGAGAAAAGGGCATTTCAGAGCACCTGAAACAGGCTTCTGCTTTTAGCTGCCCCCTGGAGGAACATGTTTCTGTTGATTAACTACAGAGGGAACCTACTTCCTACTTTAGACATTTTAAGGTCAATGCCATAAGTTATTCAGTGTGAAACCCATAGCCCTGCCTCAACTCCATGGTTGCGTTTTTGGTTTTGTTGTCTATCAGTCCAAAAATTCATTCTCAGCCAAAAATCTTCACAATGGCAAATTACATTCTCATCAATATGAGTATGAAATACAGCAATATTTATTAAAAGACTCAAATACCAATGGGCTTAATGAGGACAACTTTTATTTTTGGATAAAAGTGTGGCATCAACCTTTCTGGTGTGCTATAGCCATTTTGTGCCAAACACATGATGTTAAATGGCAGGTATTCCCTGCACAGCCAGCTGGTGGTGGCAGGAAAGTGGCACAGAGCACAGCTGGCATCCTGAGGAGCACGGTGGTGACCTGAAGCTATCTCTGTCTTCTATTCTGCCACGGCCTCCTCAGCCGAAGTCAAGGTCGACAGATATCGTTTATGAGACCTGAGTTCTTAGGTTACCATAAATATGTAGCTGCTACTGTGGCTGCTGCTGTCTCATTATTCTTCTGTTTCAGTGGGACTACCCCGATACCATTCATCCCGTAGAGTACTGTCTGCAGCCGCGGTTGTTTTGGGGCTTTCAGGAAGGCTGTTTCTGCAAGTAGCATGCTCTGTAGCACAGGCACGACTGTTGACACGTGACCCTCTTTGTCCAATAGTTTTTCCTATATTTTATATTTTTCAAGGTTATTATTAATTTCACTAAACGTCACTAGAGATTCAGTTCCCTTTTGGAAGCATTGTTAGAAAGGCCTAACGCTATTTGAACACAATTCATTATTATAAATGAGCATATTATAAATGGCCATGGTCTTCCAATGAAGAAAGAGCAGAATAAATTGCAGAATACAGCTTTTTACTGAGGTTATATGGTAAATGGCAAAGTTTCTTCATTGTTTTCATTTCTTGCGCTGCCACCTGCCACTGACTTCGAAGTACTCTAAAATAAATATTCTAACATAGTATTTTGAAACTTTTTCCCTCGCAATGGGAATTTCATTTGGCTGACAAAGCATGAATCAAATCTTATCTCTAGCACTTCTATGTCATATAGCCAGTGACTACTTTTGAGAAAGAAAATACTTCCTTTGACATTTTAGCTGATAGCAATGCATTCTGTTTTGTTCCACAGGTGTTTGGCATAAGGGCAAATTCCTGTTATATTCACAAAGACAGAGTTCTGTGGTGGTTTACCAGTACCTTTTGTATCTGTGAAGACAGCTGCTCTATTGCAATAGCATCCAGATTCAAAGAGAACAGTCTTTCTGCCATAAACAAGATTAGTTTATTTTTTTGTCAGCAGAAATCTTTGCTTTCCTTCATAGTTTGGGATTAAAATAGGCTTATTTATTTAAAAAGTTACAAGTTATTTTCTTTAGCAGGTTATTCAGATAAAAACACTAAGCAACCTGTAGTGCTTTCACTGGAAAAGGGAAAGGGCGCGTTTTTGAGACAAGATAACCGAGTTACCAGTCTAAACTTCCCTTAAGATGAATGAAGAGAGTGAAGAATGTGGTTTATAAATGAATCGAAGGAGGAGCTTCTAATTCCAGTGCCAATAAAAGTCGATCTCAGGATGCTATATGTGAATATAATGGGCTTGACATGAGCTAAACTAAAACTCTGGGCATGCTTAGCTTCTTTGCATTAAAAAGTCAGGCTGCAAATAATGTTTGACTAGTCATAAGGCCATGTCAAAACCAATATCTTCCTTGGGGGCAAATACGAAAACATTGCATGGGCGATGTTTCAAGAAACTGATAGCAAAAAATCTGAATTCTGGGCACACATTCTACTGCTCAGTTCTACAAAATTGTCACCAAACTGCAAAGCTTGGTGCTTGGGAGTAGATTAGGCTATCAGAACAGTCAGAATTTAAGAAAGGAGATTAAACAGTAATGCTGTCTGGTAAGAAAATGACACCCTCAGTAGCCAGATGTAAATACTTGTACCAACCAGATCTAGAAGAGGCAGAATAAGCACATATAAGCATGTACCCCAACAACACAGCTAAGAACAGGAACTGGGGTGGTCCCACAACATGATGGACAGGGAATGGCATAGTCTATCAATACATTTACTTGAACTTTGCAATCAGCCAGGCTGCCATATAAGTAGGCATTGATGCATAGCTATGTCACTTTACAACAGTAGATGCCTAACAGTGTAATGTTTAATAACTGCTGTCTGTGAACAACGAATGGTAGAACAGGGGAAAAAAAACTCAGAAAATTGGCTTAGTAGTTAAGTAAACAGCAGATACTTAATGCACTGGTTTCCCACACACTTCTGTGTCAGACACCACGTGCAGAGAAAGTGTGTCAGAAAAAGAGACAACTTCACACTTTCCTCAAGGACTGTGATTGTACAAGACTAATTGGACCTGGGAAAGTGGGGACGGTATTTAAATTAGAGTAGTAGCAAATTTAAATCATCTTTCTGATGCAGCATGCTTTGTCCTGTATATGTTATAGGAAAGAGCTTCCTGAACAGCCCTGACAAGAGCCCTGATCCTTAGACAGCCACAGGAATCAGAGAAACACGTCACATCTTCAGCCAGTGGAGGGACATCTGATACATGACAACTAAAATACAGTAACGATATCTAGTTTAAAATTTTCTCTTTTCTCCTATCAGAGAGGACAAAGCATGCACATTTAAATCAGTAGCCCATATATGTAGACAAACATAGCACTTTTTCATATGAAAAAGAGATTCCAAGTGACCAGCATTTTTGGAGGTCCATTTCTCTTCTGTTGCTGCTGCTGACTTTAAGAGTGGCCCAATATTTTATTCTGAAGTTCAAATTTCAAATACTTTTTTTTTTTTTTTTTTACTTTGAACTTAAGTTATTCTTCCAGTTATCTGCAACTTATTGGTGAAACAGTGACCATTCATATACTTAAGGTTTGGCCAAAGGTATTTCATTGTGAGGTCATGGACATTACAGGTCTGCAAGCAGGATTAGTGCCTCCCTCCTCTTTCTCCAGAAAGGTAGCACAGGTAGATAGATGAGACTAAGTTTTATCCTCAGTGCTGCAAAATTTGTGCTCTGAAACACAAATGAGCTTTTCACAGAAATATTTGTGAGGTTTCTTTGTTGTTTTATAACCTTGGAAATTGCCAAACTGCTTCTTGCTAACTTTTCAAGAAAGGTAAGTTAAAAATGAGGCATGATATCTTGTGAAATTTAGTCAAGTCCAAAGAAATTTCATTTAGAGTTTTTTCAGCATCACTACTAGACCATCATTAGTGATGAAATAAATCTTCGGTGTTTGCTGGATTCCTTTTAAAGTTATGGAAATCTGTTTGAAAAATAAAGGCTAAAATGTGCATAGTTGCTATATAATACATTATGTATTTGAAAAGGGATATACAAAGACAGGAATATAAGCAATAATTTTTATCTTTTCCTTAACTTAAGACAGAGAATCACCACACTACAATGAGTTTTTTATATCACACCTGTCGTGGTTTGGGCCAGACTGGCCACTGAAACAAATGACATTTCTGCCTGGAAATGTTTTAAACTATAATTATTATAATTAGGAAAGCTTAAAGGATATACATGTGCATTCTACACTGTTGCACTCTGTGAATTGCTTTGTTATGTGTGTTAACTGATTGGGCTTTTTTTACTATTCTTTGCCAACCAGTCTGGTTTTACTTTCCATGTGTTTATAAAGGAAGAAGGTAAGCCTTACGCATCATCTCTCAGATTGTTCCACTGAGATCAGTTGTCTCCACCACCTACAACAAATGAAAAGATTCTGAGATGTGATATAAGTTCATTGCATTTATTTGGTGTAAAAAATTCAGGAGACTTGTGGTCCTTGGACCGTAGATATTTTCCTTTGTTACAGGCTTAATGAAGTGAAAGTCTGTTAATTTAGGTGAGCCTCTGATATGCTTGGGCCACGGGTGAGATGTAAGATGTATCACCGATGTTTTTTCTGGAACTAGAGTATTAAAACGATGTTTTAAAGCTGTGTACAACATTCTGACAGTCTACTCCCCCAAGGCAGAAAGAAGTTTTTCGCACCTAGATTTTTTTCTAGAAAATGCCATCATCCCTCAAGACCTCCTTGACCTATTTCTGTAGCTGTATGTGTAACATATCTTTGTGTAGCATGTATATATATATGTATGGACTATGTCAGAGAGTGGGCTTCACATGGGATTAAATCATTCCAGCTCCACTGAACTTGGTGCTGCTGCACTGAGAAGTCCCTGGGACACAGATGTGAAGAGCTGGGATGGGAGGTGGGGAAAGTACCGGCCAACATCTTCCCCTCTTATGCCTCTCCTTACACTCCTCCCCTGTGGAACTGCTGCTGCTCTTGCTGGAGACAGGATACGGGGTTTGTGAACCTTTAGTCCAACCCATAATCGTTTCCTTAGTGCAGCTTCAAAAGCATGTTGAACTCTCTTGTGTTCACATTCAAGGTCTCTGAATTTGTCTCAGAATACCTTCGGGGCAGGGAATTACTCTTCCTTGCACTTCTCTGTAACTAACAGCTAGAGGAATGGAGATTCCTAAAAGTCAAATTTTATACAGGACACTTGCTCTGTAAGGACAGGAATAGCCATCATTCTCGCTTTGGCCTTTGATATAAATGTTTTCAACAATGTTGAGGGTTTTTTCCCTATAAAACCAAGTGCAATGACCATTAAATATCAATTAATCTTAATACTTGGGAAAATCATAGAGAATGAGCCATTTACGAGATGCGAGCAAAGGTTTTAAGCGCAACAAACAAGCAAGTGTGTATGTAGGTCAATTCTTGTCTGATCCACAATTTTCCTGCTGAGTGAAGTAAGAAACTGAGCATTTTTTTACTTTATTTTGTTGTTGCATAGAGGAAATTTTAAAAATATCTAGAAGATTTTTTAGCACAAAGCCTTTGCCTCATTATTAACCTGGCTTCAGATAGTTGCTTACTTGGGATCTGACTTCTGAACATAAGAAAAGACTTTTCTACTGTAAGGGTCATCAAATACTGGCACAGGTTACCCAGAGGAGTCTCTGTCCTCGGAGATACTCAGAACCAGACTGAACACGACCCTGAGCAGCCTAGTTCGGGTGGCTCTGCTTGAACATGAGGGTTGGACCAGATGATTCTTTACTGTGAGAGTGGTGAGACACTGGAACAGGTTGCCCAGAGAAGCTGTGGCTGCCCCATCCCTGGAAGTGTCCAAGGCCAGGCTGGATGGGGCTCTGAGCAGCCTGGTCTACTGGGAGGTGTCCCTGCCCAGGGCAGGAGGGTTGGAACTGGATAATCTTTAACGTCCCTTCCAACTCAAACCATTCTATGATTTTATGATTTCAAGAGGTGCCTTCCAGGCTCAGTCATTCTGTGATTCATACAGAGATGCTGCTCAGTTTTGAATGTGAAGCCTGCATCCTGGAATTAATTTCAAACTTTTACTAATCATGTAATTAAAAAGAAATGTTTCTGAAAGCCAGAGGGAAAGAAAAACATGGAAACATGGCAGTAAGATAATATGTTCTTTAAGTATTTTATTTTCATTTTATTATATTCACTAACGTGTCTCTGAAGGAAAGTTTTCAATTAAAAGCCCTGAAAATTCCACATGTGGAAAAGAAAAGACTGATCTGCTTTCATGTGGTAAAAGGGTACTAGGACAAAGCAGTCTTACTGATTAAGATCTGACATCTTTACAGATGTGCTTATGTACTAGGAACCCTGAAGAACTTGCAACTGCTTTCTTGGGGAGGAAAGGCCTCGGGAACTGAAGGGTCTCCAACAATTTCAGGAACCAAACACGTTTTGCTTTTTGATTCCTGGATGATAACAAGCCAATGGGTTAGCCTTGAGCTATCAGCCTGACACAGCATTCCCAAAGCAGCTTTTTCTCCTCCAGGAAATTCTAGGTGATCTTCAGAAGTGGATGCTTGGAGGACATGCTCGCTATAGTATCTTAACAATGCCATTCCTTTCGTTCCTTTTTGATGATGTTTTCAATCAGTAATTTTCCATAAAATATTTAGCATGAAAAGGGTCTGGTAAGGTTATCAGAAGATTAGTAAAGCTAATAAAAAGCCTTGTGCTACAGCTAATGAAACCATAAGCAGTATTAGCGTATATATGTGTACATTAATCAGCAACTCTCAGAATAAAACCAGCTCCACTGAAGTTGAAATCTACTCTAGTGAATACCAGGAGGATCCTGATCATAAAAATATCAGAAGAATAAGTGAAGATTTTTGGCCACTGCATGCTTTCTGTACTATATCTGGTCTGAGAGGAAAATGAAATTTTTGGAGTCCGGTGTCAGCAATTTAATCCCAAATCCGCGAAGGCAAATACTTCATCGATATTGGTGTAAAATGTATTCACTCAGGCTGTTTTATTGCTCCATGGATACTGCAGCTAAACTTTAGTATTATATTAAGGAGCCTGAAAACACCCTTCACTGCAGCACCATCAGCTCAGTATTTTTAACGGCACTCCTCCAGTGACAGAGGTTGGATTTTTGGGTCCTTGGATCATATCACAGTTCAGGATAAGAATCTGATTGATTTCAAGCCATTATGTCTGGATTTCAAGTTGTTTTGGCTTATAACACTTAAAGTGTTAAGTCTGAAATCAAACGGGAAAACTCCATCAATTTGGAAGATTTAATATTCCCTTTTTCTTTTTAATACAGCTTTAGGTAAACTCCATTTTAAAATGTGCTAGGTGTGTAGCCCAAAATGGGCTCTGCCCTTACTAGCATAAGCTGGCATAGGTCCAACAAAGACAAATGGAGCTATACTGAATTGCCTTGCCCCAAGTTCTATGTACGATTGTAACATTGTCAATACGGATAATCAGCGAGACATGCAAGTATATCCACTTATGAGCACAGAATAATTAAGCTTTCTCTGGTGGTTTTTTTCAGTATTTTGTTTCTAGTGGTGAAATACCTTTCCATTTTCTTTCTGCTCTGGTAAAACATGTAAAGGCAGACGTAACCAAAAAACCTGCTATTTATCATGGTGAGAAAATCAGCATATTCACAGTAGCGTATAGATTACATAAGTAGGAAAGAATTGGAAAATAGTGTTGTGAAGGAAGACTTAAATAATCCAAAGCAGTAAAAATAACTGCGCTGATTAATTTCTCAGCTTGTGAAAGCATTTTATTCACTCCTAAAAGACACTGCACTAAGTATACTCACAGCTATAGAAGTCACCCTATATCAACTGGATTGTTTCAATTAACCTGTACTTCAAGCTAATGCAGAACCACAAGTCAAAAGAGATCTAGGAAAGCTGGGCAGGGGATTTCTCAATTACAACATCATTGTTCCAGATATGATCATCTCCTTCTGACCCCATCTTTGATTTACATAGCGAGCTAACAGTGTCATGGCTAGAGAGGAAAAAGGTACATTTAGAGCCAATTTGAGTCTTGTTATATACAGTGCTTTCTCCAAAGGGGCATTAGGTGATGACAGCCCTAAATTTTTGACACAACACCAAAAATGAGGGATTGTGGCTGAGATGTATTATCCTCTTCTGTTTCCTACAGAAAAGGCATAAAAGTGTTTCTAGTGGGTCAAATAATGGGATAGTCATCAGCTAGTTGCAGAGAGCATTCATGCAGCAACACAATAGAGTGGACAGAATGTGAATTAGTCAGGAGTCAGGACAAAACAAAAACTCAGGCGGGAACGGAGAATATGGAGAATGTGACTGTTTTCAACTTACAATGTAATGCTAATGCTGAGGTCTTCAGGATCATTAGCTGTATGAGAGGCAAAAAGCAAAACATGCAAGAAATTGGCTTACAGATGCAATGTAGCAGCTTAAGTTTAATTTGAGCACTGCAGAGAAGAGTCACTTAAAAAATATATACAAGTTGCTTACAGAAATGTAGTTTGTGTACGCTTTGGGTTATAAAAACAACCATAAAAGGCTATCATATTAAGGCATGGACTTTAGGATAACACAATTTGTTTGTACATAGGAACGTCAGGCTAACTCTGAAAGAATATTTCTCCTTAACTTGATTGCATTTAATACTGGAATTGTTTTCATGTATAATTCGTTTAGTAATTATAGGAAGTATATTAGATGAGCAGCTTACTTCAAACATCCAATCCCAAAGTCAAAAAGTCAATGGAATGGGCAGCCCCCCCGAGGAGCTGAACACAGCTGGAAATGAAATGTTCAATCTCAGTCCCGGCAAGACCAACATGATGTTAGCTGCAAGGGGAGGAGCAGTTAAGAGCAGGCTCCAGATACTGTCTGTTCAACTTGTCATTGGAGTTTGGGTAAATATCCGCGTTGCACAATCTACCAACGTTTAGACACATGGCAAGAGCAGGAACTCGTCCACCTCATTCTCAGACACATGAATAGCAGGTACTGGACACACCACACTGCCCCAACTTTTATGCACTACTAAGAAATACAGTAAATTAGCCTGAGCAGAGCACTGCGTTAGTGATGTTAGACTTTAGAAAGACACAGAAGTGTCTTTACACGACATATCCTTCTTGACAGAAGAGTCACAATGGCATGTTTTCCTGCTGTTCCCATTCATCTTGCTTGCAGATGTGTCCTCCCCATTGGGCTCTGCACCTCCATCACCCTCAGGGACAGATCTGTGCAGTGCTGAGCATTGAGGGGCAGGAGCTATGTGCAGGCCTGGCTTGTATGGACCAAGGGCAGTCCAAGATGGTTGTATGACGTTGATCTTGTACTTTTATATTTGCATATATAACAGTAAACATACACTAGTACATACTGATGATCCTTGTCTGAACATGGAGTAGTCCAAGTCCATCCAAGACTCAGTGATGTTGCAGCACTGCTGTCTGTCTATAGGCACTCCTCTTAGTGTTGAGATCTGGCCTTGCTGAAAACCAAGCAATGGGGCATGGGTTATTTATCCATACTAATAAAGTTGTCAAGAGCTGTAGCACAGGGAGAGGCCCAGGCAGGACCTCACATTTCACCACAAGCAGCGCTGTGGGAAGTACAAATGAGATTGCTAATGAAAGCTTCCTCTTCCTCCCCCAAGGAATAAAATCCTCCCTTTTCCTGTCTGTCACATGCCAGCCTCTCTGCGCCTAATTCAGGGACTATTTGATCCTTGGTTTGTAGCCACAAGATCATACTGCTTCCAAGATATATGAACCTCCAAATAATTTGTCTGCTCCTTAGTGCCTCCAGTCCAGCTCCACTTGCCCATCTTCTTTCTTCATCTTTCCTTCCAGGACTCCCATTTCTTCCCCTCAGCCTTCATTCTTAATAGGCTTCCTTCTACTTCTTTCCTCTCCTTGACACTTGTATCCCGATGTAGTCCTCTAGTATTTGTGCTAACTCTTATGCCTATAATAAAAATTAGGTATTATCAACATCAAGAAAAAAATGGAAAGCACAAGCTGCTTTTCCATGTTCTCTTTGACTGTGTAGGTGAAGTGTTACCTGCTTTGATGCTCACCTGTCTACTTTTTCTAATATAAGCTTTTTTGAGAGGGGAGAAGATCTCCCTGTGGATAATGATTGAAGAGGGGAAGAGGCACAAGCAATCCCACGTTCAACCAATTCCTCTCACACATAGAGAGAGGAGATGAAAGTCTGCTAATAGATAATTGTGGAGTTCTGAGTAGGGTTGGTATGGCACGGCGATGCATACTGCTTCATTTCCAGTGCTGCCCGCATGTGTGCCTGCAACAATGGAACCCCTGTCTGGGCTGGAAGTGCTGTGCATTGCCACAAAAGAAACAGTAAATATAAATAAAATGATCTGGTAACTCAGATGATAAAAAATATACATATACATGAAATATACATATATTACACTATATTATGTAATATATACAAGTATGTAATATACAGATACTAAAATCCCCTAACTAGCTTTTTAAATTATGTGCCATTAGGTATATATCTTTAAACCTGTTTATCTATACACAAAGTTAAAAATCCCACATATTGTTTTTTATCACAGATAGCACATCAGATTTTATTATCTGTGGATATGTGAAATAGATCATACAAATGCCAAGTAACATTCACAGAGCAAACACAGTTTCCGTCATCCTTAGAATGCTGAGCTTTAAAACCAAGAACTACTGCTCTCTGTAAACTTAA
This sequence comes from Rhinoptilus africanus, assembly GCA_013400135.1. Lineage (NCBI taxonomy): Eukaryota > Metazoa > Chordata > Aves > Charadriiformes > Glareolidae > Rhinoptilus > Rhinoptilus africanus. The sequence goes on along the minus strand of VXBO01003709.1, from coordinate 194,642 downwards.
TTTTGCCAGGGGCTACATAAATGATGATGCGAGCTATCAAAATATAAATCATACATGTTTAAAATGAAACATTCATCGTTATGGGCAAACTTATAGCCTTTCTGAAGCAGTGGAGGATATTTTCCAAATTCCCGATTCTTGTATATGGATGAGTGGATAAAGGCCTACAAATGTCAGAACTGCTGTTGGCACTCCTTGCTACTAGTCCAGCTGGGGCTACCCCTGGGAGTGGGGGCATTTTGGTCTGGGATGGACTGAGCTGCATAACACAAAGGATGAGTTGCAGAAAGAAGCAGGGCACTTCTGAGGGACCCCCAAAGTTTGCACTAACACCTGGGACCTGCTGAAGCAGGGAGGCACCTACCACCCCAGAGTTCCTCCAGCTGGCAGTAAGAGGTGAACTATCTACTGGAGTCTATGAGAGGGCAAGCAGAAGCTCTCCCATCTCTTCCTGCATTGCTCACTTCATCAAAGGAGGAAAAAAGATATTTCTGGAGAGTCAAGGGAACTAATTCCCCTGCTCTTGTCAATCCAAGAAGAAAAGGGCAGAAAATAGCAGGTTCATAATATCCTTTCTCCCTCAGGTCCCACTCGATTTCGTCAAGGCTGGGGTACTACAATAATAAAGTGAAATACTCTCTTTTTGACATTTAAGTCACTCTTTTGAAATAAGTATGAAAGGAGGAAAATTAGTCAGGACACATTTAAATAATACTAGATAGAGACTTGGAACAGTCATTAATTTACCCCACCAGCTTACTCATAATTAATATTGACTCAATGGCAGAAAAGAGAAATATGCACTGGGGAAAATAGTACAGTTTAATAAAAAATAGTATTAATTCTTCTCCCCTCTGCAGTATCTGCTAAAAGTTTTGGGTTTTTTTTTTCTACAGAAAGGAAATATGACAAGAACTTCAAGAGCAGAAGCATTGCTCTTGGTCAAATGTCGGAAGCTCACATTGACTCCACTCATTTTAGTGGAACTTTCTAGATTTCTATTAATGTGACTAAGAAAAAAATGATAAAAATATTTTCTCCAATGGAAGATGTGCCAGGATGTTCTATGTATATACAGTAGAAGTTTTCTTTTTCAGAAAGTCTCTAGTGTACCATGTATTGTAGAAAAAATATTATAGGTCTTTAGCTGAGAAAGGTTTTCAGTGGGTTGCATTTGAGTTGCAGGTTATTTATGTCTTTTAGCTAAATAGTATGGTGGATTAAAGTATCTACTGCTCAGGGAAAAGCAGTTTTGCAGATTAATGTTATACTGGTTCAATGGAGTGGATCAATGTTAGTTTGTTAAGAGATTTGCTGTAGCTTTTTTAGTGAAAAGAGTTTGGAAAGGGGAGAACTGCATTTACGGGCTTGGGAACATAAATAAAGAGAGCACTTAAACCAAAAAGAGCTTTTTAAAATGTGATGTTTAAACTTGCTGTAATCATGGTGTTATTTTCATTGGGGAAATAATTTATATTTATTTTCCTATGTATTATGATACTTCAGCAAAAAGACTTGTGTCTTAAGATTTTTAAGTTAAAAAATTGTTTTAACTTCCTCACACAAAATTCAGTGGTGTTTTGATAACGTGCTGTTAAAGAGAGAGGGAAAAAATTATAAAAATAATCTTTGACTTCAACTGAAGCAAAATTGAGGGCATTTCAGGAGAATCTGGAATAGTTCCATTCAAACAGCTCCCTCCTCTCCCCTGCCAATGCCAGCACAGTGCTCCATCAGTCACATCCACCAGCTCTTCTCTACAGACCAGATTTCTTGCCTTGTCATGTCGCCTTCCACAGATCTCTGTAGCAGATCTCCCAGGACAGCTCTTCTTCATGGGCAATGGCACCCTCAGAGACATAGAGGTTATTTGTGTTCCTGCTGGCTGCAGGGATGCTTGAGGCTTGCTCCTTCTGTGTTCCCAGACAGTCAAGTGGAGGTCAAATTTCCTCTCCTCTCCTCTCCTCTCCTCTCCCCCCTTTCCTACTCCCCCTCTCTCTATGCCTTGT